>NNCF01128863.1:1102154-1242563 GCA_002313205.1 Laupala kohalensis | reverse complement strand
GAATGTCTGTTGCATGGAAATCGGAAAAATAATCGATGAAATTATTTTAAACTTCAAACGACACTTCTTAAGGGTTATAGCAATTAAAATGTAAAGTATGGTGAACATTGATGTATTACAGGAGCAGAAAAACAATTAAAATTGACTGCTAATCAGTACTCACATGACTGTTGACTATGAAGCTTACTAATGTGCCCGCCAGAGTTCGATTACGATTGCATTACGTGAGGCAGACAATAATCCACAGAACGTATAATCCACGGGACCGATCGTAGAAGCAAAATTGTATAAAGCTTGAGGAGAACATTGTTTTCAAGTACATAACTTACAAGTTAAAACATGAAAAGAAAAAGAAAGATTTCAGAGGTCTTAACTCTGAACTTCGATCATTTCTGTGTGTATAAGTTCATTCTGTCAGGATTTTAAAAATAATTCGTAATTACGTAAATAACAGCGTACTACACTGAAAATTGTGAGTATTTTTTTTTTTTTAGGTTTTCGTAGTGGTATTTAATTTTTGTAATAAAAGAGTGAAAACTTATCACCACGAAAGTAAAGAATTATGAAAACTAACAATAAATTTAGAATATTATACAAGAACCCCAGACAACGTCGGGAAAAATGAGTTAAAAAATCCGGACCTGTTGAGAGGTGTTTTAATACTGACCGTAGGGTAAATAANTCTTTAAATGTTGATGTAATTTTTTGTTTGTTTGTTTAACAATGTAAATAAATATTTTTTATGTTTTATTTGTGAACTGTTTTTTTTTAATTAATGTCCAGTAACGATAATTTTAAGTTTCTTTTCAAATTTGGGCAATGTTGGGTAGTTCAACTAGTTTTAACTAAATGAGAATGCATTCTTGTGAAAACATTCTTCACCAAAAGAATTTTGTCCAAAAGTCGTCTCAAAACCCACACTGTGCGGTGTCAGTAGCTACGTAGGAACGCTCATCTGCCATTAGCACGCTATCGCATCGAGTATAAATTGGTTCTAAATCATTCGAAGATTTCAAATATAGAGTGGTGATTAAATTTCTAATGCGATAACAATGGATAGGTTCCGTACCAATATTTATGAAGGTACCGCTTCTCCCACACTTGCTCGTAGCTATATCTCCTGCCAAACAAGCCATTCTTCTTGCAGTCGAATGAACTGGTTCATCTTTCAGCTCCTTAAGAGGCGAGATGAGATTTAACAAGTTGGCATAAGAACACTGGTGTATGCGTGATGCGATATGATACCATATTGGAATAGTGGATTCAGCATAACGACGGGATTTAAAGATCACTAAAAAAACTTATTAGAGGTCGTTCATGTCCTGTTCATATGAGGACATGACATAATCAGTTCTTCAGTTGAAAAACAAATACATCTCATCACTTCAGTGATCAGCGTGTGGGTGTTGTAGGAGTTGCAAACATGTTCAACCCATTAAAGTTCTTGTTCAATGGAGTTTTCTAATGACACTGTTAAGCACTCTGCCTTTGGGATAATATTCACTGAATTACTTTTTATGAATAAATAATGAGTATGAGTAAGAATTTATTCCTTTTCCAAAAGAAAAGTACAGGATATACATTAGAATATACGTTAGCCGCAATTACCAGTATACTCGGCTAACTGAAGCAAAACATGTATTTTACATAAACAATATTAGAGTCGAGCGCAGTCCTTTCGAGAAGAAAAGGAACGAGAAACAGTCGAGCTCCGTGACGTCTAAAATTAAGGAAATAAAGCCTACAAAAGAACATCGAGTGTAATTTTTTTTATAATAAAATAAACTAAAAAAATAGTTGTCACTTTCAACTCAAAATTAATAAAAAATAGTTACTTACAAATTTAATATTTCTCCTGTACACATTCCCTACATACTCTCAAGGGTGTAAATAATATTCGCTACGCAAAGCGCGTCTTCAACGCCGGTGGATTCTATTACCGTAATAGGAAACGCAAAGTCGTCAAGTGGGGTAAAAAGATTTTAAAAATCATAGTACTATTGGATATGTACACTCATCATGACGCTCCTTGTTCCGTTTCAAATTTGCACCTGTAATATCCGCAAATAACCCAACACATTGCAAGTTTACTCTTTTTAAATCAACTGTCAAATCAAAACAATTTTTTTTCACAATAAATTTATTTATATAAAACAAATCTCACCTCTCCATATAAATCTTTATTACAAACTCACAAGAAAAATATGTGCTTGGTATCAGAGCAGCACAAAAACTTAGAATGTCATATTTACCATTTCCTTCTCTTTCGACTCTGCACTAGTAGAAAAATTTCTTAGATCATAGTCTGGAAACTTGAAATCTCGTATATTATTTCATGCCATTACACACAACTCTCGAATTAATTAATTACAATTTTAGTTCAATAAAAAATAGTTGATAGATAGAAATATTCCCTTCCACGGTATGATTTATATCCAGACATTTTTTCTCTCTCAAAATTGAAGAAGTAATCATACAAATAAAAATTAAGTAAAAATATAATATCACATCATGAACATAATAACTCAGTAAACTTATCTAACATTTACTTTATCCTCAATTAAGACTGTTACGGAAAAACTTTGCCACGGAATTCACCTGAAGTTCAACAAATGTAATTGTAAATATTTTTATGAGATTTTCTTGCTTAAATATTCTACTAAATATTATTCCTGAGATTCATGCAGTTATGTAATCAGCGAAATAAATACCATAACTCTGCCCCATATGTATTTATTATAATGTGATGAAACGCGAGAATTCCTAGTGACAATAAAAAATATGAACTCTTGTTTTAAAAGAAGTTCTCATGTTTCCCTTTAGAACAGTTTCCCCTGGAAAGTGTATCAAAATTTATCATCCAAGTGTTACATCTGTTTTTGTCTGCGTCATCCAAGCAACTTAAAAACCAGTTAATTTTCTTAATAATTAAGTGAATCACTTCCTAATAATGGCAAGAAGGTACTTACTACATCATTATCATAATTGTAAAGAAAAGAAAAAGAGAAACATTTAATTGCATTACCGATTTAAAAGCTATTATACATTTTATATAATTTCAATATCTGAATATATTCTTTAATTTATTAATAAATACTTTAATATCATTTTGATAATTTTATCATAATAGTAATTGCATTGGTTTGTATCTTTTAATACTTTACTAGTATCATCGTGCGACGATGCAGTGTACTCTTTAAAATCACACTTAGATTAATCACTTTTTTTTCGTAATTTTCAAGGTTTGTGTTCATAACATTCTATCAAATCCTTGTTTTTCTCCACTTTTCCTTAAATACGTCCATCAAAGTTGGGACGTTCCCTTAACTGCAGGGAGATAGGTACCAGTCCCGCATTTCGTGCACCTAGTCGATCCTGCTTGAACTGCTGCGCATCCGAATTATTTATTTCAGTATTTTCAAAACTAGAGCAATTCTTTTGTTCCTCTGATTCAAGGACTAGAACATCTTCTCCACACCCGACATGATTTTAAGTGCTTGTCTCGAGAGCGAACCCACGCAAGAGACTCTACGTTTTATCTTCTGTTTATAGCTCAGAAGACGGGTCCGCTTGAGAGAGGGAGATGTTGATATTATTTCGGCGGCGCCTCCGATTAAATCCATTCCTCTTCGCGGTGCGTGACATGACGGTCTCTTAAAGTGGTTACCTCCCTGCGCGTGAGCCGTCACTACCGTCGCGCTTTGCTGGCGGAGGGATATTTTGGTCTCCGGTGAACGCGATGCGGTTTTGCTTTCAATTAAGACGGCAACTGTTCGGACGGAGGCGATGGCGGGGAGAACGGCGGGGAATTATGACAGGAATGTCAATGTCGTTGGTGGGGATATGACTGCGCGAATTGGGGCATTAGAACTGACACTGTGGGTGGGAATAATATAATCTGTTCGGAAGATATAACCGTGTAATTAAAATTCGTGAAGGTGGGACCAGCACTCCGAGTTTGTCAAATCACGGAGATGGATAATTTGTTTTCTTTCTTATTACTCTAATTGTTTTAAAACACTACAATAATAATGAAGAAAAAACATGATTTAAGTTCTATCTATCAGTTAATAATATAGACCAAACTTAAGAATATGGTCCCACAAGGGTTCGAAAAAATAATTTATGTCATAATACTACAAATATTATTGCGGTTCCGAAAATATAAGCCGTATTTTTCGCTTCTCATATTTACGATAGTTATAAAGAAATATTGTTCCGCACTATTTTCTTCTCACCGCCACCGATTATGTTAGTATGTTAGGGTATGATAATTATAACATGGCTCGCGACAGTCAATAATTATAAACAACTGTTCGGTATCAGTCGGCGACGTTAGGTTTGTTAGACCCGGCGATTCCGTTTTAAGAAAATCTGTTGTAGTGTGAAGATGGAGGCGATGGTGGAGGTAGCAGCACTCGCGGAAGGATATACGAAGAATAACGGTAGGATAGGACGATAATGTTAAATTTGCCATCGAAAAAGGGAATTTTTTTTCACATAAAATGATTCAATTTGTAGTTTCCGAGAACAAAGTCCTTTCCAGAATCATGGCAAAAAAATAATAAAAATTATATTTTTCGATACCTCATCTGGATATTTTTCTATGGCGTTGGACTATATAGTTAAGTTGTTCCATAATATAATACGAACAATACTCAGGAAATCGCTTGACTCGTTTGAAATGCACAAGAGCATGTACAAACATGGCGGTCGAGCGGAACGGTTTCGTGATTGACGCATCTCAACTCGTAAAAGTTGAATTATCTTTCTCAAATGTCCGGTGTAGTATAGATCTAAAATGATATATAAAATACTACAGAAAATTTACTACAAATGAAAGTAAACTTCCATCACTTTCGGGATTTAAAAGTTAGTCTGTTTTTGAAAATAAGTAAGACGCAACGTATTACACAAATTTTAATTGAATTATTTCATTTAAATGGCCGGTGAGGTATGTTTTTCAAGTTGAAATCACAATACGTACATGTTACTCTTTTTAATAATGCCAATTTAAGATATTTTAGTGATCTAATTCTACCTAAAGGTAGGTCTCTGAACAATGATTATTGGGGTGATTGAAAACTTGAATTGGCAGCGCAGTGGGTTTATGCCTTCCAAGAACTCTTTTGCTCAGCTTCGGAGGAAATGTTTTCAGAGAGTCGCTCCAGATTGGAGGTTAATTAGTTTTAGTGATAATGAGCTTAAGGAAAAATATATATGATAGCAAATTACAAATGAACATATACAGGTTCATTTGTAATTTTATAATTTTCATTTTAATCAAATAAACATATGTATGTTCATTTTAAAAACTACCTCCTGCACCAGTGCTTCTACAATGTAAAAGAATTTATTGATTTTAATAAAAGTTAAATCCGTCTTGTACTTTATCACGCCATTGCTGTAGCACTTTTTAAATAACTTATAACAATTTCAAAAACTATTTTCTTGCATGATTGTGTTGCCGTATGGCTCATATTAATTTAGTTTTATGTGTACTCAACTTTGGCACGGTTGTGTACATAAATTCTGTAGCCCCATCCTGGCCCGGGTTTTTCTCCGTTTTTCCTTCTGGTAGAGGCGGATTTATCATACAGGTTCTCTAGGCTTTGTCTAGGGGCGTGTTTATTGTAACAATAAATCGTGAATTTAGTGTTATTTCAATTCTTATGATTTTTAAACACTATACTCAGAATAATCTATAGTTCGATAATAACTTGTACATGTAATTTTTTGCTTAAAATTACAAACATATTGACATTCTATTAGTATTATAACTCGCAGCTAACTTTTTATCTTATCTAGGAACTTTTGCTGAAATTTTTGAATCCGCCTCTGCCTTAGGGCCCTTGATCGGAATTGATGGGATGGTCCCTTGCTTGCTTCCGGAGAGTAAATTAGTTTATTGTCCTCCACGTGGTCATACGCAGTTTGTACTGTTTTTTGACAATAAATTTATTATTTATTTATGAATTTGTCATACAATAAAATATAATTCGTCTATAGTATTCATAATGGTTTTTATAATTTTGTTTGGTGGATGATTGGGGAGGGCGCATAACATTGGTGAGAAAATATCTTTTATCACACAACAAATTAAAATTAAGTTTTACATTTATTGAATATGACCTTTTTATGTAAAATTCATACATCTATCGCATTTGTTATCAAATATTTCAACAGTTGTTTCAATCTCTACATCTATATTTTAATTTCAATCTCTACATGTTTAATTATTTTATTTTATCGAGTTTTTTGTGATCAGTAGTTGTATTTAGATCCCAACTTTCTTTGTAGTGTAAAATTCTTTGTTCTGTGTGAGTGTTAAGTGAAAAAACACTAAAAAAATTTCCTAAGGTTTTCAAACCCAACGGATCAAATATAATTTCATATTTTCATTCAGTGCTTCATTCAAAGGTGTGATAAAGTTTACGTAAGTACAAACGGAATCATAAATTTAACTTCTTGGTGCATTAAAATTAATTATTTTGCTGTATTTAGATTTTCTGGTGCGTATACTATTACATCATTATTAACTTACAAATAACGTACTCTATTGTTGCACTGCTCAAGTTCCGTCGTCATAATTGAATTATTCCAATATTTTACCATTTGTTTTCGTGATCTTTTTGTTGTTATTCATTACAATTTAACATAATATTGCCTTAGTTATTGTGGAATTAATTAATTTGCAGTTGTCATCCTAAATTATTTCTGTGATTTTAGTTGTCGGTTTGTTTATTTACTTATTTGAACCCTGCCCCAATGTTGCACCCAAGTTATCGTCAAAATTTCATAGAATTATTACATCATTTTACAATTCGTTTTTCTTTATTCTTTCGTATTTTTTTTACATTTTAACACAATATACGGTAGTTATTGTCGAATTAATTAGTCTCCAGTGGTCGCATTAAATAATTATTTCAATCATTTTTGTCGTCGGTTTGTTTGTATATTTAATTTATTTATTATCTCATTTGTATCTTCCGCAGTAATAAATATATTATTATACTAACGTCCTTCATTCAGTGTTAGTTGTCATTTTTCGCGTATACTCATTTGCTTTTGTCGTTAAATTGCTAACTATCTCACTACAATGGACACTATCGCATTCCTCAACTCATTCAAAGCTGATCTTCAGAAGGCGTACAATGACTTGGCNAGTGCGCTGGAAGAGATCAATAAGAAAACGATCGGCGGTTGGACTACAGTTAGGAATTCTCGCCGTCCTTCCAACTGCTACCACCCGGTTAGACCAACGACACATGCACCACCCCAACTCTTCACTCAGAATAGGTTTAGTGTGTTAGGTGACATGTCCCTGTTTCCCCCCTTACCTACTCGTTTCATTCCCTCCCGTCCAGTACCCAGACCTGTTCACACACCACGCACTGGTAAGCACAGCCGCCCAAAATCACGTAAAGTAGTGATATCCAGAGATGAAACCAACACTTCCACGCAGAAATCAAACGTGCTCATACTAGCTGATTCGCACGGTCGTCAGATGTCCTCCGTATTGCGTGGATTTCTTCCTAGCCAGTTCTCAGTCTCCGGTTTCTTTAAGCCAAACGCTCGTTTGGCTGAAGTTATTCGAGAACTGGACACTTACACTAAAAAATCACAGAGCGGGACACTGTAATCATCATAGGTGGGCAGAACGATATTAACTTGGGTGGTCATTTCAACGCGTCTGAACATCTACAAAATCTAAAAATGGCCTCCTTGCACACGAACATAGTGCTCTCTAGCCTGCCTCCACGCTTCAACGTTCCACAAATAAACCACGAAATTAACCTGGCAAACATCTCCCTAAAACATCACCTGGCAGACACAAAAATCACATTTTTTGATTTGCAACCACACCTGACTGCCAAGGACTTTACCCAGCACGGTTTACACCTGAGACCGTCTGGGAAACAGCACTTCGGATCCCTTCTAGCTTTACATCTGACCTCACATCATCCACCTGCCCCACTACCCACTCCTACACATCCTCCTGCTCCTACCTCATCTCCTCCTCCTCCTACCTTATCTCCTCCTTCTGCTCCTACCTCATCACTATCTCCTCTTCCTATCTCGACACCCATTTCTTCTCCTTTCCCCGTTCTTTCACCTACTGCTTCCTCATCTCGCACGTCCTCATCTATTCCTCCTGCCGCCCCCATACACAGTTACAACTTGCGCTCAGGAGTACGATGTGGTACTCGAAGGTGACAATCGCGTTCAGGTGCAGTGTGCGGGCTTGATCCGGAACTAGAAGCTGTACCAATTTCAAATTCCTCTCCACAATCTAACGTCGATTCCATTTCTCGTGAGTCACAAACTCTTTGCGAAAATAAAATAATTATATTTCATCATAATGTCCAATCCCTTTCAAACAAATTGACAGACATTGAAATTCTGGTACACGAAAGTCGATTCGATTTGCTATGCCTCACAGAGCATTGGCTTTCAACTAACAACATCAACGATACTGCTATTTCTAATTATTATTTAGCAAGTTCTTACTGTCGGCAAAATTTTAAAGGCAAAAATCCCCACGGAGGTACGTGTATCTACGTTCGTAATGATATTTTATCTTCTCCACTGACAGGCTACGAGAACTTCTGCGTAGATAGTGTGTTCGAAATTTCTGCAGTTAAACTGACCGACACCGGTATTGTTGTTTTGTGTATTTATAGACCTCCTCAATCAGATCTTGACATATTTTTTCGGAACTTCGAAAATGTTTTAGAACATATCGCACATAAATCTACTAAATCTATCGTTATATGTGGTGATTTCAATATCGATTTCTTGAGTACATCCGACTCTGCACATTCACCAGTTAATCGATTCAAGAATCTTATCGACTCCTTCAACCTTATTACTACGATAAATGACCCCACTCGCCTCTCCGGCTCATCTCAAACATTGCTAGATCAAATTATAGTCAACAATGGAATCTCGTATCTCTCTGAAGTGTTTATCGCCGGATACAGTGATCACCTTGCTCAAGTATTGACTATTAATAATAAACTAAAACCGCTTAAAATCCTTTACAAATTTACAAGAGAGTTTAATGACATAAATAAATCCATATTCGTAAATTATTTGCGTGAAGAAACATGGAAAGATGTTTACAATTGCCAAAACACCGACGACAAATTCAATGTATTTATCTCAACATTCCTAAAACATTACAACTCTAGTTTTCCCATAAAACGCAAGTTAATTAACACAAAAAAATACAATAGATGGATCACCCTAGGGATAAGAATTTCTTCAAAAAACAAACGCCGTTTATATTATCTTTCAAAACGCTATAACCAGCCACCCGAATTCCATAATTATTTTCGTAAATATAAGACTATTCTCCGAAAAGTAGTCTATGCAGCTAAAGTTATGGAAAACGACAGGCATATACTAAAATCGAACAACCGGATGAAAGCCATGTGGAATATTGTTAACAATTACACGTCAACTTCTGAAAATCGCGAAGAAAATGTTTCTTTACTAAACGATGGCAAGATCGTGTCAAATCCTCAGGACATCGCAAGTTTGTTTAATTCTCACTTCTCAGAAGTTGGTAAAATAACGAACTCAATATATCCAAATCAATGTCCTCCAATTATTACCACCCACATACCCAATTCTATGTTCACTTCCGAAACTAACGCCAGTGAAGTCATGGGAATCATCAGCTCCTTAAAAAACAAATTTTCACGAGGCATAGATGATATACCTGAGTTTATTGTTAAATCTTCGTCCCACGCTATATTAAATCCACTCGTAAATATTTTTAATAGTTCTTTATCGGAAGGGGTGTTTCCCAATATATTTAAGAGAGCTAAAGTGAAACCTTTACACAAGAAAGGAAACAAACTTAATATTGGAAATTACCGACCAATATCTCTACTACCCACTTTCTCAAAAATCCTAGAAAAATTGTTCTATAAGCGTCTTCTAGATTTTTTATCAAAATATAACATTCTCTCTGACGATCAACACGGTTTTAGGAAATCCTTTTCCACTACAAGCGCCATATTTTCCTTCTTAAACGATGTTACCACATCTCTAGACAGTGGAGAAAATCCTCAGGGTGTTTTTCTTGACTTATCCAAAGCATTCGATGTCATCGATCACGGAATTCTCCTTACCAAATTGCATTCTTTAGGCATTCGTGGACTTCCACATCAATGGCTAACTTCTTATTTAAAAGATAGATATCAACAAGTAGAAATATCCTATACTAAAAATAAAATACTTGAGCGTTGTCTTTCAGAAACAAAGCCACTTACTTGCGGAGTACCCCAAGGATCAATTCTCGGCCCTATACTCTTTTTATTGTATGTGAACGACATGTCATCATCCACATCAGATTGCAAAATGGTTCTTTTTGCTGATGACACTAATTTACTATGTAAACACGCCAATGCTCAAAAAGTTTTGTCTAACCTTTCGACTTGGTTCCATGCAAATCGTCTCATTGTAAACACTGACAAAACAGTGTCTATGTCATTTCACAATAGTATCACAAAATCTTTACCCCAGGTTTCTCTTTCTTTAAACGGAACACAATTAAAAACTGTTACAAATACAAAATTCTTAGGTCTCCATATTCAAGACAACCTCAAATGGAATTGTCACATTGACAATCTTAATTCCCAATTAAGCAAATTGTGTTACGCATTCCGAATCTTAGTTAACGCAGTTAGTCCACGTATTTCCCGTTGCGTATATTTTGCAAACGTTTACTCCCATTTACGTTACGGCATTACCTTCTGGGGTAATTCCGGTCAGAGTATTCAAACTTTCAGAATTCAGAAGAGGATAGTTCGGATAATTTGTAAATCTCACCCCCGAAACTCTTGTAAACCTTTATTCAAGGAATTAAATATCTTAACACTTCCCTGCATTTATATTTATGAAACGGTCGTGTTTGTTAAGACCGAATTACTGAAGCACCACCCTTGCTTTATACGAAACAGTCTCGTTCACGAACACTATACACGCAATAGTAGTAATATTCATCGCCCTAGAGTGTCAACCACTCTTTGCCAAAAGGGACCATACCATTCGGGAATCGTTCTATATAATTCCCTGCCCAAGAATATAAAAGATATTATGAAATTGAATATCTTCAAATCCGCGGTTAAAAACTACCTCCTGCACCAGTGCTTCTACACTGTAAAAGAATTTATTGATTTTAACAAAAGTTAAATTCGTCTTGTGCTTTATCACGCCATTGCTGTAGTACTTTTTAAACAACTTATAACAATTTCAAAAACTATTTTCTTGCATGATTGTGTTGTCTTATGGCTCATATTAATTTAGTTTTATGTGTACTCAACATTGGCACGTTTGTGTACATAAATTCTGTAGCCCCATCCTGGCCCGGGTTTTTCTCCGGTTTTCCTTCGGGTAGAGGCGGATTTATCATACAGGTTCTCTAGGCTTTGTCTAGGGGCGGGTCTATTGTAACAATAAATCGTGAATTTAGTGTTATTTCAATTTTTAAGCACTATACTCAGAATAATCTATAGTTCGATAATAACTTACATGTAATTTTTTGCTTAAAATTACAAACATATTGACATTCTATTAGTATTATAACTCGCAGCTAACTTTTTATCTTATCTAGGAATTTTTGCTGAATTTTTTGAATCCGCCTCTGCCTTAGGGCCCTTGATCGGAATTGATGGGATGGTCCCTTGTTTGCTTCCGGAGAGTGAATTAGTTTATTGTCCTCCACGTGGTCATACGCAGTTTGTACTGTTTTTTGACAATAAGTTTATTTATATTTATTATATCTCTTTATTTAGCTAAATGCGTCAGGGAAGAAAATTTTTCTTTAGAAGTAGTGGTTATACAGCAAGTTTCTACAGATCACAAAGAAGAAAATAACGATGGGGCTTAAAGAAATGAACTGTCAAACACAAATTCTTATTGTTCATTAATGCATTGCATTTTATGAAAATTCTCAAATATCGATTCAAACATTGTTTCTAATTTGTAGTTGTAGTTTCAAATTAAATAAATAATTACAGACTTACGGCCTTGCAATATATTTGTGAAGAGTTCACTTCGATTCGCCTTGGATCTTTTTTTGAGGACGAAAATCCAAGGGGAAACGTAGTTACAAAGTTTTTAAAATTGGAATATAACACAGTGTGAAATATTAATGAGAAAGGAGAACAATTGGTTAATTATGCGGTCTCAAATTACACTAATGGTGATTCTCCTTTACCAAAACCAAACTGAGAGAAATTATGAATTAAGGTTTAAAGTTCTCTCTCCCCCCATTCTTTGAAGCACGTATCTATGTCCGAGGTCACTCGAAAGTTAGAGTTATAATAAATAAATTTTTTTTAAAATAATAAATAAATTTTATTGTCAAAAAACAGTACAAACTGCGTATGACCACGTGGAGGGAAAAAAAACTAATTTACTCTCCGGAAGCAAGCAAGGGACCATCCCATCAATTCCGATCAAGGGCCCTAAGGCAGAGGCGGATTCAAAAAATTCAGCAAAAATTCCTAGATAAGATAAAAAGTTAGCTGCGAGTTATAATACTAATAGAATGTCAATATGTTTGTAATTTTAAGCAAAAAATTACATGTAAGTTATTATCGAACTATAGATTATTCTGAGTATAGTGCTTAAAAATTGAAATAACACTAAATTCACGATTTATTGTTACAATAGACCCGCCCCTAGACAAAACCTAGAGAACCTGTATGATAAATAAACATGGTACCTACCCTTGCCTTCGAAACAGTGACTCTAGACTATCTTAACCCTTTGAAAACCGGGTGAGGTGTTAAAACTCCCCGTGTATTATATTATTGCTACTTTTGAAACACCTGTTGTCTCGTAAGCTGAAACTTTTTCTACCTTTCTCACAATCTATTACACTGGGGTTTTCGCTGGTGTCTAAGCGCTGATAAGGTTCTTATGTTTGTGCAGTGGTTCCTTGTGAAAAATATGTGTCACGTTTAGGGGCAATGACACAGAATAGTATTTTATTGATTTTTGGCTTTGATATTTTTACATGGTAATTAAATTAATAATATCGCAAGAAATTGAATGTAGTAAGATTTGTGATTAATAAATTTGATTATTTAAACCTCTGCCACTAAATGCCTTCTTACTGCATTATTCAGATGCGTAGTCATTTTTATTACAAATAAATTTAACATAAACCGGTGTGAAATGATAAAATACGTATCTGAGATGAGGGTAATATACAAATAGTTTTAAATATATGTCCACGTTCCGCGGAAAAACGCAGTTTCTTTTTGGTGACATTATACCCCACCCGATTGTGTTAAAGATTGCTACCCGAACACTGAAAGGATAAACCACATCACACATTAAAAATCCTAAGTTTCTAGACATTATATTAAAAAAGTACAGTTCTCGCTAATCCAGATTCGAAACATCCGTAAAAATATGGTTTGAAACAAGGGTATTATTCTTCTTCTGGAGTGATGTGAGATGCTAACGAGCTTTCAGACAACCTTGGGTTTATTGTGGGGTTATGAGGGTTTCAGCGGTGGATTCAGTGGGGAATTGAACGGCTGCCATCTGGGTCAAATGTATTCACGGTCACCGTCACCAAATGTCATGCGATTTAATTATCAATGAAACATTCTCCATAAATGCTATTTCCGTAAACATAAACAATGTTTTTTCCTGATTTTATCACTACATTACGAACGCATAAAATTATTTAAGATTGAATTTACTGTACGACGGGACTCATCATAACTTTGCTACCCGGCTCTCTCCTTCGTAGATTCGCCATTGACTGGTTTTGTAAATTATCTTTGGATCCTCGTCGAGTTAACAAAAACTGCGATTCAGTAATAATAGCCAAGTTCCTTTTTCGCTAGAAATCATGAGTGAACTGAAAATTACAGAAACTAAACGAGCTCCATATCCTCATGTCCATGAATGGAGTTCATAGCGATAAGTGATAGTAACTACTCAGAGACTTAACCAACCCTACACGCGACAAATTTCCACGATGAAAGGAAAAACTCGTCATCAAAACCAAGGAGAAACTATGAAGAGAGTTAAAACCAAGTTTGGAGCTAAAAATGCACTCATTTACATTATTTTGTCCGGACATGGATCTTACATTCAAAATAAAAGGTAAGATAAAACATGATAAAAATATAGTTTCATTTTAATATTGTATTAAATGTTTTCTGAATAAAAATTTATGGCTTAAAAGCTCATGACACCGATCGTATTTCATGGTATACCAAAGTAGAAAAGAATTGTGGAAACGGCGTAGAGTAGAGTAGACATAACACATTGAATAATATAATAAATTGTTTGACATCTCGATTGAAAAATATGTCCTTAGTCGACGTGTTATGACTGGTAAAATTAACGGAGATGACAGAACATTACGTATAAGAAGAGAGACGGGGAAGAATGATAAAGGATCATAGTCCGTGTGTCGGAATGAAGCAGAGGTGTCATTCGAAGAAGTTTACGACTCGGCGAAGCTACAAATTTTTTTAATACTATTTCAATAAATGCTTTCAAGAATAGATGTCAGAATTCAAACGGTAACCAAGAACTTAACAACTCAAGCGACGTTTTTGATTCTCGCAAGGAAACGATGTGAAAAAAAAAAAAACAATAAAATATTTTTTTTATATTTCCTAAAATCAATCAATAATGCGTGTTTTTAATAAAAATACATTACTTTGGAGTCCAATATTTCCAACTACGAAAATTGTTAATGCGTGGAGAACATTGAATAAGAAAGTAAGATACTTCATTTAAACAGGAACTCCAAAGTTGTACAGAAAAATAGTTGGTAAAATAATTAAGCATACAAAAAATGTAATTAAATGAAATTCCAAAATATTTATTAATCATACCAGAAAATAAACAATCAAACCAAAACTAAAATTAGATGCGAGGGACGTCGGAAATAGTACAGCATAGCTGCCAAATACGAATGCGAGTAATTCAGAAGGCATCACCAAGACATTCATAAATGCAGCTTTCTCAAGGACAAGTGCCACGATTGGTTCCACATGCTCGCTATCGAATTGGCCGTGACATAATATATTTGCCAATGATGTAGCTTCCGTTATTATATTATGCGATTTGTGAGAGCGTGCAAAAATCATTTCTAATGAACGTACCAATTTTTTCCGTTCCCTGTCATCATCATTGATCTGCTTATTAGATGTGTGAACTAGTAATTTAACCGATTCCTCTCAGGGTTGGGTATATCTCCGTTTCTTTATAACTTCTATCTTATATTATCTCAATTTTTTGCCTTACAAGTAGCGCCTCTTATAACTGAAAGTAGGCGTCAGCGTCGTCAGAACTAGTACTACTTTAAAATTTCTAAAAAATGCCTCAAATTTTTAAATTTTATATTTCATATTTTAAAACTATCTACGTTTATGTATCTGCTAAGTACTTACACCCTTTATAAGGGACCAAGGAAGGGACTTTTTTGTATTTATACTTTCCTGACTTAATTTTACTGAGAATTATTTCTTACTTTTTAATGCAGTACATTTTTTAAAAAATCATGTCATTAAAAAGATTTCATACGTTTGTTTTTTAACTTAATATTTGTTCTATATCGAATTCTCCCTTATATCTATTGTGCATTTCTCAAATTCAAATTTCGAATCTTTTCACTATTTTTCTTTCATCACTCCAATTTATAATATCAAATTTGGAGGTAGGACTTCAGCATGTTTGGAGAGAGGTATATCACTCAGTAACATATATAATTATTCATAGTGGCATTTACTACTTCGACCAACATAAGGCATTCAAAGTAATTACTCCTTTACGTATAGCTATAAAAAGTTATTAAATATGAACAAATTTAAGAACTTGCAAATAAGTGTTAGTAAATAAATAATTAATAATAATAAATAAATTTTACAGACGAATAGTATATTTGATCACCTGACGACGACTTTAATCCAAGTCGAAACGTTGTGAGCTCTTCACAGAAAATATAAATATTATTTGTCCATAAAAGGACGTAAGTTATTAATTATTTATTTTATTAGATTATATAATGAACGTTAATAGTAGTAGACTAAGTATTAGAAAAGTTAGTACTGAAAAGCATTGCATGCTATCTATCGCGCACATAAGAAGGCCCAGGTGTTAGAGAAGTAGTCAAGTGAGTAAACTTTCACGATTTTACGGAAATTCGAACCCCAGCTGTCTACCAACCAAACAACGTTGACTCCCGGATTTCTCGAACTCTTTGTTAGTGTATGTAATGAAGGGAGATACGAAAGGATACGTCTATTGTGGAAAAAGGAAGAAGTTACTTCATCTCGTTCGCCGCCCGCGCCACGAACGTAACGACGCACTCATCACGCGATGAGGAGACAAAGAACGAAAAGGCTAATTTAGGATGCTAATCGAAGCATTATTCTCTACATGTTCGTCAGTCACTCACGCAACAGCTTCCTTTGAAACGAGTCTCTCTCTTTGTTCATGCTCTATTTTGTTTCTTTCCTCAACTGTTTCCTATACTTCTTCCAAGCTGTATTCGTATGTTGTTTTTCTCATTAGTTTTTTTTTTCTTCGGTTTTCAGATTTTTAAAGAAGACGTGAAGAAATAGTATCGTGGTAAGTAGTCTCAATGTAATTTTGTTAGATTAAAATGTTAGTATATGAAAACAGCTTTCACATTAATAGCATTATAATATGGTGCCTTTAAAATTTTTGTTACGACTGAAAATTGTTATAAGTTTTTTCGAAGTATACAGTTTTACGCTTTTCATTTAACACTTACTTTACTTTAACCCAGCCTTTTCCCACTCCATGTGGGGTCGGCGAATGGGGATGGATATATGATGCTTCGTTTAGTTTTGGCTGGGGAATACTAGGGTGCCGGATGCCCTTCCTGTCGCACCTCCCCTGAAGCGGTGATAATGAATGAAATGGGGGTGAATGATTATGAGTGAATGTTGTGGTGGAATGATAGGCAGAGGAAACGGGAGTACCCCGAGGATGACCTCGATGTTGACGAGCCCTAAAGCCCCCCGACCCAAAAAAAAAGTACCCCGAGGAAACCTGCCGCGAACACCTCGGATTCTACTTGGGTCGGACCGGGTTTGAACCGGCGTCCCCAGAGGTAGAAAGCGAGCGCGTTAGGCACTACGCCACGGGTCGCCTATTTTTCAATCAACACTACGATTTCAAAATTTCTACATGCGTAATTGAGTCAAGTTACAGTGCAATTGATCATGAATGTGTTGGGTCTTCCTTATCATTTCAGCATATGCACTGTTTTAGCGAATCCAGACAGAAAAGGGAATAATAGTGTTAGGTCTCCGCTTCGATCCTTCCAACTCTGGCGAATGCAGTCTAGACATCAACAGAACTACAACGACCATGGCTGGGGTTTCTCCAAGGTCTATAACTTTTTGAACAGTTTTGTATCACTTATAACACAAGAAACTTTTCTTTTTGTACTTAAGCAAAGCATTAAATTTTATTTAAAAAATTATCTTAAATTGGATACTTATATTTAACGAAAAAGGAATAGCATTTACAAATCAATCACGTCCTTAGAATTTCAATAGAGTTTTGGTTAAATGTGTAGAATAATTAACAATGTCTCGTTCAAAATTTTAACCGAAAGAATAATAAAATAAAATAACAAAATTGTAAAAACATAGGTTTATTAATTAGACCTTTTTGCTTACCGCAGTGTCCATATTGGTTTGCTTACATTCGTAAATACGGCATAAGAAAGCTTTCTTATGCCGCAATATTCGAAATTAGGAAAACTTTTTTGAGAACTAACTTTCATATTCGACAAGAAACTAATTTTGTTGGAAAAATGTATTTCCAGAAAAAGTAAAATTGTTTCGAAGTAACCTTGTCTAATAGTTTCTGAATAATAAAAATTATTGACTTACGCCCATTGCTTGAGTTGAGCTTAGATTTTATCTGTCTTCGGATTATGCAACAGTTGACGCTAGCAATATATATTCCCCTACTTTTGGTATTCACATATCCGACCGAAGTTCCGAATAGTAGCAGAGCCATCAAGCATAACCACACAGAAAAAGAAAATTCCTTCACCTTGCAAAAAAATAGGCTTAAATCTCCAGACGTGAATGGCACAAAACAATTTCTCGGGGAAATATATTGTTGACTAACTACTATCACAGTATATATCACAATAAAATATTGTTGACTAACTACTAAAATTTCGAGTTTACGAGATACAGCTTGGTGAAAGAAAACGTGTTAGTTATGACTCTTTAGTTGCCCCATTATTTCATTCCGCGGAAGTTTTTCGATAAAATAACACGGACCTTTAAATAATTATTCAACTTTGGTATGGTAAAGGTCAAAATTTAACCAAAGACTTCATTTTTTCAACGACATTTAAGATTTTTTTCATTAAAAAAATGAAAGGACACTTACCCTGTGTCGTAAAAGCAATCATTTTACCTTAAAAAAAGATGTAATTTAATTTTTACTATGATCAATGTTCGTCAATATATTTGTTTAATTATCTACGAAGATTAAGGGTTCCCTGAACGGTAAAGTTATAGAGTATTTCCATCGGGATAATTCTGATATTAGACTTCCGGTACAATTAGTTTGGATGAACGTGGTAGTTCTGTAGCGAAATTTCCCGAGTGATGAATTGTAACACGGAAGATAATAATTGAATAAAAAATAATTTTTCTCAATACTGCCCGAGAACACATCCTTATAATAATTTTCAATGCAAATTCTCGTCATAAATATTTTCCTCACTCCTCCTCGTAACACATTCCGTAGATAAATATCATCTTGGCTAGTTAACCACCTCATCTCACAGAATCCTTTTCAACGCTTTAATAAACATCAAGATGCCTAGAGCTCGTTGACTAGTAATCGTATTATGCGAATGCTTTTATAACAGCTCTCGTAATGAATCCTTCCTCACTTTGCAATATTTCCTTTCCAATCATTTCGTTGGACGCTTATCCAACGGAACGTTAATTCCCATCGAATGAAAGCAAGCAGAAGCTTCGACCGGGACAGGTCCTTGAACTCGACCTCAACATATTAAGCAGTACTCGTAATAAGCGGGCGCCTGGTCAACCGTCCATCGAAAACCAACAGCAGACGTTGGAGGTCAACTGATCATTACTACAATCTGCCGAGTGGGAGAGGAGAGGGGATGGGTGGATGAGAGAAACGGAAAGATAAAAAAAAAAAAGAAATTGACGAAGGAAGTGGGAGAAGGAACGGGGAGTGTATGAGGGCGCAATCACGCGTCGACTGCAATGGAAATCCATCATAGAGGGCAGCGGCCGCAATCTCGCGAGCATACCAGCACGTCAGGCCTCTCGCCGTGTTCAGACAGCGGCGAGGATGGCAACAGCTACTGGGGGCGATGTTACCTCTCGAAACGCGGGGTGTTATTGTGTTTATGGCTGTGTCTCATTCGTAATGGGTTCGTGTCAAGTGGTTTACACTTTATTGACGGATTCGAATGTGAGAGTAATTAAAGAGTGGGGTGGAGATAACGATTCTATTCTTTGCATCGCGACCTTTGTTTACGATTCGAAGTTCAGCTGTAGTTCCGTTACAAACGTTGGTGGTAGTTAATGGCGGACCGTAATCAAGGGAGGGGCTAACCGGGGAGCATTTTTGTTTAAAAAATGTTTTCACAACAGAAATTTTAGAATATTACCATTAAGTAAAATGCATCAAATAGATAATTAACAATTAACAATCAGGTATTATTAACAACAATAACAATTATTTATTAATGTTATTAATATGGTATTATCAAATTTATTAATCTGGCATTATTAATTTTATTATTAGTAACAATAACAATTACATTATTAATAACACTTATTAAACTGGTACTTTTTTTTTTACAAAGTATGCCATTTATCACCTTCAATTTTATCTGCCCCCCCCCATAGATCCGCCATTGGTGGTAGTAGAGTCCTCGCGGGCGAAAGAATATTAACGAGAAGAAACCAATGGAACGAAGCGGCATTGTCATTAAAAGCTAACTTCACTTGCGGCCAAAGATTAGAGATCAAGTTCTCACTCCAACACGGGTGACGTATCAAATACTGCCAGTTCTACGAATCGACCGATGTAGGCGGCAGCATCCAAACGTAAACTCACTAAGATTGCGCTGGCACGAGTAAAACGCCCATGTGTCTACCGCGAAAGGAAGTGTCGGCAATCTCGCAATAATGACACTGACTCCAGACATTCACGTGATCTTGAAGCTTCTTCTTCATTACTTATTTCACTGCGAGTACTGTAATGAAATTTATCCGGTATCCAACATTAAAAATATGAATGCTGAAACGAAATACGTTGTACGTATTCATAAAAATGAAACAGCACTGTAACTTTTGTTGGCTACATGATGTCTCACACAGCGAAAGTTTCAAATTGTGCTCTGCTCGACACAAGTGTCATTTACATTTAAGCGTATGTAAATTAAAATACTCCTTTATTTACGTGACGTTCATCTCTTCAAATGGTCATCCCGCTTCAAAATGAGCCATCCATAATTTATGAAATCCAAAAATCACAATTTTTAACATCCCCCTGCCCTCCATAACGCATCTGTAATGAAACCTCTTACATTGCACCCCAAAAATTACGTAACGCTAACCCTACCTCTCCATTCAGGAAACTTTTCTTTCCACTTCGTTTCCCCTTAAAACACGATCTTCAAATACGAGAATTATTAACACTGAAGTATGGAATCAGAATACTGAGTAGTTTAATGACTATTTCCAAGGCAACAAGGGAAATTATAGATATCTACATTTACTTCTTTGTTTAAAGTCGTGAGAACTGCCCTTGTATGTTCTGCGATTTTCGGTTAAAGTTTGAAGAATGGAATGATCCTACAACCGAGTGTCTAGGACACTCTGCAAGGTCATTGTAGCGTTCGGGATAAATAAATTACTTCCAACCATCCCTCATTTCACGTATTCATTTTTCTTCCCGGTCTAATTTTACGTCGCAGCCTTTAGTTCGCACTGACCAATCAGGAACGGACCCTCATTATTACGATTCCCACCACCAACAGCGCCACCTGCGACTAGCATGTCATGACGCAAAGCACATGCTGCCTCCTCCAGAAAACTGTCTTCTCTTTGCCTCGTGCCTCTAGGAACTGCTACCTCCGCTCACGATCTGTTTACTGAATTCGCCTGTTACGCATTTATGTTGTTCTTGTTTAAAGGCCGCGCCTCCTGCTTTGCGCAGTGGGATTCCATTTTGTTTTTTATTTCTTTTTATTTCTCGTGCTTCACTTCGAAAGGAAAGCAACCGTTTGCTTGTCGACTGAGCGAATGAAAATAAGGTTATATGAAGATGTCATAGTTGATGGATATTGAGAACAAATGAAGAGAAGATGTGTATTCACTTGATGTATGATAACATCGCATGGATATTAAACAGTGGAGTACCATAAAGTCTCGTTATTTCAGATGGGCCACACTCCTAAATGTAGGCGATATATTTTTGAATGGTGAGGATAAATGTCTCACGGAATGATGTGATTTTTTCACTTAACTAATAAATAAAACTATTTTGTTTCTTCTTTTTGTGGGGTTTTAGGGCTCGTCAACATCAAGGTCATTAGAGCCCTTGTTTTGTTTCTCATTAACTCTTGAAAAGAGATATTGTCTCATTAACTCTAACAGCGATACTGTCAGTCCACTATACTTTTCTCTTTCTCCCTCAAATATAAGTTGACGGTAATATTTAAGTTACAGTCGAATGGAGAATACTACGAAAACCAGTAAGTTGTCATAATAAAAAGTTCAGAAGAAATTAAACGGAGGATAGAGAGAGAAAAACAGTAGATGAAATGGATGATAACTGAAGTCTCAATTCTTCACGATATCTAAATATATTTGAAAAGAAAGAGACGAGGCAACCAATAGTTGAATAAAAAATTCAGTGTAATAAGGGAATAGGATCGAAGAGCAAAAATAAGAAGATAATACGAATCAGCTACTGAACGTCAGAGAAGAACAGGGTACAATATTGCGGTAAATGCCTTGTTTGTTTATTTAGAGTGATAGAGGAACAAACAGTAGATGTCTGTAAAGGTTGCTCAAAGGTTTTTTATGTCATAAACGCTCTAAATGGTTCGTTGATGACTGATAGACAATTTTTGTCCAAAACTGTCCAAGTAACGTGTTTCAAGAAAAAATACCACATCTAATTTTTAAATTTTCAATATTTTCAAGCATACTTTGGTGCTACATTGAAAATGGTTTTAATAGAAAATTTATTGATACATAAAACATTTTAGAGATTAATAAAAAAAGATATTCGAGATATTTTACTTATAACGCCATGAGAAAAAATTGTAAAAGAAGAAAAAATTCAATCCACAGTTTCCAAGTAGACACTGTATACGAAATGTTGCGAATGGGACAGAAGATCCGATGGATGCGCGTTTGGAAGTTGAAAGCTGAAACTGTGACGGAGTGGAGGGCTTAGCAATGGAAGCGTGGGGGAAAGGAGGCAACACGGGGCTCGAAGCCTCGACGGAACCTGTAATCAAGCGAAGTGGTGCGCCGCTCGATTTGTTAGCAGGTAATGGGTGCAAGCGGCGGCGCCGCCTGAATATTCACGATCATTAGGCAGCGGCAGTGAACAGAGGTCGACGATCAACGCGGGGGTGGATGCCATGAAAGGTCAAGGACCAGACTGGGATTCGAATGGAAGAGAAGAGAGTATATTGCACTGGATCTTATGCACTGCTCAGTGGCGGATCTGTGTGTCTGTGTGTGTGTTTGTGGGCGGGGCACTAAGGGGGCTAAATCTCCTCCCCCCTCCATTGGACCTGAACTTTCAACAGATAATATTAAAATGAATCTTCATCGTTTAATATGTATTTTCCATTTTGAACAATTAATCAATTTGGTCACTATTTAATGAATTGGTAATCATATTTTGATGATTTGATGTATTATATTAAAATACAAAATCGCTATAATATTATTTACAAGAATATTCACAAGAATATTTACAATAATATTTATAAAATTTGTCCCCCCCCCTTGATTATGGTCTTGATCCGCCACAGACACAGCTCAAAACGTATTAAACATCCTGACCATGGAATAAAAAGCGAGAAACTAACGAAGATGAAAGGTTATGTTGAACCAGTATCATGCAATCCATACGTATTTGTACAATTTCAGCTCGATCGGAAACTTCGAAGTGGACGAAAATTCAATGATTAATTTTGAGACGGATGGACTATATACATACGAACGAAGAAAGTTAAATAAAAGCATTTTTATTGATCTGTATTTCAAACAGTGTCATTATACAGATACATTTTAACATTAAAATAAATATCGGGTGTCGGGTTTTTCTCCGGTTTTTCTTCGGTTAGAGGTGGATTTTACATGCCGATTCTCTAGACTCTTACCTAAGCGCGGTGGTCTCATTAATACTATTGTAATATTTAACATCAAATTTAGAATTATTTTAATAGTAACGATTTATAAATAATATTTTCCGAATATTTTTAAGATTTTATGAAAATAATACGTATTTGTGAAAGAGGTTTCAGTATTCTATTAATACAAATTTGTTGGTGTTTTGATGATATTATAATACCTAGCCACGTTTTTTTTATTCTTAGGAGCTTGCTGAAATGTTAAATCCGTCTCTGCCTTTGGGTCTTCGATCGGATCCTCCACGTGGTCATACGCAGTTTGTATCTGCTCTTCTTGCAATCAATGTATTTATTTAATTAAATATTACTTGTTTTATCTCCCCTTACGTTTACTAACTTAAATGTTCGAACAATACAAAGTGGAAATAATGTACGTGAATCTTCATTAAATGGTTCAACTTTAAATAAAATTACATGAAGGTTCGCTCACATGATGCTTTGTTCGTTAAATAAACCCATAGTCCTACATTCCTGCTGCTATGCGATGAATGTTAAAAGTTCAATACTGGTGACTCATCACTAGTAGCTGTAGTGGCAGAGTGGTCGTGTTCGCCAAATAACATAGTAAATATTAGAACCTACATCAACGACAGCAGTGACAGATCAGCGGCGAAGATCGTCCACAGTCAGACTCTAGTTGGCCTTAGTATAATAAGCTCTTAAATAAACAATGTTATTTGACAAACTCGGCTACTCGCATCACAAGTAGTCGTCCACCAATGATCTTGTGTATTAAGGTCCTCAGAACATGTCCAACTTTGTAATGAATATATCAGAAGGGTTGACTTACGAAGCGGGTACCCCTTACAACTTCGTTCACATTAACAGCATGTTAACGATATAATTTACAATGCATTTTTTACTGCACAGTATATAATGCGGACTACTACTGTGTTCGCGTTAAAATTCAAATTTCATTTTTAAATGTGTCCTTCATAGAGGAACCAAAGTCAATAAAAATTGATATAGAAGTAGAAAATTAGATTAAATAAAATATCACTTACAATAGGAAATTGTACTACGGGGTATCAAAATGGGAGGTTCTCTAATTGAGACCTTTCTTGTCTCTGACATTGCTTCTGTTACGAAAAATAATGCTTCTGGTACGAAATCTTGTACAAATATTAGCTGTCTAAATGTTAAAAATTTAATTAGATGAATAAATAGTTCACAAATCAAAGATAAGTATTGGAAGTCACATGTGCTCAGTAAGTAAGATATCCTTGAAATGGCTCATTTATGAGCTCTGCAATTAAGAATCCGACATCCAACAATCAACGCTACAAGTAAAATTTCATATACGCACATAAAATAGATGCTCTAGACGGTTTAATCATAAATTATAAATTTACGTTGTATACGTAACGCATGAAGAAAAAGCTTGGTCATTAATTTTTAATAGGATATACATGTAATATGATTTTAACAGTGTCAATTTATTCCGGTACTTATACGATTTACTGACAACAATTAAAATTAAGAACTGGAGCATAGAAAATGAAAAATAAACTGAAAAAAATCACCATAACAGTATACCACAGAAAATCAAACATCGACTTCAAACTCTATTTTGTTGGTAGCTAAATAGAATCTTGTGTTTTCGAGGTACCACCATTTTCCGCCTCGGCCAATACAGACTTCGCTCCCTGTAGCCGAAAGAAAATCGTAAACTGTTTGAGATAAACCAGCAGATACGATGCACGGTTTAATATAGAGNTGTAGCCGAAAGAAAATCGTAAACTGTTTGAGATAAACCAGCAGATACGATGCACGGTTTAATATAGAGCTGACGCTCAGCATCAAGTCGAAAACTGAGTATTTTCCTGAACGAAGTACCCTCTATTTTTCTATACTTCACACGCTCCTCGTGTTGATAGTTGGCAGGTAAACACACGCGTCCTTGTCCAAACGTGTAGTTAAGATTTCGAACATCGCTGTTATTATCATGAAACTGCGTAAACCGGCGACTTCAAGACAGAAGCAAATGGTGCACTTCATGAGGCCTTGAGGCAATGCCCTGTAATACTAGTTTGGAGGTCGTTCAATCTTCAGCGAAGATCGTAGGATTGGATACTGGAATGGCTGTGTGCCATTGTTTCCAGGATATCAGCCATAATGAATGGTCGACTGAACGACGAGATGCTTCGCTTCAGCTTCCTTTCGCATTGAAAGAGAGAGAGAGAGAGAGATGTGTCTTGGGCTTGCCTTACGTATCATGAGCTTAATATAAGGTAAGTATAGTTCTTGGAATTAACTCTCCCTTCTCGGTATTGTGCTCTACATTCAATTATATAGTCTGGCATTCTCTGCTGTGTGAGAGGAACAGACATAAAATGGTTCATCATTAATATGACTAAGTTGTCAGGTAATGGTCGGGTAACATTACCTTCAGGAATGTCATTAAATATTGATATTTGTAATTTGTTTTAAATTTTCTCAAATATATATAAATATTGTAAACACTAAATGGAAATATATCTCTTCTTTCAGTTGATTTCAGAATAATTTTTCATTTTGATCTCCAGAACGAATCTTCAACTCAGTGGTAATTGGAGGATGTTTCAGTCGAGTCCTCGCATTTAACTTGACGCACTGATTCCAGTCCTCTCTGAATGTTGAGCAAGTATCATTTGGATACATTTCAGCGCGAGAGATTCTGATTGATCTCCTGCCCGACGGGTATTTGGGAGACTATAACTCCAAGGCAATTAAACGGCGACAGCGGAAGATGGCCACATCGCCGGGGGCAGTGCGTTTCCTCGGAAATGGTCGGGTGCTACCTATGCGTCGGGTGGCACAGGTAGCGCAGATGCCAAAACGCGGCGGATGTGATGGCCACCCGCGCTGCCTCCTCCCACGCAAACCGATGCCGCCCACTTCCGCCCAAGACATCTGACGAGTGGGTGGCCATCGGCGCCTATTTACTTTGCTGCTCATCCGCGAGGCTGAGATGAGGTATGCGAAAATACGAACACATTTTCAATTTAAAAATAGTTTCAGGGTTTAAAACGAATTTCCTACGCTAATTAACCTAAATAGAATAGGGACGTACCTATTTAAAATAAAAATTTATATAAAATTATAATCTTCGATTTGAAAAATTAAAATAGTAGGGAGTGAAAAATGAGGAAAAAAGTAATGAGATAAATCAGATAAGAGTTCGAAAAATAAACAGTTTCAAAGTTTGAAACAAATTTCATTCGAAAATTAACCTAAATAGAGAAGGCATAAAAAATTTAAATAAAATTCAAACAAAACTATTTTTTTGTACTTGAATTATTTAAATAAAAGTTTAATGTGGAATTTCAGGAATAAGTAATTTGATAAATGAGAAATAGGGAGAAGAATGGGAAATAAGAAATACACTACATAAATATGAGGGAGGACGATTAATAGGATGTATCAAAATCAAGAATAGGAGAAAATTTTGAGAATGTTTTCCTACAGCAAAGAAAAAAAAAGAAAAAAAAACGCATTGTGATTTTCAAAACGTTTGGTAAAAGTGTATTTCTTACGTTATCATAGTCGAATGTTTAAATAAAGGAATACTTATTAAAAAGCATACGTGCATACTCAAAATGACGCTCATTTAAAAGAATAATATTTATGGCGCAATTTGTATTGTTAAACCTTTTTTTGTAATATTCAGTTTTTTAAAGCAATAATCTAACACAAGCAGAGCTCATCTCTCGTGATTCGAGTGTCATTTTTATTACACATCTTATTTTAAATCTAGAAATATTTTTAATCGACAATATTTGTTGAATTAAAAAAAAAACGAAATGAAAAAATAAAGCTAATTTTAGTTGGAAAAAATAAACTGTCAAAATGAGAGCTTAGGCTTCCGCTTCGGAGTCACATGTATTTTGGCTATTCAGGAACTGCCGCATCGAGGTATGAACTACCGACATTTCGGCTATCTTGCTGTACCGTTTCGGTTATCTTGCTGGGATGTTCAAGTTCCTAACGACCTGGATTTAACCTGGAGAAGGCCACAGAAAGATGGCCGAAACGTCGGTTCGGCAATTCCCGGATAGCCAAGATACGTAATTTTTCCAAATAGAAACATTACTAACATCACAACACTACATTATATTAATCGACTCACTTTCCTCCCCGTATTCCCATTTGGAGGTTCTCCAGAGCAAGTCCACCTGTGTGTTCCACCTCCAGACGTATCATTATGGATGCAAGCGTGGGTATCACCCGGATATAGACAACAGGTGTCGATATTCACGAGCCGACGTTTTCTTACCGGAGAAACTCAGAATGATTACCTATTTTTAACTCAGTTTGTGCTCCAGGTATACATTTGAGTAAAGGCAAAACAAATTTTGGAATACTTTGCGTGTAGTGAAAACTACAATAGTATCACAAAGAGAGTACCTTACCGATTTATAATAAGTTTGCTACTCGTTACATGTCTAATACACAAATAAAGAATTGTCATTCGCTCTTTCGTGAATATGAGGGATTAATGTTAATACAGATCTTTATAGATAGAAATGCGGGTAGTTATATTAAATTTAGCACCTTTTATATTTTTAAAAATTTGTCCCGGTAAAATACAATACACAAGTGAGTTTTGTAATTAAAACGTATATGACTGCTCATTACTCGGGATACATTACAATGCATACAAAATTCTACACTTAACGTTAAGTTTAAAAATCTTCTAGAGTTATGTCGCATTTTTTATTTTTTCCCTACTTCCTATTCAGTAAATATAATGCTGTGTATTCTCTTTCAGAGACCTTATTGCTCCTAACTCTTCCCCCCTCAGCTTCATTCTCCTCCAAACTGATCATTCCACCTTGCTCATCCTCTCCTAGAGACCCGGCGCCATGGGCCGTGTTTCTGATTCTTGTCCAAGATTCTGCGACAAAGCGAACTCAAATAAATCCTCACCTACACGACACAATCTTGGCCTTGTATGCCTAGTGAGGCGGACCCACCCAATTCTTCTCGAAGCAGGAAGAGTATGTGGGATAGGATTCACCGTTTTTCGTAAATTCTGTACATGGGTACCCTAGTAACAAAAATTGTGTTCCCTATTTCTTTTCACAAAATGTGTGTGCTTATAATGGTATTTTTATGTTTCATAGTTTTTTCTTGACGTTTAGAATAATAATAGAAGGAAAAATCTTCTCCTTTTAGTGTAAGGCGAGTCTTTTCTTCAGTTTTTTTTTGTGGGGCTTTACGGTTCGTCGACATCGAGGTCATTGGAGCCCTAAAATTCTGTACAGGTAGGGAAAATGCAGTTACGCACTAAGGAGAGTCAAGATGACTCTCCACACGTGTGGGACTCGCCGAATGACTCAATTAAACCCACTAAAAACCCTCCTGAATTAAAATATATCAAAACATATCTCAAAACCAAAAATCAAAACATTACAAAAAATGAGGAAAATGAGAGATACCCAAACCCTAATAGTGTCGGGATCAAGAGATGACCAAGGAAGGTTAGGAAAGAGAAAGGAAGGAGCCTAAATCAAGTAAGTGGAAGTAATGCCAAACTCAGCTCGGGACCCCGTGTTTACCAAACACGTACTTACTAGGTGTAAGTTCCCTGGGGGGTCCTGATAAAGAACTGATATAGTTCGAATCGTTGGCACATACATAAATAGTATTATACAGCAGAATTCCGTTCAATAACTTTTTCTGTTTCAATATTCGTATTTTTATACTTAAACGGAATCCGGAATCGAATTTTACAAGAACTGACAGAAATGTATATTGTTTCCAAACGACCGCTTGGTTATAACACTTGATATTATAAATAAATTGCCATCTCTATTTTCACGAATCGGAGAACTGGATTCGGTCACGAGAATGTAGATTGAGTTGTCAGGCTACTATTAGGTACGATACTGTTCTTTAGGTGCAGTGTAAGCTACTATTAATACAGCATCAATTTTAGGACTGCATGGATTTATCATTAAATTAGTAGTTATGTTGTAGAAAAATAAGACCTGAAAATCCGTCACATACATTATTTTTTCAGTAATGGTTATTTTTTCATTTGCATCTCTTATAGGATAGTTCACGAATTCTAATAAGCGAAGCAAAATGCTATCAGATCTAAATTTAAAAGATTAAAAAGAGTAACTAACGATATCAAAATTATGTTTCAGCGCACAAAAACGTTTATGCGTTGAAATTCGTCGAATCAAATTTTTTGTATGTCTCAGAGTGAAGATAAACAGCGGCGGCATCGAGAGTGGCAGGAAAGAAGGTGTTGATACTCCATCAGTCGTACTTCGTGAAATGTGTGAAACCGTCTGGCGTAGACCAGTTAGAACCCCAAACGACACTGGATAAGTTTAGCTACTTTCACAATTAGATTGTATAGGACGCACAATTGAAATCAATGTACATCTTTCTATCCCTGTTAATGTACGATGGTACATCATCAAGGCCAGTAGACTAATTTTGAGTTTGAACACAACCTTATTGTCTCCTTGTTTCGTTATCCTATGAAAAATTGATTCGATATGAATTGTCATTGTATTTGTAAATGGGAAATGTAGCGTGCTATGGAAGCTTATCTACATGGAGCGATGGGAGGTAGGACTTGGATGATAGGTTATTGTTAGTAGGTGGACCGGTTAGCTGAGTTTACCAACAACTTGGTCCACACGGAGGGGTTAGTAGAAGTGGTTAGTAAGTAGAAGTGGATAGTTATTGATACTAGGAGCAGCTGAATAGAGGAAGGAAGGTTGGCTTTTCAGTAGTCACAGCTGTATGAACCGGGACATTAATGTGAAAAGCTACAAATTTTTCTGGCCTCACCGGGAATTGAACTCGAGGTGACTCTGTGATGAGCGAGCAGTCAACACTGTAGCAACGGAGGTGCTCGATATGTATTGTCATTACTGCCATTGTAATACCATTAATGTCATAATAGACGGGATTTTTTTCTATTTTTTAATTTTCATGAAATACGCTCCTAATTTTGTTTTATCTAATAAATAAGCGGCCCTAATACTACTACAAACGAAAATGATATGTTGCATAGTGAATAGTTTGAGAGAGGTTTTTGAGTACGGGAGAACCGTGAGCAGATTCATATTGGTCCTTCATTACGCCTGAGACATGTCGGCTACCCAATGATCCCTCCAGAGGCTCTTGCGCCTCCAGAGCTTCCAACACCGAAGACGCTTCTACTGACACCACCCTTTCGTCGCCCGCGGCGGCACGCCAAAGACGACTCCACCCCACGCAAAATGAGGCGACAACGAACGACGTCGCGGGGGCGGTGGAAGCAGCTGCGGGACCGGAGATCGCAGCAGCGGCGGCGGCGCCGTCAGCGGAGGAGGCAGAAACGACGTCGGCGGTAACGGCATCGCGGCATCGTCAGCGCGCTTTGTGATGCGGCAGCGGGCAGAGAGCAAGGTGGGCGGGGGCGGTGAGCGAGCCGGGGGCGGAGTGGGCGGCGTGGCGGCTCTAAATTGCGGCTGTCGGCCGTCGTGGGAGGACATTCCNGGCGGCGGCGGCGGCGGTGGCGGCGGTGACGGGGACGAGAGAGATTTACGTCCTCCGGCGTGAGGCCGGCGCCGCTGATGCCGATGCTGCCGCCCCCGCCCCCTCGCGATTCCATCTCCGGTCCCACAGCTCCCCCTTCAGTACGGTCTTCCTATGCGACCGATCACGAGGACGAAGGAAAGCGATTGAGTAAACAGACGTGAGGGGTGGATAGGTGCGGTTAGGGTTGGATTGGGCGGATGGAAAGGAGAATAGGGGCTTGTGGGTGACGAAAGATGGAGCGAGTCAATGAAAAAAGAAAAGAGAAATAAATGAAAAATCACACAGGAATAGTAAGACTATTCGACGAAGTTAAGAGTTATATATAAACCAACAGAAAATAATAATAATAAATTATAAATAATAATAAACCAACAGAAAAAAATATTATTTAACAAAATACACAACGCCATCTGCTTCAAATTACGATAAAGCAAGTATGAAAAATAATAAATTTCATTGTTAAACGCTAAGTTTATTTAATGGGTGATTTCATTGATAGTAGTTACCCCACCATAATAATTTTCTTTGGAAAATCAACGATGATTGTAATACCTATTCTTTTGTTATTTTCTTTATAAAATAACGATATTTCACCTGGAGTCAATTTTTGCCGGCTGATTGTATCCTTCTTTCGTTGTCCTATGATATTGGATATGTAAAGTCACTACAGTCACTGTCATAATTGACGGGAAATTTTTCCATTTTTAATTTTTAAGAAATACAACTCTATTTTTTATTTCATAAATATTTGTGTCATCAGAAGATAGTATTCGGAAATATAAAATCAGTCTTGAGTGAATTGAATCCAGTATTACTCTCGGTGAATTTTTAACCATCCTTATAAAATTAATCATCATTTACTCATACTTCATGTAATTTCTTTGTAATAAGAAACTAAAAAATTATACGCGAATAATAAAAACCAGTAGAGAAAAGCAGATGGCAATTTTACAGGAGAGTGTGTGCGAAGAAGGGTTAATTCATTCAGAATAGACTCGAATTTTTTTTTTTTTTTAAAGAAAAAAGACGGATGAAAAATAAATGTAAAATTAATAGCTTTTAAAGAAAGCATGACAAAAAATAAAAAATAAATATTAGAATGATATGATTTGATTGATCTGACAATCATCTAATAATTAAGTATAAAACAAGTGAAATTAGAAAAACGGAAAAATTTGAAGGTGTTTTTGAGGTTTTAACTTGATTGGATCTGCATATTTTTTCTACATACAGAGATACTCGGCCGTGATTTCTTCTATTTCTCTTTCATGATACATATTTTTCACTTATTACTGCATTGATCCCCTTCCTTTCATTCCTTCATTACATATCCCGGAATAAATATGCAAGCGAGTGGCATCTCATCTGCAAATAGATTAACCCGTCGTTAGCGGAGAAGAAAATGGATGGTAGGAGTAATATATTAAGTTTACTCTTACAAAAAGACTCAGTGTTTGGACTTGCAATGCCCGACAACGCATTCCTGGAGGTAGCCGCTGCTGGAAACGGCGATTCTCCTAACGAATACGCAGGAGAACTGCTTCTGGAACGCAATACGTAGACAGGTGGCGAGATGTATGCAACCGACGCCCACCTACCAACCAACCAACAGCTTCATGCGATGATGAAGCGGAAAGTATGGGGCGGGAACTCGCATGAGTCCAATGTCTGCTGCGCGAAAAGTGTTCTGGCCACAAACCACAGGAAACATAGGAACACCTGCTAATACTTACGACTACCCTCAGAGTAATGGGTTTCACTTTTTTTAAAATTTTCAACAGAATGGTCACGCCTTTTACAACTTATAACTTCGAATTGGTCTTGTGATGGGTGATAGAATCCATAACGGATTTAAAACTCGCAAAAATCATTTAAATTTTGAAAGTTCTTCGCAAGTTATTTTCTGAGAACAAGTTATGGATGTCGAAAGAAAATGCAATTGATTTTTGTCGTAACCTTCACATCAGTATATTTCGTGAAATCAGTTTGTGGCAAATAAATTCCTCAAGTTTTACGTCCTGCCGGATGTTGCTAAAGTAAGAAGAATGAGTTGAGATTTATGAGTTTCCATTCCATGTATAAGGACGTTGTGGTTACGAATTGAACTGCTCTGAATAAACTTGTCTGAGATCATATTAAATTAAGTTTTATGCGAATAAAAATTGCGTAATAGTAATACCAATATTCCACAACTTCTAATAATGTGGAATATATAAATCATTCCTTAACGGGATTTGTAATATAACTTTGGGAATTGATCTTCGCTCGTATGTAAAATACATTTGACACTCGTTCACCTATTTGGCGAAATTACATTCCATACCATCCATTGGTACAAATACATTAATTTCGTTAAGGGATCTGGGATACCTTGGGATCGATGGCTTGGAATGTGAACGTCTCATTGGTGTTGTATTTATTAGTTTGCCTCCTTATATTGAGGCAGAAGTACACCCGAAATATTGAAGACACATTCAGTATAGCAGGTTACCTACTTACTTACAGTTGTCTTATAAAAAGCATAAAATATTTCCATAAATCATATAATGCTACGTCATATTTTAACCCAAAATCCCAATAATGATTTTCATCCAAACAAAGCGACCCGTTCTCCAAGAAATTTATATACCCTTAATACGAATTTAAGTACTGGAATACCCCATTTAATTCAGTCACACTTCCAAGCATCAAATATTTTCAAGTGTTTAAACCGTAACTGGAGTATAAGAAGGATATATTATATAATGGTCTACCCATTGATGAAATAGTTAATTCAGATTTCAATTACTATTATTATTGGGTCTCGTCTTGTGACAGAAAATGGAATACATATCATTTTTCCTTCCACGAACTCCAGACAACACGAAACCCTCATCACCACCTCTCTTGCTTTACACCTTTCATGGCTTCCTCCTTAAGACCCCACCTTGAGGAACTCCTTATGTCAACGCAACGACGTCGCAACCGCATCCAGAGCTGGACGTCTCTCTTGCCTCAGTAGCGCGTTAGTAAGCCACCTCCGCCCCCGTTCCGCGAGCTCGTACCTTTTCAAAACGGGGTACTTAAATTCCACGCTTAACGTCGCGCCTCTACCCGTACCGCTCTGCCAGCTATCAATAGGGCGGACGCGTCACAGTAAGTTACGCCGCCAATTAAAGTAAAACAAGGTTCTGGCCATTGTGAATATTTATCGACGTGTCGTCGGAAGGGGCGTCGCGTCGCCGGGACCCAAAGGACGATTGAGGGCGGGTGGATGGACGGGCGGCGCACCCCCACCCCCATGACGACGACGGCTTCGGATGAAGCGGGGGCGGCGGCTACCTGTGGGTGGAGCGGGGCATTCCACGGAACGCGGTGGCGGCGATGGATTCGACAAAAAACCTCGCCGGTTATCGCTGCTGCCGCTAGTTACCTGAGGCCCGAGGCAATGCGGGGGCGCGGGCCGCCGCCACCGCTTTAATTAAGAAAGCTGCTCGGGCCAGAGACAGAGATCGAGTGAGAGGGTGAGAGGGTGGGGAGAGAGAGGAACGCTTCGCGGCGGCGGAGGTTGCCCTGCTCGTCCACTCGTCCGTCCGTCGGTCGCGCGGCCTTCAACTGCCCGAGGCCGCCCACGCCACGCCCCCCCTTCCCCCGCGAGCTCCTCCTTCCCACCCTTTGTCTTCTGCTCATCCTATCTGCGTACGGCGATGTTGCAGTGGCACCCACACAAGCAATCAATGGACATAGGACTGCTAATTATTAAAAGAAAACTGTGGAGGGAATCTCACTCAATTTTCCGATTAAGTTCATGAAAGAAATCATTTTCCTTGACATTATGTAACAGAGACGTAGTAATATATTTCTGCTTTAATTTTTCTGATTTATATGAAGGGAGATTTTACAGTGCCTACAAGTTAAATCTTCAAAAAAACTTGAAAATTGTTTTGAATCATATATTTCATAGAAAATAAATTTTCTCTTCATTTTCGCGTAAAGAAAAATCTTCTTTCTTTGTTGAGACAGGAAGTAGTGACATTTCCAGTTTCTATTCCAAAAAAAGTTCAAATTCCCTTCATAGATGAATTAGTTCATCGGTTGTCATGGAAAGATAATCGATCACTCGCATACATTCATTTATCATCGCTACACTTCGATTAGTTCGTTATTGGGTTCTTATTTATTCAATTTATTCTTGAGAGCTGTTTTTTCTACGTGTCAATTGAAAAGCATTAAACATTTTAACAAGTAGAAAATGTATCTCCTCAAAAAATACATTAAATACGAATTTAACATAATATAAAAAGGAAATAATTTAATCAATAGAAATTCTTGATCGCGTGTAATTTTTGTATTGGGGTTTTAAGGCATGCGAACATCCGGGTCATTAGAGCCCTCGCGCGTGTTATTATTATTATTATTATTATTATTATTATTATTATTATTATGGGATCTGGAGTATTGGTCAGGGATACTTACATCAGATTGCAAACGTATCGACTTTTATGAAGTCAGATTGAGTACTCTCTGCAAATACAATAATACATCATTCCCCAACGATGAAAAATACAGTGACTTTCTAGTATCCCATACTTCTAGTATCCATATAAAATACCAAAATTTTGATTTAATGTAATGATTTCCTTTCAGATTTCCTTTTTTAAAATGACGTGCATAGCTCTCTATTATCATTACTTTTATCACAAATGATATTTGTGTTCATGTAGAGCAATGTAATAGCGCTCCTATTTTGCCTGAGAGGAAGAAGAATTAGCCATCCCAGGTCACAAAAGAAGACCTCGACAAAAGATAAACGTAATTATTGTTCCCAAATTGTCGTATTAACTGTAATGAATATGTATTCCGTCACCTTAAATATATGTTTACTAATGATGTCACTTCATTTTGATATTATATTATCAAACAAGTCTGTGTTCCTGCCCGATGGTCGAAGATATCAGGGTGAAATTAAATTATGAAGATACTTCTTGCAATGCTCCTACCAAAAGAATTCCGAACCTTGAAAGGTTTCGGCAACTGAAACTGCCTGCGAAACTTTGAACTCGTGGGTAAACAAATTGTGTAAATTTCATAACTTCTTGCATAGATTTTTTAAAGTTTTTAATTCATTAATGGAAAGAAAAATACGTAAGAAGACGTGTAATACTATAGCTGAACGTACTGTGTTTGTGTTTCATGCAGTATATATAGTAAGTGATTCAAATTAAAGTAATATTTTTCGGAACAACATTCTTCAGCATAGCACCTTCCCTCAAAGATATACATTCAGGACGGAGGAAAATGATCCTCGCAATAAAAATTAGCTAAAATTTATCGGAGGATGACGCGTCGAGATGTAGGGGAGAAGAGAATTTGCGCAAAACACTGGAATCGTAGAGAGATAATATCCACCGCCTTCAATAGTTGAAAACAAGCTCAGATTAACAATGTCTGTGTGGTTTACACAAGGAAACTTCGGACAATGTTTTATTAGATTACCCTTATTATGGTGAAGAATAGTATGGATAATATATGATATGTTTATGTTTAATGGACGTATGGTATATGATATATTTTTTCTTCTTATGGTGCTTTAGCCCGTAGTCGTGCCCTGACCTCCTCAATCTTCGCCTTCCATTGTTTTCTATCCCCCGCGCTCCTTTTCTATCCTCGTATTTGGCACAGTGTGGTGGCATCCTCTCAAACGGTATCCTCCCATCTTGCTCTCGGGAGCCCCCTAGGATCTTCTACCTTCAAATTACCCTGTTCATATCTTCTTTGGTATTCTGTCATTCTCCATCCTTATTACATGGCCTGCCCATTCCAGTCCTTTCAGTCTAAGTAAGATACAGCCACATCTCCATATAATTCATTCAGTTCTTGGTTGCATCGTGTTCTCCACACTCCATTCTCATTAACTGGACCGAAAATACGCCTTAGTGCCTTTCGTTCCACTCTGTCTATCAAAGAGGCTGACGTACCCGTGAGTGTCCATGGTTCACATCCATATGTAAGGACCGGTCGGATAAACTCTTGGGTCAATACATTATTAATTTTTACATGTATCCATGTATTATGTAATTTTGCATCTAATGACCTTATTAGCTTCCTTGGTATTTCAAAGCTCTGCTATATTGTTCCCGTCTCACCGAGTCATACGCCTGCGTGAAGTCTACATATATCTGATGAACATCTGTACTCTATTCCCACGTTTTCTCCAGTACTTGCTTCATTATAAAGAGATGGTCTCTAGTTGATCTGCCTGCTCTGAAGCCCGACTGATACTCTCCAATAATTTTCCCTGCACGAGGTTCCAGCCTTCTCTTAAGGGTAGATGTGTAGTTTTGTTTGCATTACTGAGCAATGAAATACATCTATAATTTTTACAGATTAATCACACCAGACTTTTTATATATAGGGCCTTTCACACTTTTGTTCCACTCTTTTGGAAACTTTTCATGTGTCCATATGGAAACAATTAAATTACGAATTCCCTTCACCATTTTGACAGAACAGTTTTTATACCTTCTGGGGCAATTCCGGTCAGAATATTCAAACTTTCAGAATTCAGAAGAGGATAGTTCGGAAAATTTGTGAATATCACCCCCGAAACTCTTGTAAACCTTTATTTAAGGAATTAAATAAAATTAAAAACTACCTCCTGCACCAGTGCTTCTACAATGTAAAAGAATTTATTGATTTTAGTAAAAATTAAATCCGTCTTGTACTTTATCACGCCATTGCTTTAGTACTTTTTAAATAACTTTTAACAATTTGAAATACTATTTTCTTGCATGATTATATTGTGTCTTATGATTCATATTAATTTAGTTTTATGTGTACTCAACTTATAATAATTATTACATGTAAATTTTTAGCGTTAAATTATAAACATATTGACATTTTATCAGTATTATAACTCACAGCTAATTTTTTTATCTTATGTAGGAACTTTTGGTGAAATTTTTCAATCCGTCTCTGCCTTAGGGTCCTTGATCGGAATTGATGGGATGGTCCCTTGCTTGCTTCCGGAGAGTAAATTAGTTTATTGTGTTCCACGTGGTCATACGCAGTTTGTACTGCTTTTTGACAATAAATTTATTATTATAAGCTCTGAGGGTATGGCATCATATTCTGGGGACTTCTTGTTTTTTAATCCTTTAATAGCTAGTTGGACCTCCTCAAATATGTGTACCGGTGTTTTCCCATAATCATCATTTGCTGTTATTCTTCCCATTGCTTTTTAGATCGGTGTGTTATCATTTCCTTGATTAAGAAGATCTTCAAAGTACCCTGCTCAACTATTTGAGGCGTTTTCCTTGCCACAGCACAAGTTCCCTTCTTTATCTTTTATAATTTCTGATCAGGCCTGAAATCCTTCTCTAAAATACAGAACTTCCTTGTATGCATCTGTAATTTTTGCTTCCTTTAGATTACCCTCTATCCTTTCCATTATCTCCTTAACCTAGTTCGTTTCTTTCTTCTGGAGAGTTTATAAACTTCTCTATTCCTTTCCTCAAGTTCCAGCTTCTTTGTTCTGATTGTTCTACTCAGAAATATGATATTAATTCACGAAAATATGCTTCACGGACTGAAATTAAGGAAAGCTGAATAAAGAATTTTTCCCACATTTCATTCCTAGCTTTACAGTACACAGATTAAGAATTATACACATCAAAAAGTAGATCTTAGATATTATTTTGGTGATATTAAAAAACTTGTGGGGATGAAATAACATGGAAGAACTATGTCCGTGATTCCGGAAACGTAATTTGAAAATCCTATAATATACCTCGACACGTCTTTACTACACAACCTTTCTATAAAAATACCATTGCACTCGGAAAGTAAAAAAAAATCTTCGATGCAGACCGAGAAGCTAAACTCTCGTGTTAAGCATTCTATATTAATTACCTAATGACAAAATACCAGGACAGGTAACAAGTAGTACATGTACTCTTGATCTCTAAGGATAAATCTCAGAGATATATTTTTAGTACTTGGCTACGTCAACCTTTCTTCCCTGGCGGAGTAAAATATAACACGACAGACTTTTATAACTTTAGCTTTTTTGTTCATGCTACTGATATTTAAACATTTCATTTTCCTCAGAAAAAATTAAAGAAGAATATCAAACTTCAAAACAGGGTATGCAATATGTTTATACATCAAGACATTCTTTAATGTTTCACACTAATGTATAGCGGGAACTTTAGTCGCCTGAAGAGAAAATAAAACTCTACATTCAGTCAGTAAAAAATATTATTTAATTCCATATGACTAACATGAATTACAGTTGAACACAAATGCTTTACCCAGAGTTCGGGTACCACACTAACCAATTTGATTCTAGACATTATCACTTTGCACGAAAATTTTTTTTTTTATAAAGGGAATAAATGAAATGTATAAATAATATTTGAATTAGTATTTTATTTCGAATCTACACGAGCCTATATGCACGAATCTACCAAACGTAAAACGTTTAACACCGAAAGAAAACTGTCATTTTCAATTTTTCGTTATATTTATAATATTTTTAAGTTAAATTCGTCTCATTGGGTGGATGTACGGTTAAAAAATTCATCTTATAGGGTGGAGGTACGCTAATAAGATACCGATGACAAGTAAAAAAAATTAAAAACGAGATTTATGCACGATTAAGTCACGAAACCCTAGAGTTATTTAAGAATACGAGTACGCATATTCTGTGTAGGGTCATTACTCCACCACGTTGAAGGAAATTTAAGTCACTCATAAAAGAAAAATTATGTTTAGTATCAAACTATCAGGACACCTACTCGTGGAGAATAGACGTTCAAATTTTTCCATTTTCATGCTGATGTGTATAGTATTTATATAACATCAAAAAATCTTCGGTATAATTCTATGAAAAATTGAACAAGTTATCAGGAAAAGCCGTAAACAGTTGTAACAATATTCGATTTATCAATCTTGGTTTATCCAGTAGTAAAACAGTTTCCCCATTTTTTAAGCAAACAAAATAAAGAACATACAGCATTGTACGAAGAACTGAGTGGTCCATAATAAACGCGAAAAAGGTATAACGTCAATAAATTCTACGAAACTCTATAACCGCCTTGATGAACTATCCGTTAACTCCCAGGTGAAATAAGAATATAAAGAATTTATCATTGATGCCATCGTCCTACAGATCAATTCACGAATAAGACTGTGTAATTAATCCTATTTCGAATATAATATAAACACATTGATGTAATGCCTTCAAACTGGTGACTGGAATAATAATAATTTTGAGAAAAATAAGAATAGCCAGCAATTCGACTTACATCAGCAACAATGCTGAAGAAGGGATAATAAATACATTAGCTTTAGTAATCACACAACATAGCAACATGCATAAATAAACAGATATCGTCACTAATATAACAAAGATATAAAATGGAATAATATTATGTACATTCTACGCCATTTCAAAGAAAGAGCGGTATTTGTCATTTGCTCTGGTAGGAATTGTGAACTAATTTTTGTTTCACTTAGTTTAGAAAACACAGTTGATTCGTCAAATATAAACCCGTTATAGATAAAAATAATTTGGAGCGGAGAAGCCTATTTTCCAATTTGTGTAATGAATTATTATTATTATGGCAAATACGAATGTTTGAATTTCGTTTTTCATTTTACGTACAAATATATGGAAAAGTGATGAATATAGAAACAGTTGAAGTGCGTCTTTCGCAACCGCGTCTTCCTCATCACGGAGCCACAACTGCACCTCCCACTGGCCGACTTACAAAGCGAGCATGAAATGGGCGGGCAGAAACGCGCAACAGAAGGCATGAGATCGACAAGTGGCCACAGTAGCGACCAGCAACAGGCGGTGCACTACGACGACGTGGGTGGCTGAGAAACATAGGTTGTGGCTGGGTTACCACCATCCTCCTCCCCCCGTTCTTCCCACCCCGAACAAATTTTCCCTTACTCATTCTCCCATCCCTCTCTCCCATACGTTCGCCGTACATCCCTCCGATGTTTCATTTCTTCTTCTTTCTTTTATCTTTTAAACCCTGCTTCATCATAGTTTCTGCTATCCACTGAATCGTCTCCCTCATCGTTTCTTAGTCTTTTCTTCTGCTTTACATAGAGGATGGGAAATTTTTAACATTCAATCCTTCTTGTACGTCCCCGGCCATATCTGTGTACTGCACACTCTCTACTCCAAATCTTATCATCCCTCTTTTTCTTTAATCCCATTCCTGTATTCTTCTCTTTCCTCCCTTCCTTCAAATTATCCTCTCACCATAACCTATGTCGTATTTTTTACCGCCTCCACAAATCCTTTTACACTTTCTTTCAAACATTCCCCCTCCTACTCCCCACACACCTCCACACATTGCGTCATCTCGTCTACGTCGGACATCCACCACCGTCTTATCCATTCCTGTCCAAATATCGCAACGCCGAGACACCATCACCAACGACGACAGTGTCATCTGCATGAGCAATGTCATCGATGGAGAGGACATCCACTTGTGTTGGTAATGTTATTGCGTGGCGTTCGTAGCCATGGAGAGAGCTGTCATACCTGTTTTCGCACGGATCAACGTCATAGTGCAAGGTTACCAAATAAATGGTCATCAAGATGTTCCAGTGACTGTCCCGATTCCGTCAGAGTCAAGGTCCTGTTTTCATCACCTCCTGCGCCATTTCCACCTCCACTGGTCGTATCGTAACAATATCTCTAGGCACTCTGTCTTTCATAAACTTAAACTGGTATTAATACCTGGAATTCCCGTGCAGACAATTTCTGACTTAGTGGGACAAGCTATTCATCACCACTTCTTAAAATTTCTCATCTATCTTTACTATCCACACTATCACGGACCTGGTAGATCATTAGAATAATTACCTCCATCCACAGCCACCCCGTTTTTTCAACCTTGAATCCGTCAACCCCTCGTCACTGAAGTACCATCTGCCTAGTATTCCGGAATTTCCCGGAGATTCACGAGATGTTAGGGAAGACGACTTAGCGAAGGAACCGATTAAGTTGACGGCTGTGGTCGTGGCGGTGTAGGCGGTAGCATGGGGTGTTGTTGGACAAATCGTGGGAGGGCAGCTCATCGTTGATTTAGATGGCAAGGGCCACACGTTAGAAGACGAGGGCGACGGGGGTGGTAAGAGCGTGGCGACAGCGGCGCGCTTGTACAGTCCTAACGAGCTGCCTATTGCATACATAAATATCGGCTATTACACTGAGTCAGCGTCATAAATTCACTGCAACGAGTGTATACACATAAATCGGCTAGACTCGGAATTCTGTTGGAGTCGCGAGTGTATCTTGCGACGGTCTTCCAGTTGACTGTGCCCGGCAATACGAGGAAAAAGCAAGTGAATTGTTTTGGCATGGTCATAGTATAGCGGAATAAAGAAATAGTGGGACACACATTGTAGACTTTCCCAGATCCGTAAACTATATAATGAAATATGAATCTCAAACCGAATATTGTGATTAGATCGCAAATTTAGCGCATTTTACTTCTATCATTATTTTATTAAATTATAAACTTTTATTACTAACTTTTACAGACAAGTAACTACATTTTACTGACAACGCTTCAACTACAGTTTGGCGACTTCGTTAGGTATTTCTCATTTATATCAGTACATTTACACGAAACCATGGAAATAGTTCTAAAAACGTGTCAACAATTAGTATACAGTAATTTAAAACAATTCGATATTAGGCTATTTCTTCATGTTATGTTATTAATCCATACTAAAATATAAATCTGAATTGAAAAAAAAGCATTTGTCTCTTTGCTACCTGGTCCCGACTAAACCACCAAACCGATCGTGATGAAATTTGACAAGGAGATAAATAAAATAATTAGTATGAACATAGGTTAACTTTTTTTTATGTGTGATGAGAAAGATAGAAATTTTTGACAATAAATGTCGATAAAATCGTTAGAGAAGAGAGTTATAATTGCTTACGCTGCCTAAACAGTTCGAGATAGACGACATCTATGAATTACACTATTGTTTGCCTCAAAGAGTTCTACAGAAAAGTCCGCGACACCATATGTCTACCTACAAAAATTAACATAATTGTCGATAAAACCTTATTAAAAATAAAAGTAATAAGAGACTTCAACTTAAGAGTGTAATTTAAGAAGGAAAAAGTCAATCAACATCAAATTTAATAGATTTGTTTTTTGCATTTATCAAAGATAAAAAAAACGTCTTCAAATCGTAAAATTTCAACGAGTAGTATAGATTTTACAACAATTTTAATGAAATGTTGCAGCCACATCACGCCTCGGCAGCGAACATTTGACCGGCGCGGTTCCCGCGAGACGGTGTAGTGTATGCAGAGTATTAAATTTGTATTCGACATTTTTACTAAAAACATTTTCAATATCAATGTTTTGTACTTTTTTTATGTTCTCTATTGAAAGAAAGTACCATAAATAATTCTATATTGGAAATATGAAATTATTCAAGATATGAGAAAGAAAAAATGAAGACAATTTTAAAGTCATTATGTTTGACAAAGTATACTCTTATACGTTTATCAAATTAACTTATTACGTAACTGATAGTTTCTTAAATACTAGCGTACGTATAACCCGCATAGATCTCAATAAGTCTAAAGTTTTCGTTATTCTGCTCCAAGAAAGTAATTTTTCACGTAAAGTGATGTGAATAAAATTCGGGTAGGCGTATATGAATTTTCAAATTAAGAATGGATTGCAACAAAGAAGTTTGAGTCAATTAACAGGAATAAAACATGGTAATACAGATCGTGAAAATACATGTTTATGAAGAAAATAGTTTTTAATATTAAATGTAGCGTTTTTGTAATAATTATAGTGTTTCTTTGTCTAAAGCTACTTATTAAATATATAATTTATTACAAAGTGCAAGTGCTCAAGCATTATTACTATCAATATTTTAGACTTAATTTTATAAGAGAAAAGGGTGAATGAAGCAAGTAAGCACCGCAATTGATCAAAGATTCAGAAAAGATGTCAATTTTCATGAATATTGAGAAAGGATTTATAAGTTGCCCAGAAATATTTTGCACGTTTACGATTTGTGGCATCCGATTATCAGCGAATCCAAAAATGAAAAGAGAGAGAAAAAAAAATCATGCACGTGCTGTTACCGAGGAAAACAAAACGGCGCGTGGGATTTACAATATGGAGATGGTCATAGATTTTTCTTCAACAATTCAATTTATATTCTTCGTCGATCAATAAACTTCTCCCTTCGAATAACATTACACTCAAATCCTCACTTGCCAATTATTCGCACCCACTGTCAGCGACCCACTCGAAAGCAATTGTGAATTCAATCTTATCTTTAGTCGCAGAGTAAATGAAAAGAAATCTTTGCGACCAATTACAGCCAACTGTACCGCCGTGTTATGGTGATCGGGGCAATTTTAAAAAGATTTTATGTATCTAGAAAGCGTCACCGACACTACTGTCCTCGCGGAACTATCTCCCACATTCCCCTAAGTTCACTTACGCATCGGAATACCTCACGAGGTTTCGAATTAGCGTGAGATTCAGGAAGGGGATTACGAATTACGAAACAAAGAGGAGAGAAGAGAAAGGAAGAGGTAGAAAGGGAGGAGACAGAAAATGTTTGGAAAGATGTTATCAATTGTTTGTATCGATAAGAACACAACTGACGCGACTTTCTTTCAATGAAATAAAATTATATAATGTGAATTAATTTCATACAGCTTAATAATCTTTTAAACGAAACGCTAATAGTCAATGAAAAGTAATTTTAGGAAGTGGTGAGCAAATTTAAATAAATGTTTTGTATGATGATGCGGACATAACATTAACATTACTGAAATATAATAATTATATACGGTTTTTTAAACAAAAACGAGTATAAAGCATTTTAAAAAGTCTTAATAAAGAATACACCGATTAAGAGTATGATGTGTAACAGTAAAAACAAGCATTTTGAGTTACCGTTAACAAGAAATTACATTAACGAGTCAAAATCGAAAAAGATCGTTGTGTGGAAATTTGAGGAATAAAGGCTCTATCCCCAGATACCTCTGGTTATTTCAATTCTTCACTTCACCCAAACCGTTTAAAAATATTTTTCTTTTTAAACGAATGAAAATCCCTTTTTGATTCCGGTCCAAAGAGGCAGTTTAGATTGCGGAGAGGTGCAAGATGGTGACTGCCCATAAAAGCACGTAGGCTAATATACGACAGGGACCTCGCCTCTCGGTAAGTTGACCTGCGATAACCGAAGTACTTGTAGCTGAAATTGCGGTCCAGCTCATTAGCACTCTTTCTCGCTTATCGTAAGTTGTAAGTGTGGAGGAACAAGGCTTCGTAATTCGGGGACACGCCCGGCGTAGGGTGAGTAAGCATCGTGGAATTAGAGACTTGCAAAAGGAGTCTAATAAAACGATTCGATAAAAATGTAACGATGAATCACATCTGTAAGTTAATTTAAATAATACTAATAATTTAGACAATAAAGTAGTAACGAAGAAAAGTGAAGAACACTTTTCACACGTATAGACATTACCTTAAAAACTGCAACTACCTGGAACAATTATTCTTTTACAATTATTAATCTGCGCTTTGAAATTAAGGACATGGAAATCTGAGTGAGAGTGATTCCAATAGAAATGTCGACATAATAAGAATAAGACTAACATATATTCCACTTTGTACAATACAATTTTCAAAGGAATAATAGAATAATACTGGCCCTCTGATCCAATAAATAAAGGTCAGCTCGTAGAACATAGACAGAGTAAGTTAGTCGTTATCCTTAAATTTGTCTGGTTTCGGACAGCTTACTGCAGCGTTTTTACAGTCTCGCGTTACAAGCTTATATTAATCGTATTCTTAAGGTTGTCTTCTAATCAATTACATTTTAAACATTTATTAATTTCATTTTGTCTGTTGAACCATTTTCAAAGTCACGAATATCCAAATTACTTGAAACATTTTTTTTCTTTTTCTCTAATTAATACATTAAACATATGATCTTTTTATTGAAGAGAAGTCACCTTTTGATTTAATATAAAAAATGTTTTTAATAATTAATGTTATGTTCTATGATTCTCAGTAGTTAGTTAAATACTTTCGGTCCAAGGAAAATATTTTTTTCCCAAAAAAAATTGTTTTATTTACGTCAAGTCTGACAAACAATCCCAGAGTTGCACTTCTTGTTCTATCATATCCTCTATCAGTGCCGTAATTTCCACTTCCATTGAATAAAAACATGGGAGTAACACCAGAGAACTTGTTCACGCCACTCTGGCAACTGGAATTAAAACTCCAAAATTATCTCCTCATTCAAAACTCATGTCTGGCGGCATTGTGTGGCGATTCCTTTAAATATAATATTTCATTAATAATGTAGTAATTTCTATAATGTACAACTTTAAGTTTCTCTCCGGGAAGGGTACCGTCAATGTGGTTGAGACGAGTCTCACACCTCCAGTCGCAGGAAACCTACAGAAAGTTGTGAATAACGGAAACAATGGTACAAAAACTACGGTCAAGTGAAAATTGCGAAGGACTGGGACTCGAACCCGGGGCTCCTTCTTTGGCCGCAGGCATGCTACCACTGCACCATTCGCCTCGACTTCTGAAGCCTACGCACAACATCCACCTGACCTGTTGTGGTGGACCTGTGTCATACCCCAAACGGGATACGTGACCACGGGTGCGAACACTCGTGAGCGAGCGACAAGTGACCTTATGCTGCGAGCACTTGCTGCGCCCAGCAGTGTACGAGCTTCGGGAGTCGAGGCATGTGGGTGCTGCGGTAGCACTCATCCCAAAATCGAGTATCGATCCATTTCAAAATTTTCACATGGCCGTGGACGATGCGAACTCACCTCTCCGAATAGGTACTCGGAAGTTGTGAGTTATGAAGAGTGTACAACAGTTAAAACAAAAATATAACACGTTATTCTATCTAAGACATCCAGGACACGGTGGGTCTACAGGGATAAGAAATTCAACATCAACGATGACAAATTCGAACGGAATTTAGGAAATACAATCTTACAAAGCTAAGGAGAAATAACATTCACAATAATAAAGCATTTAAAATAATAGGGTATATTTTTAATCCACAATGACCTATACTACTGCTAAAAGTGAGCTAAAGTGAACAACCATTTGGTTAATAGAATTCAAAATAATTACTGATTGGAATCAATGTATAGCCATAAAGGTATTTTAATAAATTTTATTAGTACCCCATTATAATTTCAATTCAGTTCTTCAAAATAAAAAATAGACCAATGAAAGAAAAAAATAATATTGTAACAAAAGTATTAACAAAAAATTTACATTCGCTAAAATTAAAAAAGAGATTATGAAAGTGATTGACTCGAAGACTGATAGGCGTCAATTCAAAAGACTGCTTTCTCAAGGAGTAAAGACGAGGAAACATATTGCTTTGTGAGGGCTCCGACATAAAGAAATCCATTAATAATTAAAATAAAAAGAAAATAGTTCGGTGCCTTTTCGGTATTTTCTCTTCTTCCTCCAAAATGCGATATCGTATGAAAACTGCAAGAACATGAAAACAACATGAAGTATTATTATGAACATTCCATGAATGCTTTTAATCGCAGAGCTGCAGGTAAGGAAATGTAATACGATACACCCAGGTATCACAGCTGCACAGCAGAGAAGTAAATGCATTGAAGGCTGTGTGATAAAAATACAAATCTTTAATAAAAATCGTGCGTTCTCGACCTCTTGTTAATTTAACTGTAATTTCATTGGATTAGATCACAAATTACAAATAAAATAAAAATTGTCTTCGAACATTTCGATATATGTAGAAAATATCATCAGGGCTACAATAAAAGTATTAAGTAAAAATATGCACAATTGTTTGTAAATTTGGTGTATATCAAAAGTGTAGGAAAATCTACACTTATGTATATCATCATATCTTTGCCGTATACATACCGAACGTCAAGTTTAATCACATAAATTAACAAAATCTATTCAAAATTAAGAAATTAAAAGAAAAATCAATTTTAATCAGAGCTTTATTACAGCAAATATGAGTTTATACTGCAGTATTAAAAACGTTTCTGAGTTATTTCATAAAGAGATATCTAATACCAAGGAGCTAATGTTGTAGACATTGTATGCTTTACAATACAGAGAGAAAAGGATAAATGTGGAACAAAATAAATCCGGGACAGCAGTTTGTTGTAGACAAACAAAGTCGTAAGGAAACAAAGAAACCGCTTCAGGGGGGTAAATTGAGTGGGGGCGTGTACTCGTTTCGACAGCGTGGAGGTAGCCCCACTCTTATCGGTGCGTGTTCATTTCCACTCATTAGTTCTTCTCTGACGACGAGGGCGCCGCCCACGCGTTCCATCGCACTCGGCACAACGCTCAAGAGATAGTTCTTTTTTCTACCGCAGGGGCGCTGAAGTCACCAACTTTCTTCTCGTTAAAACTTACCTTAAAATACTTTATACATTCGAAGTATCTAATCTATACATGAAATGAAAAAGTACTTGATGAACTGATGTAAAATTTGCGAAGACTTCTCCATGAAACTCTTAAAAGTGTAGTCCACACTGCGAAATAATAGTGAAAACTTGATTGCTGTGTTGTAGTGTGGTGCGAGAAAATCTCCACGATGTCATAAAGAGATAAAATATGAAACTTCCGTTTCAAGTATTCTTGTGTTTTTTAGTTAAATGTAAAATGTTTTATATTAAATCTTAAGCTTAGAGACGATTTTACATATTTCACAGTGTTGGTAAACGTGGCTTGAATGTCAGGTGATTGTTTTGAAAATATTCTTGCTCTCCGTGTAATAAAATTGGTAGTTATCACAAAAAAGTTTTCACACTTCTCAGATGCGGTGGATGAAATTCGTGGATCATTTAAATGTATCAGAGCGAGGACTTTTATTGTTGATCTTAATGAATTAAATATTAACGTTAAATTTTAAATTATATCCGTGCAATGGCACGAGACGTATTTTGTAATTGTTTATATTATTCTAAAGAGTAGGGACAAAGGAAATGCCTCGCATCAAAAAACCATCTGCGAGATGCGTGAAAGAGTGAGATTGCAGGAATTATAGATTCGATACAAATGGTTTAAGGCATAGACGATTTACGGTTACTGTCGGGTACAGAGTGATCAATACGGTCATACCTCTATGAGTAAGAAGTTGTTCTCAAACAAAATATTTTTCTTTTGGTTCTGAAATAAAAAACTAAAGAGTTTGAAACAAGAAAATTTATAACCCGTTACAAGATGCGTTGATGCTACAGTGGAAAGAGTCCACGACGATTCTTAAGGTCATATACGTTTATTACAGGAAAATAATTTTCCTCCACATGTTTTATGTTATTACTATTAAACGTAATTCATTATTTTCATGTTTCGCGTATTTTTTAGACGCCATTTAATACATTTATTTTTTCTATTCTTCACTATTTATATTTAATGTTTTTATGAAAAACTTAATACGTTTCCGAAAGTATATTAAGAACTCAGCATATTTCGGGAACTTTCTCAATCCTGTAAACGCTGCCTCAAAGACAAGGATACATTATTTATTTGTGAAACTTCAGATATATTAAATATTTTTAATGTACTTCTCTAAAATTATACTATCGTATCATTTAAAACCCAATTCTAATTCTAATTCCCTTTTGTTAACAAAGGGAATAGGGAGATAATGATTCTAAAATTGCTACAGGAGCACCACGATACTTTCTAAAAATTTTAGACCCCAAGTTCAACGAAGTGAGCCTCAACAACTAAGAAGTCGGATAGAGAAAAGAAACATCTTTTTTCTCGCATTTGGCTGTAGCGATTTCCAAATTATATGGCATTCGATATATTTTAGCAGCATTTTTGTGGTAAAATGGCAACTGTCTGTCTACGCATTGTCATAAAAAAATTCTATTCAGAAAAAATTATAAAGAAGTGCGATAATTAATCTATTTTTTCAGTTTCATACAAAGTACATAATGTTTTTTTTTACTTTTCCCAGTAGTACAATATGTTGAAAAAGAAATTTTTTTTTGTATCGGGAAAAAGTTGTATTTTTTTTTTCGTTTTCACCATTAATAAAGATTTTAAAATTAATTCAAAGAAAAAGAACTGGAACGTTGTAAATTTTGTGTTTAGTGGAAGGTCAAAGCAAAATAATTCGGTTATTGGAACAGGATACACCTCATCTCTCAACAGTCGGTCGTAGACAAAACCATCACCGTGGTGGTATCTGCTTTGCGGGAAGCCTCATCATCAGATTTGCTTTTCCGAAGGACATGGGAAAGTCTGAGTGTAATTAGGTTGGCACTCTGTACGCCAAACAAGAAAGGTAGACCTGAGCGAGGACGTATTAGCAGGTCAAGATCATCGATCATCATCGATCATAGTGAACAACGTATACATTTTTTTCCATTTAATCGATTATCAAATTAATTGGTACCATTAGGGTATATTAAGTAGCGGTGCTCGAGTGTAATAGGAGCCACTTCACTCAAATGTGGTATTATTATTCAATCCTTACAACAAATGGTTTCGTATTCTCACAATGGTTCATTTAAATTTCAGATAAATTCATTTGTTAAAGATGAGAGGGAGTTAAGAATTATTTTAGAAAGCGCTTCTCCTCTGTAGCGTTTTGTATATAAATTGTCGCGTAATTAGAAAAATTAGTATTTAGAAGTAACGGTTAGTAGGCATTCAATGAGAGGGGCATGTCGGTTAAAAATAATCGTTGAAGCTTTCTAAAATTAAAAATTCTTACTCTCCAATCTGTAATCTATTTAAAACACCAAAATACAATACAGGTAATTGCTACTTCCGATACCATTATTGAAGGAATAATGAATGATACTACCCCCAGAGGAGAATCTGATTAGTGACTTCGTAGTACCAGTCATCAAACTACGAACAAATCATTGTCTTATACCATCCGACACTCGTGTAAGGATATATCAAAAGAGATATTAATCAATTGTGATTGGCGAAGTGAAAAATACGAAATTCAAAGATTATTATTAATTATATTGCTTGCGTCTGCCATCAAATTACAAATATAATCAACAACCATAAACTGCAAAAGCCTCTCAATCGTAGACAAAGTTATAAGGAAATTTAAGACATAACTCAATTTTATTTATATTCCCTTACTATATTTTAATGCCTTTTTTACTTTTAAGACATGTAAGATTTATTCTCTGAATTTCATACATTTGATTGCCCACATGAATCCGGTCAGCGCTGGTCCATTGTCTTTGTGTGTTTTGATTATGATGTCGTAAATGGTGAATGGTGATTTTTCGTGCATGTATTTTTTGGAAGAAATTCTTTTTCAGAATAAATTATGATTCCAAGATTTATTGTTTATTTGTAGTGTCTTTCAAACTTCATATCTCTTGTTATTTCTTCGAAAGTATGATACATATTTACATATCATATAATTTACGAAGCGGATTTTTTAAGGTTTATAAATAGCATTCTTTTTCCATATATTAGTCAAAATTTTCTCTCGACATCAACTGTACCTCAAAGATATAAATATTTATAAGCAGCATGAAGGTGAAATTAAAAATTTTAGTTATTTCGAAACTGGTGGAATCTTTTAAATAAATATTACAAGAGTAAACATAGATGTTAAATCTGAGACTAGAGTAAAAGTTCCTAAATTCTTGGAACGTAGCAAAAAATCTCTTATTTGATGCTCCTAATCAAAAGAGATGGTAGAAACTTACGTTTTTGTTGATCTTTGTCAGGTATTTGGAAACATTGTTTTTACGAACATGGACATACGTCATTTCATAAATGATATATTACTACTCCACTGATGTAAACTGTGTTAATAATTTTAAATCTTGTGTTCGAAAATCGGATTCATCACGAATGATTCGTCTTCAACGTGTAAGTAAGTAAAGGCTATGAGTAACACCTAACCTAACCTAACATAACATAACCTAACACATTACAAACAATCGAGAAAAAAAAACAGTGAACACATTTACTCACGAAACAAAAGCGAACACAACATGGAACATTATTCCAAACACATAATTCTCTCCGCTTCAACCGAAAAAGTCTAACTACCCTTATTTGCACTAACGCTCTGCGTATCGTCCATGCCCCGTCATGCCGACACGCAACTAGATCCCCCGTAAGAAAACGTACCCCTGCGGGATCCTCCCTTATTTACAGCGTTTCCCACAAGCGTGTTACCGTATGCGTGGAATCGCTTTCGGAATGTGGTTTCTACTCATGCTTTCCCTCCATCGATGTATGTTTGAGATCACGTTGTGTGTGCTGCCGCGAGACGCGGAGCGCCATGGCGTTATAAGGTATTGGCGAAGAAACGTCTTACCGTCTGGCCGCGTCGTCCGGTTGGTTGCTGGAGTTGCCATCCGAGGAACGTGTTTCAGTGACTCCAATGCTGTGGACGCTGAATTTCAATACTCATCGACGGGTATTTGAAATGGAATGCCATTCAAGGAGCGGCCAATATCAATCACTGGAATATTTGTAAACTGATATATCTACACGACAAAATAAGTATATTTCTTATTTATGCGTAGAATTCCATTTCAGAGTATAATCAATTTCCATCTACAGTTAAATTCCTACAAGAACTCAATATATCTTGGTTGCTTCAACTCGCTTATTTCAACTCGCAAGAACCCAAAAATGTTCAATTGAAATTTTATATATTATATATAGCTTACATAGTTCATATAATAATTATATAATAAGTTTACATATTTGGAATTATTGGGTGGAATATATTTTTGGGACAAATTCTAATAAGTGCTTTGTCAAAGTATCGAAAGTGTTCGTAGTATCTTCACGGATAAATTTCCACTGCTTATTACAGCTTTATTTGAGTTGAATTGCAGCTTTACAACGTATTTTTACATATTTGACACTTGAAGCAGCATTTAATCATTATATATTAATACGCAAATGACCCAGAGAACTAAAGTTCCTTTCCTGTGTTATGAATGTAGTATCGTACTATAGAGCATTAAAAGATTTGTCGGCGATTTTCTAGATACCACTATATACAAATTACATCAAGAAAAGAAGCTTCTTGATTCGCTTGAAAAGGATGTTATTTAATATAATTAATAGGAAGTAAATAGTAATGTTGAATGAAAATGGGAGACGGGTCCAAGATTCGAACTCGGGACCTTGAGATTAGCGCGCTCATGCACTAAGCTCAAGTTCCCGAGTTCGAATCTCGGTCCGGTCTCCCATTTTTATTCGACAAAACATAATTAATCTGTTACCTGGCAGTGAGGTTCACCGCAATCTACGAGATTTCTATATATTTAGTTCTGACAATTCACAGCTCTGACTCATCTGAATATGCTGGTATAAACAATATTCGTTTTGGGGATTCTACATGAGTAACTCTTGTATATTCATAACTATTTTGATGTTTTGTGAACATTTATAATGCTAAATATGAGAACGATTGGAACATTCATAATCCATACTAATATACAAATGTGTAATGCGAAAGCGTGTCTGTCTGTTTGTTACTTAATCACGGCTAAACCACAGAACTGATCGTGATAAGAATTTAGCAAGGAGATAGTTAAGATGTCCAGGATGAACAAAGGCAAACTTTTATATTTAAATGTATGAAAAAAAAGATTAAAAAAATTAAGTTGAAGAAAAATGTCGATGAAATCGGGGGAAAAACTCGGTCATATTCACTTACGCAGCTTAAACGGTTAGAGATAGACGACATTAATGAATGGCAATATTGTTCGTCTCAAAAAGTTCTACAAAAAAGTCCTCGACAGCATATGTATCTACTAAGGATAATTTTAATTATCGAAAAAACGTTATGAAAAGTAGAAGTGTTGAACTACTTCAATATAAGTGAGGAATTTAAGAAGGAAAAAATAAATCTTCATAAAATTTAATGGTTTCTTTGTTTTGTACATTTAACAAAGATTAAAAAAACAGCTTGAAATCGTGAAGTTTGGACGAATAGTTTAGATTTTATAAGCGTTTTAATGAAACGGTGCAACCGCGCTGCTGCAGTTGTATCTCGCATCGGAAGCAAATTCGACCTGCGAGGCTTCCGGTGAGTGGGTAAGTTGGTCCAACGAGTAAAAAAAATTCCGGGCAACGCCGGGTAATCAACTAGTACTAGCATACGAGGGAAAGTAGTACCTGCTGTTTTGTTCAGGTAAATAAAATTGTCTTTCTAAATTAAAGAAAACGATCATACTAACATGCATAGTTTAAACTCACAACTACCGAGTACCTACTCGTTGAGGAGCGATTGTATCGTCAACGGCCATTTTTTTATTATTATTATTTTAAATTTTTCTTTTACCCTATGGGCACCTAGCATTTATAGCCAGGTGAAAGTTGCGACGGACGGGAACTTAAACCCGGGACGCGTAGGACGTGGAAATCGGGTTTAAGGGCTACCAGAATTGGAGCCACCTGTGGTCACTTATTCCCCGAGTGGGGATGTGACACAGGTTCACCGGAACGGGCCGGGTGGACGTACGGACTTGGGAATCGAGGCGGGTGGTGCAGTGGACAGCACACCTGCGGCCAAAGTAGGAGGACCCGGGTTTCGAGTCCCAGTCCGTCGCAATTTTCATCAGGTCGTTGACGATGCTAACGTTCAGAATGTTAGTTTCATTCAACTTTACAAACTTTTATTTAACTTGACCTGTTAGTATGTTTGGGTCAAATCTTTTTAATTTTAAACCAGTTTCGATTGAGCTGAAATTTGGCACAGGCCTATATAAACCCGAGGACAATACAATACTAGGATGTCTAACTCACGTAAAAACTGTTTACGCGAATTTTGAAGAAAATACATGCTTTGGCGAGTACTTACCAACCAATCACTGTCCTATGACATTAGTTGGTAACTATTTTTATGAACATTTCACGCGACAAGCTTTTTGAAGACAAATAATTGAGCATAAAATATTAAATCATTTTCAGCGATAAAATTCGTTTATTTTTATTAGTATCTAGTACTGTAAAATATGAATGGAAGTATTAGCATTTGGCCTTGCATTACCTTAATAAAAACAAACTTATTTTATTCGTTTTCGTACATGGTGAAATAAAAGCTTGTTTTAAAAAGGTTTTGTATTTATTATTCATTGAAATAGCACGGGTTTAGTATGCATTTCATAATTGTCTTAGCGCGTCTTTTCCATTACCGACAGGAGAATGTACACCGACACGGCTGAAGAAAGTTTCCCTCCAATTAGATATCGTTATTTGCCATACATTTGGACATAGGTGAGACAATATTGTTCATCGACGTCACAGTGTGGGTAAAACAATGTACTTACCCATTTTTTCAGCAATTATTAAGCGCACAATACAGCGTGAATATAGATACATGGAAGATTTATAGGTGTCTGTAGCATGTTATGTGCTCCGCATAAATAGTGTAAATTAGAAATGCTATGGAAGTGTACCTACGTTTGAGATGTGGACAAAATGTGTGTAGAATACGTTGCATCTCCAGTAACAAGTTCTTTCCTTCGCGTAGAGAAACGTCAAAACGGGATTCCAAGCACACCTGTTCGAGAATCTTAAGTTTTACATCTCAAGCAGAATTTATTGTCATTTCTTTTTCTTTTTTTGCTTTGAAGAGGTATGTGCATCGCGAATGACTTATTTCTTTTACAAGTAAGTAGTATTCATCCACATTTCTCTTTAAGAGAAATAAACTATTCACATTCTTTATGATCCAAGACAATTTTTTTTATTACTTCTTAAAGTCTTCAACATTAATAATATCCAGAAAAAGTAATAAACAAATATATTTTTGCTGTATATGAAATATTTCGGTTTTAGTAGTGAACTGGTCATCAAAACTCCAGAACCACATTGCTACAATTTTTTTTTCAATTTACTTAAATCTTGCTTTATTTAATACACTATCGTTCAAAACGAAATTATTACATCATAATTTATTGAACTCTGTCTTCAGCAATGCCATTTCGGGGTACACGTGGTTATACATCTCTTGTCGTATTTTCTCTACTATTCCTCTCTAACTGAGATCGCACCCTGCTACCAATCACGTCGTACTTCCAGTTACCCACTTGTCTTAAATATGTTACGTAACACTCCAATCTCCTGCACATAGTGTTCTAATAATTCAAAAACCTGTTTATGCTTCAATAATTTGGATGTCTCTCTTAAATTGATTATTTGGATCTACCGCAGCTCACCCAAAAACCTCCTTCTCCCCAATCCATACAGTGCACAGCCCATTAGTATGTGGTCTCATCTCCTTGTCCACAAATAACCACATTGCTACAAGTCGGACTCCTATAACAATGAAAAGTGGTGTGTCCCCAAGATCCATAGTGGAATGAGAAAAGGTGTGCCCGTCCCGAGCACGCGCAGTGCAAGCCAATCATATTCAAGGCATTTTTCGGAAGGGGTGTATACAGATATTGCTGCACGCCAATCGTATCTACAACATATTTAAATATATTACATAAATCCGTGCGACACTTGACTTACCTCTCAAAATATGTATTGCATTTCATATGGCTGGCCATCGTCTCCTCCCACCTTGATGCACAATGGCATAAATTATCTTATTCCATTATGCCCAAGATGTGACGGTACAAATTGATATTACAAGAAAATTATGTTTACCATTTTGGCCCAGTTATTTCCCGGTATGACTCCGAAGTTTGGTTTTAAAGCACACATTATTATCCGCTCACGCGTCCAAAAGTTGCCACGTACTGTGGAGGAAAGAAGGGAGAAAGGGACTAAAAGAAAGAAAGAAAGAAAGAAAGAAAGAAAGAAAAGGAGGAGAATTGAAGATTAGTACACTATTCACGGTATATTTACTTACGTATCACTCTCAGTTTCACCTGGATTGGATCATTATAGTAAATTAATATATATTCTGTCCCAATTATCTGCATCCAGATCGTAAAGGAAAAAATAATCAAAATACAAGAGAAAAATGTTTTTCCCCAAACATACAATACAAGAGCGTTGCCGTACTATTCTTCTAGAGGAGATTATACAACACATTTTCTCGAAATTTCGGAAATCATTGTATGACACAAAAAATGGAAATTTCACTGAATTTGTAATTTTATACGAAAAAAAATATTTAAAATGTTTGAGAATAGATCTAATTTTTCTTTATTGTAAATTGCAGCATATCATAAACTGAAGTTTATTCAAAGAAAATTGATGAAAATTAAAAATTAAGTAGTAATTCAGAATAATTGACATTCTTTCATTGACAATGCGCATTTTTTGCCAGCAGATAGTAGCGTATGTAGCAATCGTATTGGCAGCGTGACATGTCGTAGGTACAGTCAGTCAGTGCACGATGGCGGTTATGTTGCATGAGTGTTCATAAGAAGTGCAACGCGAAATGCGTCCCGTGTATGGTGACAAATGTTTCTCATGGAAAACTGTGTTCAATTGGATCCAGAAGTTTAACAAGAGATTCCTTGTTGAGGTAAAGGAAAAGCGTCAGAAATGGGGAGTGTCCTGGTCGTCCTACGAAGGTGTCAACTGTAGTCACAGTGCAGTGTGTGGAACAAATCATTCGTAATGAAGTAATTCGTAAACAAATCATTCTTTAAAAGTCATTTGGGTTTCAAACTGATGATGTCGTAACTCAAGAGATTATTCGTGGGCTTCGACAGCAACCAAAAGACTTCTTTGCCACCGGCTTCCAAGGTAAAGAGATGGGATAAGTATCTGAATGAACAGGGTGATTATGTCGAAAAGTGAAATAAATGTCAGAAAGTTACTTCGGTTATTATTGCCTCTATTCAGTTTTGCGACTTATCGACTTACCTACACATTCTACGTACACAAACAGCGTAAGTCATACGGGTGAAATTTCTTTTTCTCCGGTGGCAGCGTCCTCCACCTCACTCCTTCTGTTTCTGCGCACTCGCCACCCTCAAACGCGTTCTTTTAGTATGCGGGTGAAGGACCGTGGCGAGCGTGAGCTTCAATGCAAGCGGAGGCGGCGGCAGCGCGGTGGCTTTGAACGCTTCCGTCAACACGAGGATGACGGACACGTAGGACTCGAGTACTTTGCGGGGGAAGAGATGGTCAAGCATGATGTGGCGGACGTAAAAGTGGAAGCAGTGCACAGCTCGTGAGGGATTAAACATCACCAAACACATTTTAAAATTAGCCTATTAAAAATTTACGTTTTACAACGTTCACCATGAAATGACGTATCAACATCAAAAGTACTCCGCACCGTCTATGGAGTGCTGTTCAAATCCTGTCCCGCGAGTTATAATACACATAAAATTCTTCATCAAACGTTTGGGGGCACAACTTTGTGTTATAAATATATGCCGTCAAAATTAATATTTGTTATGATATTACTTGTCCAGGGAGAAAAAAGAAATGGAAAATTGTGTTCGCAATTATCCAGTCATACATAACAATATGAAAACATCGTATTAGAATACTTAACATTAAAAATACTTTTTTTTAAATAAAGAAATATAAAATTTAATTTTTCAAGCTTGAACTAATATAAATTAGTAGATGACAAAAATATCACGTTACAAGTAAATAAATATAACTCATTAGTTTCATTCGTGAGGCAACATTTTGCCATACTCCACTCCGTGCCGGCCCGATCGATCGAAAGTGGTAACAAATGGCTCGTGGGCTACGAAAAGTTGGTCAGCGGTGATCTATATCAATTCTTCACACACCGAGCTAAGGGAAAATTCAAGAATTTTACAGGAGTACTATCTTGAGCATACGGTTAGGGTGAAAGACAACAACAACAACAACTAGACAACTGGCCAACGTTTCGAATGCATTCTACACACTTTTTCTCTTTGTCTCCCGACCGAATCCTCAAGATAGTATTCTTGTAATATTAAATAGCCAAGAATTATATAAATTCTATTCAATAATTTCTTTCCTTGCTTGTACCATTCCAGAAGGTTCTGCAGCACCTAGGAATCGATTGAATGATATCTGCATGTGTATGACATATTGTTCCCTTCGGTTTGTCACCTTGTATTGATTCTTTTATAGAAAGAATGGTTTAGTAGAGACAGTCTAGCAGGTTATCTATTCGGGCTTACGGAAGCTTTTGCTTCAAAAAACGTAAAAAAAACCAACTACGTTATTTCCCCGGAATTTAGCCAAAGTTATATCGCATTTGAATCTCAACTATGATATGTGTAGTAATCTATCGTATAATAGTAAAAAAGATTTACATACAATTATTGTTGAAAGTTTACTTGGGATCCTCCTTGACTAAGATCTTTTCAATTCGACAATGTTCAACATAAAATAAATTATGAACAACTATTCGTTTTCCCGACAATATCAACGTAACTTATCACCTACAGAAATGTACATAATACAGAATATACAGAAATTAATTTTCACTAACCAACCTCCTGCGACTTCAATGACACATTTGAGGAACGTTTTACTTACGGCTTTGAGTAAAGTGTTAAAGTGACATTACCAATACTTTCCATAATACTCATTAGTATTTTTCTTCCAGTTACCAAACTCAAAAAGGTAATTAAACAGTTTCTTTCCCCATTTTCTTTCGTCCTAATACGCTCCCCTTGTAGTAGACCCGGTGCAATATCGAGTCGATCGAAAGAAAAGTGTACTTTATCTTGTTGTGATGTTGATATTATAGATGCATGTATCTGCTTCCATGGAGGTCGATTCATGAAATAAATCGGAAGTTTGATTATCGAAAGTGCTTCTTCTTTTTGCTCTTGCAGTTGAAGTAAGAGACTGAGTAAATAGATCTCGTTAAATTCATCCATCTGAACTGTAAGCTGGTTGCCTACTTGAACTAAACATTGCCGCAGTATTGCAAAGCATTGTCCTGAACGAAATATAATAGAAAGAGAAAACTACAACAGTCGATCAATTTTGATTGAAGTGGTTGGTAGCCAGAATAACAGGTACAAATGTCACCTAAAATTGAATACAGCCCAATTTTTGAATAATTTTTCATAAAATTTTTCATCTTTTTTTAATCATTATAGAATTGTGTCAAAAAAAACAACAACCCACGTACCTTTGCTGCAGCGTTGCACTAGCATGCGAGAATGTAAGCGCAGATGGTGATGTGGTTACGGATGAAGTGGTGTCATGAATGGTGACGAGGGATGCGATGAATGCACGGGAGAAGTATATGAGTCACGCCCGTGACGGTGGTGGGTATTAAATACACGGCTGCTGCAACAGGGTAAGCCTGAAACAAGACGTAACGCCAACATTGACAACAAGAAAATAATGTGAAATACGATTGCATAGTATGTTTAAGTATGCGAACACATATTTATCAGCTGGCAGACAGAAAAAAAAGAGATGAAATTGTTGAACAAAGAAATTACAAGAAAGCAATGAATACGATCCTGAAAAGGACAGCAATAGAGACTGAACAGAGTCCGTCAAAAGAGTTTTAAGAGGACTAGGTCTCACATGGTAAGTCAGGGTCGACTTTGTTCAATGAAGTAACAACGTAAATGTTGATAAAAATCACATTAATAAAATTCACCTTAAATTATTTTCATAAAAATTTTGATTCAATCAATACGCCGAAGAATTGTATATTCAGACACAAAATATTCTGTGGGCTAATACTTCAACTCAGCTGGCGCCTTTTTGGCCTATCTGAACATTTAAATTTTATCAACAATATAATAAAAATCTATTTATGATTTGTTAAATAATAATGAAAAGAAAAGAAAACAAAATTATTGTGGTAATTGGTACAAATTCTATGTTAATTTATTAGGTCTATCAGTAACCAGGTAATAAAGACTTTTCCAAACAAAAATATTATCCTCGAGAAAGTTAGAAACTGCGTTAGACCTTGTGAAGGACAATTAGGTATTTTATACTGTAGTTATCCAAATTATAATAAAGTTTTCTATTTTATAGGGATCATAATTGCCCCCATAAGCAAAAATTTAATGTTTTTTCAAGTGTACTGTAATAATGAAGGTGAAGTACAGGCTGAGACAGATGACTCAACACAGCAAGCGAAAAAAAAAGTAAGAAAAACAATACAGGATTTGCACCGAGCCGAGGTTTACTATACTTAAGCACCCTACGTGAGAACTTCAATACATACTTGAACAAAATTAAACTAAAATTACTTCGAAAATTTGTAGATGTGGAGATAACAAAGAGAATGTGCATCACTCATCTGGAATAGTCCGACGATGTAATGGATTATTGTAACGATATTTTAAATTCGACATATCGCGAACGAGATATTAATGAACGGTGATAGAAAATGACATGTAATATAACACTCAAAGATTGTCTTTTTATGTGCTCATTAAATAAAAAACTAAAACTAGAGTACTGATCTCACCGTCTTGAAGCAGTAGGTGTGAGGTGATTTCGTTAAAATTTAGCAAACTTGGTACATGCTAAACAGAGGAATTTATAAGAAAATATCCGAAGTGAAGAAAAACAATTTACTCGGTTTGAAGCGACGTTGAAGGAGATTAAAAAAAGAAATAAATAATAAAAAAGATGCTGATAGAATAGAAGCAATAGCATCGAGAAAGTGTAAAAGTAATTCATATGAATTTATAGCTTGTCTTTTTCTCGTTCTTTATCTATAAAGGTAATCCGGTATTCCCGAAATTTGGGGGTTAGAAAATCTAGCTACGAACTATCACAATTAACTAAGTAAAGGATAAATAATGTAGTAAAGTCGATACGTTGAGTGTTTTGTATCATCAAAAAACACTTTTTGCCCGTTGGAGGTCATAAGTCTTTGATTATAAAGTGGACGTTAACTATTGCGGTATAAATTATGTAGGTAACCAGCAATGTAGAGCTTTTTCATTTATTTATCACCATTCCTTGTTTTCAACAATAGTCATCACAAGGATCAAATTTTATACATCTCTTATAATACGAATTTGGTTTTGCTTTATTTTATCTGTTAATATATCCCGAATAGTCCGTATCATATTACAAATTGATGATTAAGAGTCTTCTACAGAACCTGGGGATATTCAAAAAAATCCAAGTCAATGCGCTCACCACCGTGGTGAGTGCGGGGGCGCAGACCGCGGGAGCGAGCGCCATGACGACGGGGGCGTTGACGAAGTGGGGGCGGATAGCAACGGCGGCGTAGCGGCGCGGCGTGGGAAGCTCCCGTCTTCTCGAAACAAACGCCCCCGTGTAGGAGAGATTGCCACTCAGGAGGAGCAAACAGAAACCGCTGTCGCTTTCCATGCTGCCGCCACGAACTCGGTTGAGGCAGGTGCTACAGCTGTCAGTCAAACGAGCGCGAATGGCTTGCTTTGCTCTGAAAGGCTCTAGCGAGGATTCGTTTTTTTTTATAAAAATTCGTACGTAGATCCCTAGCGGTTCATGTTACACGAGTATATACGGCTTCCAGCAATAACCAAGTAAATTAACTTTTCCTTTTTTTCAAGTTACGTCCGTTTAAAGTTTCCAAAATGTTTTTTTCTGTTATATCATTGGCATTCAACTTTGATATATAATGTGCTGTTGAAATACTTCGTAGCTAAGATAAAAGACTGTTTTAACATAAAACATAATTTTTTTTGTGGGGCTTTAGAGCTCGTCAACATCGAAGGTCATTAGAGCCCATGCAGGTGGGGAAAATTGCAGTTTCGCACCATAGAGAAGAGCCGCAATGACTCTTCCCCGTGTGTGGGACTCGCCGAATACCTCGACCATACTCACTAAAAGAACCCTCCTAATATATTCAACAAATATCTAAATACAAATATGAGACAAAAGGAAAATAAACAGTTGCAGAACACATTATATCATAAAAAAGGAAAACAATTTCTAAATATTATATTTTCTAATTACAGAAACGGACGATGAAAACAAAGAAGACAGTAAAGATGAAAAGGGAATGCAATTTTAAACCCTCCCGAGAACTTGTGGGAGGAGCCCCGATCTACTCATAAAATTCAATAGTTTATTAATATCATCCGTTTCATTTCCGAGAATTGTTGGTAAATCTGCAGCCAGACCATTTTGTCTCCGTATACTCGAGTATCTTCTGCAATCAGTTAGTAGGTGACGCAGTCAGAGAAGAGCTACACTCCTCACAAACGGGTTCATCATCAAGTAGTAAGAGATACCTATGAGTGAGAGGACAATGTCCTATGCGCAGGCGGGTTAGTAAGACCTCGTCGCGCCTTATAAAATTAATGATGTTCTTTACCATGAAAATGAAAATATAGTAGTTACCTTAACTCATAGAGTTTTTTTATTATTTTACCCTATTTATCCAAGTTCTTAAGTTTGTACTCATATACAGGAATGCAATTCGTTTCTTTAAAAAATTGCATTAGAGTTACCTGTTAATGCCTGTTAAACTTATATTTAACCAATATTACTTTATTTTAGAGTTTGTATGTATATTTACTCTGCTTTGTTGGAGAAGAAAGTCTAAACGATTTAAAAACGTATTTTGCTGAATTTCATTCCAATTAGGACAACAAACATTTTGACAGGTTCTCATTTTTTTCAAAACGAGCAATTACCTGGTACTCACCGAAAGCCACACATGTATTGATTCAGAAAATAGTAAAATCGATTCATGTATTACCAAATACAATTCTATTTGGAAAATCAATGTTTACATTAAATTTTCGATTGCATCACACGAATTCATTATGCAATTAAATAGAATGATACGAGTAATTAGAAATTCTTTGCAAGTTAGTGAAAATACGAACTAGCAAACGCGTTTGCAGAGTATTCCATTGAAAATAATTGATTTGAAGATAGTTTTCCGCAATAAGTTGCTCTGTGTACAGTAATAATTATTTCCTCTTTAAAACCTTACTTGAATTAAACTTATGTCAATTAACAAGGTTTTTTTTTGGTTTGACAAGTGACTAACATAGCCAAAAACGAAAAAATTTCTAAGGCAACACCAAAAAAATTAACAAATCACTTGTGTTTGATTTCCGAAAATACAGCAATGGAGTTTTTCGACGATGACGTCCCGACTGACGTAAAAAAGATGTTATCGAGATTGAACGTAAACTATGAGAACGAAATTTAAAAAAAGATAACTAAGTCAATCTGAAATAAACAAACATGATGACTCACAATCTGTCACTGAAAAATCGTTGAATTTTTTCAAAGAAATTTTTTTTATTTCAATTTTGACTGGTTGAAAGAAGATCCTGACTGTTGGAACTCAGACTGTAATTATCAGAACTGTAGAAAAAATAGTAAAATCTTTGAAAGTTGTAAATGATGTCGCGGAAAGAAATATAAAACTATTCAAAGAATACAATGGTCTTTTGACGAGAGATGAACGTCAGCAGCAATTCATAATTGAACTGTATCGAAAAAGGCATCCTTCATTCAAAAACAGTGATTTGGTATAATTATTGCGGAATTGTATTTCAAGATTTTATTAATAAACGAAACTTTGGTTGAAAGTTGATATATTATTCCCAGGGGATCAGATTCCGCTACACGAGATTATTAAATTATTTTTTCTAATATCGAGACAATTAGTGAAATAATAATGTTGATTTTGAATCGCGGGGGTAGTCCTTACCATAAGTTTTAAAGAGCTGTATGTCTCGATTTGTTTCAGAGAATAAACGTACATATTTTCTAATTATCACCAGAAATCCCTAATCATTCGGATAATAAACAAAACTCGACGCCATTGCGATTTCCCAAAATAAAAATAAGAAACAATTTCAAGATAATTAATAATTTGAAACATTATCTTTAATTGGAAAAGAGTCAAAGTTTGACTTACAAAGAATTACACAATAAAAACGCATTTTTCAGAAAATTGCCTAACTTCAAGTCGGTTGCGGTACAGGTTTTTGCTTCAAATCACTGCCGAGATTAAATTGTTCTTTCTTTTTTCACCATTTGCGATCGTTTTCACCAGTTTGTTGAAAAAAAAAACTCATGAATTTTAAAAACTCTAAGTTGTTTGCGGCACGGTTTTTCGTTTGAAAAAAAAAAAACCGCTCAAATGAATTCGCCTCACACTCTTCTTATGCACTATGTTAACTCTGTGTTATTATTTATTAGTTTTTTTAGACAGTTTTTTATTGTTTAGTTTTTTCGTGTTGATTTATAAACCTTGATGTGTACATATATAGACCTGAAGATAACTTAGTATACGTCCAAACGTTGACGATCCGCAGAAAGATGCATTTATTGTGACCTACACTCCACATACCATATACTTACATCACAAGAAAATATGTAAAACGAGTGGGGCTTATCTCATTCTCAGAGGGAACTTGTTGCTGTTTGTTTCTCTATGTGAGAGGTAAAATAACATCGTGTTTAACGAACTCTTTTGCATTTTATCAAAAGAAAACCTCTCAAACTGTTCCTTGAAATTGGTCACATCTTAATTGCGGGACGTAATAAACGAATGACTCATAAACGCAAATCTAAGAAGAAATATTTATCGTTAAATTGATTACATACGTTAATACGCAAATGTCCTAGAAGATTTCAGTTTTGTTCTGCGTAACCGAAGGGAGAAAATCACACATATTGAGTATGGTGCTTTGGAGCATTAAAAGAACTGCTCACGATTCCCTATTGTGTCTTCTTTCACTTCTTCCTGACCGAGATACACTATTTAAATATTAGATCAATAAATAAAACTACTAAACACATTCATTTGAAAAGGACGGATCTTAATCGAGTCCTAACAAATGAATACTCTGACGCATCTCGTGCGTAATAAAAAAAATTCGCAGATAAGTAATTGTAAGTGAGTTACGTTCCATTGGGCATAATCATGTACCAATCATAACTGTTCTGATGAAATCAACAGAAACGGGCAGAGATCTAACAGATGACGGAAAGTAGTATCTGCTATATTATTCACGTCAATAAAATAATCTTGTTAAATGAATTTCGTACAGAACGTTTGTTATACTCAACTTTATTTAGTTCAATTTATTTCCATGCACATTTTCTAAACAAAGGAAAGAAACGAGTGAAGAAGACAAATGTATGAACAGCTGGTTTCCGCGCCATTGTGGGTGGCTGAGACAGCGGCGCCTGTCGGCAATTACTATGACTCAAAAGAGCTCAAGTGCCAAATTACGGAGCACACTTACTTGCTCACGCATGAGTGCGGTCACCCTCTCTCCACCCACACACGAATAATTCTCTCGAATGTCACAGTCGGACTTCCAAAGGAGTACTATAATGTGTGTAATTACTGTATTCCGCCATTCATGAGAGGCACCATTTTTCTACAGAACTAGGGGTGTGCAACTTGGGTAAATCTTTAACAATTGTTGTAAATGATGTAATTTGCATTTCCTTTTCCTTGCGCTTATTTCAAGCCAGATTCGTGACATCAGTCAATTTTTGAAAAATCGTTAACTCCAGTTCTATTAGTCGCAGGATAATTTTTGTTTCTTCTATATTTGCATAATATAATGTTAAAATTAGAAATTTGCATAACAAATAGCGGAGGATTCAGATTAAATATTTACATTCGAAAAAAAATCTCCATTTTTACATTAAAATAGGGATGTTATTGTCGACCGATCATTTGCAAAGAAAAAGGGAAAATTATAGGGTCTTCCTAATAATTTCTACCTTGGTTTCGGACTTCATATCCATTATTGGCGTAATGCGACAATAGTTAACAAAAAATGCCTGGATAAAAAACTGACGCACAGTTCACATCGTTATATCGTTATTTTGTAATTGCTAGGATTATCATATAAAACCATAAAAGCAAAAAAAAATTGCTCTGTGCAATTATTATTGAGATAAAAAACGAAATCATGTTTTCAGGGTTTTTGCAATGACTAATATACGGATTTGAACCTACAATACCTCTTTTCATGCGTCATACAAGACTTTCATTCATTTATATAACTTTTTTGTCTTGATCAACACCCGAGTCACTAGTCGAAAAAAATCATGAAAAGTTCGCATTTCAGGGCGCATTACAAAAAATGTACCACCTTTACGATCCTTCAAAAGAGATGAAGAGTTTTACATTTTCGTATCACACAATAAAACTACGCCCTGCTTCTTAAAATGTTTTCGACTCTTTCGATCCATTACATGACCTTTTTTTTCAGACATTTCACGCAAGGTATTCCAAAAACAACTTATTTGGTATCAAGGATTGTGAAAACTGTGAAATGTGTAACCGAATTTTATTGCAATTACAATGCATATGAGTGTGAGAGAATAAAATAACAAAGTAGGATAATCACGATCAGAACTCTGTTTGTTCTAAAGAGCAGTGAATATATTGTAAGTGTAATAAGAACAGATCCAATGGTTACTCTGCTCGAGGCTGTATATCTCAAAGATCGCACAAATTATTGAAAGAGAGAAATATTCTGTAATAACTGAGACGATTTCCCAGTTAATAAATTACCGAGGAATGATAAATAAATCATCTAACACAACTATATATCAATTTCATTTTTCAATTCAATCTACTAAGAGAATCTGATAAATTTTGGCATGCGAACAACCAGAATTTTCTTCTAAGAAATCCGAGGAACTGTAATTTTATTTTAACTTTTCTTTAAACAATATTTTTATATCGTCGAAATGTATAAATCCTTGGCATTGAATATTCCTAACTTGAAATAGATGTCATTTAATAATTATATCCAGCTATTCAGTATCCTGAATAAAATTTGTTTCTTTGTCACCACGTTCACTGTGAATATAAAAGTGACAGAAATTATAATGAATTAATTATAAGTGTATTCAATTAATTGAACGATTAGTTAATTAATATTACCGTCAGTCAATTGTAATAGTGAACATTAAGTGTAATCATGAAAATTAAGTTTAAACTGTCACTAATAAAATACAACATTTTTCTTTACATATAAAATCATTAAATGTTGATTTTTTAAATGGATAAAGTTTTTTTTTCATTTTATTATGTCTCATACATCCTTGTTCCTTAGCTTTTTGCTTATTACCGGGACTTTCCCTCAGGTACTTCAATCTTTCATCGTGTGTACAGCATATTAAATTAAATCTTCCCACGTAGAAATTTCTAGTCGTTACAACGTCGTCAAAGTCGTGGCGACGTCAAAAAACAACGTCGTAAAAAACGCAATTAACGTCGATTCAACGTCGGAGAACGGCGTCTTCACAACGTCGTAAAAAAAACGCTTATTCTCCGACAACAAAACAACGTCTTCACTTGACTGTCTTAAAAATGTTGAATTATCATTTTCATTACAACTTTTATAGATATTATCCATCGGTTTACCTTGTTAAATCATATTATATGACATGTAACACATATTCTTATAACTACTCCTATTTATTCGACGTCGTCCTTCGACTCGATATCAACTTCGAAAGTCGGTTCAACGTCGGCGATTTCTGCGTGGGTTCCTTCTTCTACAGGTTATTTTCCGTCGAAAAACGTTTATCCATTTCTTTCTTGATCACATTTCTTCTACTTAATAACTTACATGCATATTCCTCCATTATAGTGTAAGTAGTCTCGTCTCGTATGTAATTTACCCAATTGTCCAGTGTTAGGTTTCGTGTCCTTTTCACTTCACGAATCCTCCATCCTCTTTCGAAACTATTTAATTCACAGTCATGTAACACGTGGTCAACAGTTCCTTTTGAAATTACCTATAGCATTGTTCTTCAGCGTAACTTCTGTTAAAAAGTCATTAAAATCGCCGTGTCCTGGATCTAAACTATATTTTATTATTTTCTACAAATGTTACTTCACGTATAAATGTATATAGTTCTTCCTTTGCGACGTCCCATCGTATTTACCAACAAATGGGGTGAAGTATATTCAAGTGAATACGACTTTTCTGATGCGGCTGCGTCGTCGTCATTGGTAATGTGCTTCTGGTGAAGTTGGCATGACGCCCACAGTGACAGCAGCAGGGTAGTCAGATGGCGGCGTGGGTCGCACTTACTAGCCTTCTGTCCTCCTGGCACTTGGAACAAGCATCTAAGCTTTGACAAACCTTCGCTCTTGGGTTCAGGGTTCGCATGCACACGTGAAGGATAATTTCAATATGAGATTCGATGCTTGATTTCGTGGGACAAGATGTCGGTGAACACAACTAACCGTCCCACATAGCTCCCCTTCCTTCACCCCTGCCAACCCGATCGATGTAAATATGGTGTTAAATGCATGCTACAATCCTGCCCTTCTGTTCCAGTCATGGTGCTTGATTTCATTTTTAATAGGTAACTACTTCAGTTTCCACGACGTATCTCCCGTCAGTATTTTTAAAAAAATTGTTGTGTAAATAATCAACATTGATGTCTATTATTTATTTTATTCTAGTATTTGTATTTTTTGTGGGGCTTTACGGCTCGTCGACATCAAAGGGAGCCCTAAAAAGTTGTACAGGTAGGGAAAATGCAGTTACGCACTAGGGAGAGCCAACATGAATCTCCCCGCGTATGGGACTCGCCGAATCACTCAACTAAAAACCCTCCTGAATTACAATATATCAAAACATATCTCAAAACATACATCAAAATATTGAGGGTAAAGAATGATGGGAGAACAAAAACTGATGGGGACAAAGAATGAGGGGTAGGACAAAAAATGAGGGGCGGGGACAAATATGAGGAAAATGAAATATACCCTAGTCCTAATGGCGTCGGGATCGAAAAGAACAAGAGGTGACCAAGGAAGGTCAGGAAAGAGAAAGGAACGAGCCTCACACAAGTTAAGTGGAAGTAATGCCAGACTCAGCTCGGGGCCCCGTGTTTGCCAAACACGTACTTACTAGATGTAAGTCCCCTGGGGGGGGGGTAGGACTTGTAAATAGGAAATGTAGCGTGATATTGAAGCTTACCTACATGGGATGATAGGAGGTAGGAGGTGAGTGGTAGGTTATTGTTAGAAGTTGGGCTGGTTAGCTGGGTTTACCAACAACTTGGCTCACATGGAGGTGTTTGTAAGAGTAGTTAGCAATAGTAAGAGTTAGTACTACTAGGAGTACGAGAAAGTGGATAGAGGAAGGAGGGTTCGCTATTCATTAGGTACAGCTACATGAACTGCGACATAAATTTTTTTCTGGCCCCGTTGGAAATTCAACGAGGAGTGACCTGGTAGGGAGTAAGCATATTAGTTCCTTAGCCCCCGGAAATGTCCATTGAAAATGATTGTCATACGGAACTGTCAGAAGAATGGTGAATCATACAACACATGACAAACAAAACGAAGCATTTTAACATAAAAACTTGCCAACAATGAATGCATGCGAGCTCATTGAATACTCAGGAAAATGAAGTCTGACAGTCGGAAATACGTATGAAAATACGCGGTTAAAAACTTTCTCCTGCACCAGTGCTTCTACAACGTAAAAGAATTTATTGATTTTAATAAAAGTTAAATCCGTCTTGTACTGTACCACGCCATTGCTGTAGTACTTTTTAAATAACTTATGAGAATTTCAAAACTATTTTCTTGCATGATTGTGTTGTATTATGACTCATATTAATTTAGTTTTGTGTGTACTCAACTATGGCACGGTTGTGTACATTAATACTGTAGCCCCATCCTGACCCGGGTTTTGCTCCGGTGTTCTTTCGAGTAGACGCGGATTTCTTATGCAGGTTCTCTAGACTTTGTCTAGGGGTGTGTTTATTGTAACAATAAATCGTGAATTTAGAGTTACTTTCAATTCTTATGAATTTTAAACTATACTCAGAATAATCTATAATTCGATAATAGTTTGAACATGTAAAATAAATTTTTTGTGTTAAATTACAAATATATTGACATTCTATCAGTATTATAACTCGCAGCTAATTTTTTATGTTATCTAGGAATTTTTGCTGAAATTTTTTAATCTGTCTCTGCCTTAGGGCCCTTGATTGGAATTGAAGGGATGGTCCCTTGCTTGCTTCTGGAGAGTAAATTCGTTTATCATCCTCCACGTGGTCAAACGCAGTTTGTACTGCTTTTTTGACAATAAATTTATTTATTTATGACAGAAATCTACTCAATGATAATTTAATGTAGTTTTATAATTTTTTGCAATAATCTAGCAATATTTTGATACTAGAAAAACGTGGGCTCTAATGACCTCGATGTTNAAAAAAAAAACAACAACTAGAAAAACATTAAAATTTTTCTTCGATTTTGTCAAACTTCAGTTGGAAACAGTTTTGTTGAATGTGATTACACAATTGAAACTCAAAACCTGGGCTTTCCGTGAGGTACCATTTTGCTCCTCGAATTTTGATGCAGCGTCATCCTGCAGCCACAGAAAAATTGGATTTTGTAGTATCAACAAATATTTTAGAAGTCCTATTTTATCGCTAGTGTATAGTGTGTAGAAGAATTAAAAATTGAGAATTTTAAGATTTTAAGTGTACATTTAGTTCATAAAATATTAAGTAATAATTTTAATGTCTGTGCCAAAATGTGGGTGCTTCTTACACTCTGTCAAAGGGTAACAAGGTATATCGAGATTTATCTGCTCTCTAACCCTCCTCCCCGCATTAAGATTTTCTATAATCACGAAAAATGAGCTACACGAATGAACACCTTTTCCTTCAAACACAGTCATGATTTCGAGGGCTGAGATACGTTCACGCGTATAATACATTATTGCTGTACTTCGTTACGTCAATGAAATGTTGTCTCAACGAGAATTAACGACCTATTTATATTTAACGTGGTCGAGGAGACATGCAAACAAGAAAACACGCTTGGAACAGCATGCATCATTGCATTTTTCCCCACTAATGTGCACCACTAATTCATCCGCATTACATTTCCACTCCAACGCTTACGCAAACACTCTGAGACACACAAAGACATTTTCTACCATCATCACTTCACTTCAGCTATAGCAGCATCACTCCGTCCGCCCCACAAAATTCTCCAAACAACACAATTCCTCTCCACCGCACTCTCTCATACATTTCCGCCCACATCGCGTTTGCCAACAATCCCGTTCTTTGCTCCCTCGACCGACTCCCGCGCCAAAAGAACGAGTCCCAAGTATCCGTCATTGCCTCGCACGCCTTTGAAGAGAACGCTGGATGCCTCAGACGATCGAAATGATCACGATGGCAGGAAAAGTGATAGCAGAGGCGTTTAAAGTGATGGGTGAGGCAAAAGCAGGAACGGAAGAATCCTTTGTGAAGAATCACTAATTGTCCACAAGGATAATGATTACGCTTTGTGTTTCGGCAATTTTAGAAAAAAATATTTAAGTCTTGAAATAAAAATAATAGTCAAGTCACATATTATTCTATTATACTTCTTATTTTTTATATTTTTATTATTTTTAATATCGTATTTCCAATACTGTTATATATTCCTGTATCTTATTGTAGATCACTGATGGTAACATAAGTTGTCGAAAGCCGCTTAGGCACAATTAAAATTTTATTTCGGTTCTGACTATTGCTTTTAGGTCAAGTGTAAGCACCACCAACATCCAATAGTAAAAATTAAAGTATAGAAAATCCTCTATATTTTTGTATCAACTTATTACTTCGTATACTCTGACAAACATTTATGGGTAAGCATTCCAAAGATTGGAGACAAAACGAAGTAATTGCGATCGGATACTTGAAATCCCATACGTTACTTCGTAACTTATTTTAGTAGGATGTTAAGGGAAAATGAATCTTGGTAACATGTTCTGGGGAAAATATAACTAGGATAAGTCGTGATTTACCATTGCTGTGTTGAGCAAGATTTACCAAAGTGTGCACGGAATAATAATAATAATAAACTTTTATTTCGTGGTTAGGCTCAAGCCACCAAAAAAATAATACATGATAATAAAACTTAAATACCAATACATACATATATAACAAAACATATATTAATATATTCATAAACAAATTATCCCAAGAAGAGGGAGGAGTAGAAAATTACTTTACTCTGGGGATCAAACTAGGGACCATCCCGGTATTTACCTTAAGCAATTGAGGAAAACCAAGAAGAAAAAACCTCAATTATGATGACGGCTGAAGGCCGAACAAATATTAGATAATATACTACAAAGTGTGATACATAATAATTAAATAAAATGCAAAATTCATCGTTTACAATATAATATTACAACTTATAGCGAAAAACATTACATTACATTTTAAATTACAAAATAAAAACTTACAAATTAATGCCTTAAAATGTTCATATCATGTTTATCATAAATTATCAAATATTATTTTCATAATAACATTAAACATATCTAAATTTATTATTGTACAGTAGTAATTGTAACATAACTTTTTTATTTATATTGAATTGCAGTTTAATATTAGGACTAAAATAAATTATATTGTTTAATACATATTTAATAGTTTTTAAATCATATTATGGTTTAATATATAATATAAATTTATTATTAAGGGCACATTCAAAATAATGTATACTACATAACAAAACATCAATACTTATTATGATTTTTAAAAAAATTAATAAACAAATGACCTATTTCATCACGAGAGTTTTATTGAATTTCTATCTTAATCTTTGGCTGGACACGCCATCTACGTTTAGAGAGATTCCGAGAGACATATGGTATAAACCTGTTTCTTAAAAAAATATTGAAGAACTATTCCTGGTAGTAATAGGGAGAAAATTCCACATCCTAGCTACCCCTACGGTAAAAGAGTTATTGTAAAAACCTTGCTTATGTTTGGGTACAGAAAGAAGTTTTGACTCCTAAAGGCGTAAAGATTTTTAAAATGTAAAACGCTCAAATAAGTATGAAGGACTGTTCGTACATAGTAGTTGGTAAAGCAATACAAGACTGTGTAATTTACGCCTTCTGTGTAATGGTAAAATCTTATTTAAGTGATAGAAGCCCGAATGTATCGAATACAAGAATTCTGAATGAGCTGAAGTAATAATAATAAATTTATTGTCAAAAAACAGTAGACTGCGTATGACCACGTGGAGGACAATAAACTAATTTACTCTCCGGAAGCAAGCAAGGGACCATCCCATCAATTCCGATCAAGGGCCCTAAGGCAGAGGCGGATTCAAAAATTTCAGCAAAACTTCCTAGATAAGATAAAAAGTTAGCTGCGAGTTATAATACATATATAATGTCAATATGTTTGTAATTTAACGCAAAAAAATTTGTAAATTTACATGTACAAGTTATTATCGAACTATAGATTATTCTGAGTATAGTGTTTAAAAATCATAAGAGTTGAAAAAACACTAAATTCACGATTTATTGTTACAATAAACACGCCCCTAGACAAAGCCTAGAGAACCTGTATAATAAATCCGCCTCTACCCGAAGAAAAAACGGAGAAAAACCCGGGCCAGGAAGTTGCTAAGTAATTAAAATTCTAGTTGATATTTTATGTTAGTCAATATGAGATTCTATCTTAAGTTGATACTGTACAAGTTTACCGCTATCATCAGGAAATTCTGCACAGAATTAATTTCTACGCAAAGATATTGTTTCATATTACTTCAAATTTAAGACTAAATGACAATTTTCCATATGTAGTAACTTGTGTAGTTACATTTTTATGGACTATGATACATTCCCAATATAAAATGTTGACAAATTTGTTGTCAATATAATTGACGAGTCTCCTCGTTATCCAGGGAATAGCCCATGATATCTATGAATTTTTCACCCAAACTTTTGCACCGACATAATTTCAGATTTTTGTTTATTAGTGTTTTTTGTTTAAATGTTACCTGACATGTTCTCGTGAAGGTCATTCCCTCGAATCGAAGATCGTGGGTTCTAATCACAAATAAAGGATGGATGTTTGCATCACATATTGTCGTCGAGGAAGGTAATGAACACTCAGACAGCTTTTGAATAAGAGGATTTTGTATTCAAGATGGTTCAATTTTTGCAAACTGTGAAGTAATTATTCTCGATAAAAACATGATTTAAATGATACCCCCTCCCCAAAAAAAACAACATTTTTTTTATTAAATTCAACGAAGAGGATGGTGTCACACTGTTTCCATAATCAAGATTTACTTTGAATATTCAGTTACTACGATTTATCACAATTCTTTTTACAAGCGGATTTTTTTTTTACATTGTGAAATATATGTACATTCCCAACAGAACCATACCCACTCCTGCCTTAGCAAATAATTTCATAAGCAATTGAAGATGGGTATATACAATTTTCTCAGTGTGGGACTCCATTCCCGGGAACAAACTCACCAAAACCACAGGATCATATTGTACGCCTCTACGTGCACCTCATGACCCCAGAACAGTTTTTACATTATTTCAGGGGAATGAATTTGCAACGGTTACAAGATTCGGGGCTACCAGCTGCGGAAGCGTCAATGGGGTCTCGAGTGCTTCAAGAAAGTGTGTTGCAGAAACCTCTCCTCAAATTGTTTGTACAGGGTAATGTTTTTCAAATCCTTCAAAACTCTCATAATTCTCTTTTTTTTTAAATTGCGCTCGCAGGAAATGAATTTTTTTTAAACAATTCACAAATAAAATATGAAAGTTATTTATTTCCAATGTGAAACAAACATACAAAAAATAAGATCCACATTCGAAGAAAATATGATACTGAGATTTGATACATTTCACCGTAANTTAAACAATTCACAAATAAAATATGAAAGTTATTTATTTCCAATGTGAAACAAACATACAAAAAATAAGATCCACATTCGAAGAAAATATGATACTGAGATTTGATACATTTTACCGTAAAGTGGGTATTCAAACACCTGGCACGAGGTCTGGTTCTTTTATCTCATTTTGCCCGGTGTTTCCCGGGATTCTAGTATAATATTCTAAATTCATGTTAGTTTTCATGTCTCTATTTTCGTATTCAATTTTCAGTTTTGTTAATTTCAAAAACCACGAAGTAAACCTACAAAATACACACAGTCATTACTATTGTATGCTAATATGAAAGTAATTATTTCAAAATACAGTTACAAGGAGAGTATTTGCACTTTACACAGAAATACACTTTACACAGAAGCAAATAAGGTCATAGTTAAGACCCATGAATTCTTTTGTTTTCATTTCTCTTTTAGGTTATGTACTCGAAGGTTATGTTCTTCACAGCCATTTTATATTTTTTCTTTCTATGATTCGGTGACGAATAGATCCTTCCATGGTAGTATACCTCAATTATTATAATCATAGCACGATCTATTTATTCTTGGTATATAGTAGTAGCAGCAGAAGTGTCAGCGGTGTGCGGCGGGAACAGCGTATCCTTTACTTAAAGTCATAAACCTTTGCCGAAAATTATGCAATATGGCTGCCCAACACGAATTGCCAACTTCCACAAATAAATATTCATAGTAGTCACAAAAGCGACGACTTGCTGTAGAGAAATATAGGTTCATAACAATACAAGAATATGCTCGGGCCGCCCGCGTGGCAGGCGAGCATTCTACCACTGAACCGCCGATGCCACAGAGTTCTCTCTCCGTTGTTATTTATATTATTTATTAACGATATAATTGAAAACTTATGTGAGGCATCCAGATGCCCCAACAATAGGTGCTCCTCCTCAACAGAAACAGATACCGGGGTTGCTATTTGCGGACGATCCTGTTGTATTCTCCACAACACCGTAGGGACTTCAGATAGGAGCGTTGGAGCTGTTATGTGATAAAATGTCTCTACATATAAACATACATAAAACCAAAGTCATGGTATTCAAAAACGGATGGGTGTTTAGTAAAAATGAAATTTGGAATTACAAACGTCAAACTCTCGAGAAAGTTAAAGATTACACTTATCTAGGTGTCAAAGTAAGCATGAACGTAACCTGGTTAAGACACATACAAAAATCAAAACAAAAAGGCATGTATATTCTAAATGAAATCAAAAGAAGTACTGGTACCATCCCTGACATCGATCCTAGGATTGTAGTAACGATGTACACGTCACTATTCGTACCTGCAGTAGCGTATGGAGCTGAAATATGGGGTGTTGGGGATTGCGCATCACTTAATTCGCTTCAAAATAAATTCTTGAAAAATACTCTTGTCGTATCTCCGAGTACAGCTAACTGTGGTACTCTTTGGGAATTCGGAGTTTTACCGTTAGAAGTAAAAATGAAGATGAGGACCATTAAATATTGGGTTTCAATAAGAAATGGGGAAAGGAACAACAATACATACGATTGCTACGAGTTAACGTGTAACGGTGGGTGGGGTCAAAACTATAATCGAAACTGCTGGTCTAGGACACTTGTGGCAGATAGAACTATAATCGAAACTGCTGGTCTAGGACACTTGTGGCAGATAGCTCCGGCGAGATCTAATTATGAATTAATTATTCAGAGACTTGAAGACATAGAGAAACAAAACATAACGGCTGAGAGACAGGAAAAGAGGTCACTAATCGTGCAGAATAATGTTGCAGGAGACTGAGGGCGAAAATTGTACATAGACAAATTAAACAAGGTAGCAAGAGCAGGTTACGTTTAGTTTCGGCTTGGGGAATGGAAATTAGGGAAATTGAGGGGGGATCGAGATTCGCAATGCTTTTTATGCACGGAACAAGAAGACTGGGTACACATTCTGCTAAATTGCGTTAATACTGAAATAGGTAGAAAAAAGTGGTTTCTTGAGGGGGGGGGGATACAATCGTAAACTAAGAAATTACACTCTAGCTTTTTAAATAATGCTAGATAATAGAATCTCCATTTCCATTCCAAAGAGGGAGGCGGAACTGATGAAGGAGATTGACCAGAATGAACACACTTATTTTAAATCTGTTTCAATTATATATTGTTATTATTATTATTATTATTATTATTATTATTATTATTAAGTGATAGCAGTAGTAATATTACTATTCTATTTTAGTCTGTTTTCATTGTTTTAAAAATGTGTACATGTGTGGATATGGGTCCATGTACATGTACGTGGTTATTTATGTAAACAAGATTTATTTGGGTATGTTGGTATGTATGCATATGAAATTTGCCCTGCAGATAAGTATTTATTCTTTCCATGAATTTATTTGATTCTGCCGCCGAATTTTTTTGTTCTGTTACAGGTTTCCAGTTACCAACCAGATTCTTCTTTTTATGCTTAGCGCACTTGCCCTAACAGTTGGGTTTCCGTAGTTCCCAACAGTGCTCAATGAACGAAACAGTCATTTAGGTAAATATAAATAGCTGAGATTAAAAATTAAAATTAATATTTAAAAAATAGCCATGACATAAATTTTTTTATTATTATAATTTATTAACACTTATTAATTTCTTTTTCCGCTACAGATATCATCTACCTACCAAATAATCGAAATATTTTAATACCTCTATTTTTAGTTACTGTTTCAGTTCATTGAGAGTGAATACTATGGTACAGTATGCACAGCCCACGGTACATTTTAGGGCTTCTCTACGACGCACAGGCCCTAAGCCCCGGCACATATATTGTAAATGTTTTTGTTAAAATAAAGCAATTTTGAATTTGGAAAAAAAAACGACACAAGGTAATATTCGTCCCACACGCTCGACGCAAAAAAGAAACACACAATAGCGCCATAAGAGCACGAAAGAACACAATAGCACGCGAATTAAATTGGTTTCCGAGGATGGAAACGGATTTAAGTTTTCAGAAATTCGACCAACCAGCATAACGCGAGGTACGAATATTATTACTCTTATGAAGGATCACGAAGTTAAAGCGTTGGCAACATTGAGTACAAGCTCTGTACCAACATCAAGCCAGTTAGACTAAAGAGATAAATCAATAATTTATTGTCGAGAGAGCCGTAACTAACTGCGTATGACCATATCGAAGACAATTAAGTAATTTATTGCTACTAATATACAATAAACAAAAAAACATGAACGGAACGCACTGTGTTTAATTAAGTTAAATTTTCTCGGAGTAAAGTTACATGGTTTTAAGTATAATCCACTACACGTAGGATTTGGAGAGGGATCGAGAGAGAAAAGGAGAGCTGGAAAGAGAGGGAGGAGCGGAGTGGAAGGATGGGAAGGGAAGGGAAGGGAAGGCAAGAGGTGTGCACCAAATCGTGGGGAACCGCGTCGCGGCCAAGTGGGCGCGCCAAACGCCAACGCCGCTGCCCCGGGCGACAGCCGACAGATCAGCAGTCGAGAGGGAAGACGGGTAGATGCAGAAGGAGGCGGAAGGGGCACGGCGGCGGCGGCGGCGGCGGCGGCGGCCGTGGCGGCCGTTTATCTCGCGCAAGTCACAGGACGTGAGAGGGGGCGGGATTGGGAATGGATCACGAGAGATGGGATAAAGAGAGAAAGACAAGTAAGTAGCATCTACGTGGAAGAGGTGATGAAAATAATGAACACGTTTCATGGGATTGTGAGCTGTATGGAGGCGAAGAGAGGTAAATTAAATTTATTTTTACGTGTTATTTATTTTGTTGATCGACAACATTGACTCTTCAAAAACAGAAAATTGTTGGGATGATCCTCGGGTATGATTGTTAAAAACAGATATATTTACATTTTTACAATTACAATACAGAATTGTACATTCCTATTTTTAAAATATGAATGAATAGTACAAAAACAAACGATTATACTTACGTGAACTATTTATTTATAGCAATCTTACGTGAATTAATGTTCAACTATCGCCATTCTTTAGAAACTATATCTACGTATTTTCTTTTGTGTTCATTTATAATATGTTAAGAAGTACGTTGTTGTAATTCTTATTTACATTTTTTTACAAGTAAGCTTTGGGAAGACAACAGTCTCATAACTTTTTTTTCAAACAAGTATTTGTAGACGACACATTACCACAGTGACAAGAGTTTTGTAATTGATGAAGAAATATATATTTATAATTAGTTTGATGTAAGTCTACCACTAGTAATGTTGCAAATTAAAACGACTTCATTTTGTAGACAATTTATTTTTCTTCACTTCTTACATTTGCATAACAGAGAAACTTGTCAAAGATTTAAAACATTCACAACTTAAACATTGTTTTAATCACTCGTTGAAGTTTCACACATAAAACAAACGTTAAGATTTTATGTACAAATTTTAATATTGTGTATATTCCTCTTAGCGTTTTAAATCTATGACAAGTGCCGTTGATATGTACGTATAAGAAGTGAAGAAGAGTAAATTGTCTGCAATATAAGGCCGTTTTGACTTCCAATATATTTTTCCTATTTTATAAAGATGAATTGCAGGATAATAAAGGGATTGTGGAAGAAAATATTACAAATTAGTAATATGAAGATGCTTCAAACAAATACAAGCTTAGACAATAAATATCGTTATATAAATATATAAACTTTATTGACAAAAAAACAGTTGCAAACTGCGTATGACCACGTGGGGGGGAGGCAATAAACTAAGTTACTCTCCGGAGACAAGCAGGGGACCATCCCATCAATTCCGATCAAGGGTCCATGGGCAGTGGCGGATTTAATATTTACAAAATAAATTATTTAATAAATATCTATTGTCCTTTTATTATTCAAAATAAATTGTAGATATTAGTGCAGTAAAAATTCGAGATTAATAGAAAAAAAATATTAAAGACATTTCCGAACAGGGAAAATCCGCCACTACCCGTAGGAAAACCGGAGGAAAACCCGGGCCAGGGTGGGGCTACAGAGATAATGTACACAATCGTGCCAAGGTTGCGTACAGTTAGAAATGAACTACTAATAAACAAAGGGAGCAAAATCAACATGCATGAAAAAGGAATTTAATCAATATCTAGAATACAAAAATATTGGCGTGATAAAGAATAAGAGATATTAACACTACCTACATCATGCGAAGTCATGTGGAAAGCAATATATATTTGGAAATTCAAACTCTCATTAACTTCTTAATTACTTTATTAAAATCTGTAAATTTTTTCATATTATAGAAACATTAGCACATTAAAAAACTTTTAACAGCGGATTTAAAGATATTCAATTTATTTATATTTTTTAGATTTCTGGGAAGGGAATTAAACAAAAATATTCCTGAATGATAAGGGCCTCTTTGGCAAAGAGTTGTTGTCGCGCCAGGACGATGAATTTTAGTCTTATTACGAGTATTGTGTTAGTGAACTAGACTATTTCTTCAAAAGCAGTGGTGGGATTTTAATAGTTCCGTCTTAACAAACACGACTACTTCATAAATGTATATGCAAGGGAGAGGAGCAATATTTAATTCTCTAAATAAAGGTTACATAAATTTCGGGGGTGAGATTTACATATAATCCGAATTATCTTTTGAATTCTAAAAGTTTGAATGCTCTGAGTGGATTGGCCCCAGAAGATAATGTCGTACCGTAAATGAGAATATACATCTGCAAAATACACGCAGCGAGAAACGTATTGACTAACAATTTTGGCTAAAATTCGGAATGAATAGCATATTTTGCTTAGTTTGGAATTCAAATTATCAACATGGCAATACCATTTAATGTTGTCCTGAATTTGTAGTCCTAAATATTTTGTTATCTTGACTGATTTTATTTGGGTTCCGTTCACCAAAAGGCACGTAGGAGGAAGAGATTTCGTTACACTATTGCGAAATGACAAGGACACGTTTTTATCAGTATTAACGATGAGACAATTTGAATGAAACCAAGACGAGAGGTTAGATAGAACTTTTTACGCATTGACATGTTTACATAGTAGACTTGTGTCATCAGCAAAGAGAACCATTTTTGCAATCGGGCGTGGGGGATGACATATCATTTACGTACAATAGAAAAAGGATAGGGTCTAAAATTGAACATTGAGGAACTCCACAAGTAAGTGGCTTTGTTCCTGAAAGGTAATATTGACATACTTTATTTTCAACATGGTAAATTTCAATTTGCTGGTGCCTATCTATCAAGTAGGAAATTAGCCATTGATGTACCAATTCACGAATGCCGTATGAGTGCATCTTTGAGAGAAGAATTTCGTGATCGATTAAATCGAATGCTTTCGAAGAATCAAGTAAAATAACTTGTGGATTATCTCCACGGTCAAGAGAACTGGTTACATAATTTAGAAAAGAAAATATAGCGCTGTTAGTTGAAAATAAATCTTTATAGATGAAAATTTTTTTTTAGGGCTTTACGGCTCGTCGACATCGAGGTCATTAGAGCCCTAAAATTCTGTACAGATAGGGAAAATGCAGTTGCGCAATAAGAAGAGCCTACATGACTCTCCCCGCGTGTGGGACTCGCCGAATGACTCAACCATACCCACTATAAACCCTCCTGAATTACAACGTCAAAAAATATCTCAAAACATATATCATTACATCAAAACATTACGAGGAAAAAGAACGATACCCCAGCTCTCGCAACCTACTAGCGTCGGGATCGAAAAGAACAAGAGGTGACCAAGGAAGGTCAGGAAAGAGAAAGGAAGGAGCCTTTCACAAGTAAGTGGAAGTAATGCCAGACTCAGCTCGGGGCCCCGTGTTTGCCAAACACGTACTTACTAGGTGTAAGTCCCCTGGGGGGTTTATTGATGAAGAAAGAGATAAAGATTCTTTATCTGTATTGTTAAAGAAACAATGGAATTATAAGGTATTATTATTTTCGAGTAGTGATAACGTTTTGATGGTTCCTATAACCCCTTTCAAGTTTTTCATTGCGTTGTGTAGTATTCATCCAAGTGAGCAGAGATACTCTTTTAATATAACATTCCCCCACGAAGTTACATTATCGTACAGGTAGTGAGAACATTCATACAATTTCTTCATAATAGCCTCATAATGATAATTTTTACTATTTGTCCCATTCCTGGAATGATAATCATTTTATGTTAAGTACGTAAAATCAGTTGCGGAAGTAAGTAGTAGAGTAGTGAGGAGGATTCTGTATGAAATATGATATATTGTGTAAGAAAGTGCAAGGTATGTAAATATTATTATAAATAGTTTGTTACAGTATGTTGTGACGATACATCTTTATTCTCATTAAACTACTATAATAATTACAGTAGTAATTGATAATAATACACAATATACTATAATAATTACAGTACANAGTATGTTGTGACGATACATCTTTATTCTCATTAAACTACTATAATAATTACAGTACAAAGTTAAACATTATAATAGTTACAGTACTAATTAATATACCAGAATAAATTCAACTACATTTAACGTCCATTATATAGTCAAATCGAATAAATGATCAAAGACTTACGACCTTTAATGGACGTACAGAATATATGTTTTTGTGATTCAAGCTCACGACGTTTCGACTTTACGTTGGAGTCGTCGTCAGGTGGTTCAATTTTGTTGTGAAACGTTGTGAGATTTGAATCACAAAAAATATATGTTAGTCCTTTAAAGGTAGTAAGTCTTTGATTATTTCTATAAGAAAAAAATGATGAATAATATTATTGACGTATCAAAAACTTATGTCATATCTTATCATATGACTGTGGAATCAACTTCATGAATGATTCATTATTTACTTCTCATTTATCAAATCAGTGGTTATTTATTAAATCTCATTTATCAGGTAGGTTAGAACAGACAGGACCTCCATGCTAGTGTGCTTCTTAAAATATCAGTTTTCGAAATTTGAGCAAGACACTCTCCCATTCTGTTTTATGTCTTAAAATACGACTTCCAAAAAAAATAATCAGGTTTTGAAATTCAGGTTAGAAGCGCTTCCAAGCTTTGCAGTCTCAAAATTATCAAACTTATAAAATTTATTTTTTAAATCTGAATTTTTTATGTAATTCTTATTTTAAGATGTAAAAAAAATGAGAGGTTACCGTATCCAAATAAGAAAAGTTGTCTTTTTAAGAGCCACTCAACTTCTATAGTCATGTCAAGTGAGAAAATGCTAAGAGAAAAAAAGCCTGGATTTTTATAAGGCTCTCTAGGCTGTTGCAAACGGGCGGAGTTCATAGAAATAAATCTTTAATATAGTGTTATTTTAATAGTTATCATTTATAAACATTATTTTCTGAATGATTTACAGTTTGATAACAATGAGTACTTTCGAAACAATTTTTTTNAATGCGTACTTGAGAAATAATTTTGTGTGTGTTTTATTAAATACAAATTTGTTAGTATTCTGTAACTATTATAACACGTAGCTAACTATTTTAACTCTTATTACTTGGTACTTTGCTTGCTTCCAGAGAGTAAATTAGTTTCCCCCACGTGGTCATACTGTTAGTAGATGCTTTTTATTTTCTCATATACTTAGTATATAGAAAGTTTTGTGATCGTGAAAAAATTCGAAAGCGAGATCTCGACGGATATATCCGTTTTAGTGATCTCCGATTCTGATAAAGTGGTTTATGGCAAAACGTCCGTCCGTCTGTGCGTTTGTGATTCCGAGTAAACGGATGAACCAATTTAATTAGTATTTCGTGTTTACGGTAGAATTTACTTGTTGTCGATGCACCTGCTCTATTTCTTTTTTACTTTAAACCAACGGATACTTCACATGAAGGTCAAAGTACCCTTTTGAATGTTTCTCAACGACTCCAACGATTTTGTAAAAAATGTCTTAACGTAAAGAAAAATTAGTATGCATTACATCCGCATTAGCAGTATTTCGCTTGAAAGTTTGGTATAGACGCAGTAAAATAATTTCTATGAGCTACACTAACACCTTAGTTTACTGATTCAACAAGCTTCAATAATATTTAGCGGTGTAAAACTGTAAAGAAAACTGAAAGAAAAAATATGAATTTCTGTCTACAACGAAATTACATTCACTTAACACTTTCACTGACAGGTCGCTATATTTTTTGAAAGAATATTCTAAATATATATTTTTTATTTTCAAATATAAAACCTAGTAATAAGTTCATCTAGCGACTTTGAACATGAATAGAGCACTGGAAGACGACCAAAATAGAGGACAACGCCAGAAATGGCCCATTCACTATATAATTTTTCCTCGCTCTATGCTGCAGACGGAGAAACGCAATGAGAAAGTATGGTTTTGCACCACTAGTTTGACAGTAAATTTATTTGTCTATTTATACGTTTATTAAATTAAAATTGAAAGAACTGTGCGTAACGTAGGTTCATCAGTCGCAATACATGCTCCGTTGCAGTTCAAGAACGGAGCTCCGCGTGCCACGTTACAAACCGTCCGTCCATCCATCCGTCCATCCATCCGCGTAGATGCGATCGACAGTCGAAGAGATGTGACACACATGGAGTGTCAACGCGATACGTGTCGTAAATTCGATGGACGCGAAATTGCTTCTCTCGATGCGTGTGTCGTGGCAGACCGCTGATGATACCACCATCACATCAACTATTCACTAGCATTCTTTCTCTATTCTTGCTTCGCTGCTGAAGCTGTTACCTTTACCACACTCATTGCTCAATTATAAGTAAATACGAATACATAAGTTTTGTCAAAAAAGCAGTAATAATGACAAGAAACTAATTTACTTTCCAGAAGCAAGCGAGGAACCATTCCAACAATTCCGATTAAGGGTCCAAAGGCAGAGACGGATTTAACATTTCTGCACCCCAAAATCATGACTCATACCCTCCCCTAAAATAAGAATAAAAATAGTTAGCTGCTTGTTATATTATCAGAAGATTAAAGAAACGTTTTCGTGTGTTATAAAAGAATAGTTATTGAAAAATATGTGTTGTCAAATTAACCTGAAAATGATTCCAAGCGCAGTGGACCTCTATATCCTTTCTCCATATTTCCCCTGTTGTTGGGTTGAAACGCCACCTCCGCTGCGTCACGCACTGAGCCAAAAATTACGACGGAGCTAAGGGTTTTTAGTAGTGCTAATAGTAAAGATTCAAAATTATCCTTAAAAAATTAAAACAGTGATATTATAAACAACAGATTATCTCGAAAATTTCTCCCATTATTTTCACTCATACATGAAGCTTATTTCCACTTATTTTTGTTATGGATGAATCCCCTCTCCTTACAATGTGCTCTGTTGAAAGATTCACTGTAACATTAGAGAAACTCTTCAGTGATCTGTTGAATTTAAGATTTCAAGCAGACAGCCCGATAAGTCTACAGTAGCGACGCAAATTCGATTATTGCCCAGATATTTCAATATTTTCCCCAAATGAACGTCAAATTTAGATCAATTGAATATATTTTACATTCCTAAGTACTAAGTATATCGTGGAAGTTTCCAATCGCAAGGATTTTAGGATTTTGAACATCGCTTCCCTGATTTTTCAAGAGATCATTCTAAAATACGAAAACGAATTACGAAATCAATAAGGCAAAGACATCAGAATTAGTTTCTAATTTAACTCCAAGTAATTTTCTCATACTTCAGTATAACAAGAAAAATAAGTAATAAACCTTACGTATAAAAATACTCTCGAAAAAAAAACCGATACAAAATTGTTATTATTAGTATCGGTATAACGTACATAGTACTAGAAAGAATAGTAATGAGAGATAAAGATGCACGCTTACACATACATAACATAAGAATTTTTTTTCTGTGATACTTTCCTTTCTCTCGAACTCATCCTTTATTATTTATTTTTAATAAATATTTATATTCCAAAGTTTGACTTCCATCTCATTTTTTTCTTTGCAATATGAGACAATTTAAAAAATTCTTACTAAAAATTTTAATTTAACACTTAGTGGTAGTATATTCAAGTATCTGAAGAAGCCCAAGCGAATTACTGAACAAGAAAAAGCGAAAATTGTAAAACTAATAGAACATTAAACAAACCACAGAACAACATATTTCAAGAGTCAACGACGTATTCACTTTCTTCCATTTCTGTTGACTAACTTCAGCTTGCTTTGGCAGTTTTTGCGCTGCACAACTTGGCTGCACTAGGCGTTGCCCGTGGTCGCCGGCGAGGAGGCGTGTTCATATCTACTGTCCCTTCGCTTAGTCTCACGGGTGGCTCAGGCGGTAGCGTTATAGCTCATCGTCAATTCATCCCGGGTTCAATTCATGGTGACGCCAGAAAAAGAAAAATTGTACCTTTTCACATGAATGTCCCAGTGATCATTAAAAAGCGAACCCTCCTTCCTGTATCCACATATCAATAACTCCTCTCCTGGTATCAATAACTCTAACTGATCACACATAAACTCATATCAAAGTGTGATAATAAATAACTCTAATTATTACTAACAACTCATACTAACTCCTCGACGTGGGCTAAACTGTGGGTAAACCCAGCTAAGCCGTACACGAACTAACAATAGTCTACCACCGAACTCCTGCCTCCTATCGCTCCATGCAGATAAGCCTCAATAGCAGGTTACATTTCCCATTTACAAATACTACAATAAAAGAAATGTCTCATGAATGCTTGTAATTTTGCTCAGATATACATGAAATGTATGTATATGAAAACTTCATATTTACTTTCCGTCTCCATTCCTCGCTTATTTTAGCAGTTAGTTTGTTAAATTTTCCATATTCTCCGAAAGAAACGAGGAATTATACCGTGGAAACTTATGTTCACTTCAGTAGGAATGAATCGAGACTTGAATTGAGTAGGGTGGGTTCTACCGTGCGCCCCCATCTCTTTTGCTCCATGGTCCCCGCATTCCAGCCTAATGGCGAATACGCGCCGCTGCGCCGCGGGGTGAACGGCGAGAACCCAAGAACTTCGGACCCCTACATCCATAAGGGCTCAGTTCTAGAAGAATCGGTAGCTACAGTTGTCTCATGTTCCATGTATCTAAAGAATATTATATTTTTAGAGCAGTCCCCGTGAAGATGACTCGGAAAAATTATCACACATTCAGAAATAGGTCCTGGATCAAGTACAATCTATGATGAATGAGAACTACCACTCCCATAAACTTACTTCAAGAGTGAATCATACCATGTCCTCATCACAAATACTTCAATAACTTAATCTTTTTAACAAACGTTTGTTAATATGTTGTGAGTTCAATATGAATCGATTGAGTACTGAATCTCATACTTATCGATACTGAACATTTAATACTGAATCATACTTATCGATACTGAACTCTTGGCGTTCTTATATTAAAATAACTCGTAATGAGAAAAAAAACAACACTTTAATCGACATAAAAGCAAATATTGAAGTATGAAGATAGAAAAATATTTGGGTGTTTTATATCGTCTTTGACATAGAAATAATTTTGCTAATAAGAATACTTCCTTCGCGTTTGTAATGAAGTTCACACTGGTTTTATTTAGATCTTAAGCATAAAACTCATACAACATCCACTTGTGTTGAAAGCTATGATAATGGGAAAGAAAGACTTAGGAAAGCTCGTTATGACGTGTCCTCCTATGCAGCCGCATCTGTTTGTTTGTTTGTTTGTTTTTAGCATTGGAATGATTGGTTTGATAAGTGAAAAGTTGGTTCTTGTTTTTCTTTCTGTAATGTGAACTGGTTGTTCATCTGATGAGGTCGAAACGTTGTGTTAAACCAAAATTATTGTCTAAAAGTGATGAAATTGTTTTATTTAGATACTTAAAAGAATAACGATGCCTAAAATAATAATCAGTTACCTATAATTATGTGTCTCCTCCCACTTGCGAGTACCGTGTTTACCCTATCCCAGATAGCCTCCGTATGTAGATGTCGTTAGAAGGTGGACACCGAACACTGACAAACGATGACAAGGTAAAAGGGAGCCATATAAACAAATATCTGGTCCTGTGCGCGTGAGATTCCGCGGTGACATTTGCCTTCCGCCGACACTGTCGCAAGCTCATGCCTCGGTCCGCTCCATCTTCTTCTTCCTAGTCCTCTTCTCCCACCTCCTTCTCCTTCACCCGCCGCTGCCACCAGGCGCTATATTTATTTCGAATTAGAATGGACAGCGGAGGATGGGTCTTTATGCGTGTCGCTTCCCATACAAGCAAAAATAGCCGAATAGGACGCGCGGCTGCCCACGACATGGCGTTGGCAATGAGACACCCACGCGCCCACCACATGACCCGACGACCGCGGTACCGCTTCAATCAGGGTGGCATTTACAAGTCTTTTGATCTTAAAAATTGTTCACCCGCAACAGTGTATGACTCGTGAGTAGGGCATATTTTGATGGCCCCTCTCTCCCGGACAGTAAATTAACTTATTTTCCAATATGTGTTCACACAGTTTTTAACTAATTTTGGGATCGGATTATTTATATGGCTTCCGTTAATAACAAAAAAAGCGATTTTTTAAGATGCCCTTTAAAATTTCCGAAATATTTTTCTGTTATAACCTTGGTATTTGATGTAATCTGCTATTATAATACTCCAAAGATAGGATGTATAACTACTTTTAAACACAACATTCTTACAAATTTAAAGATTTTTTACATGAAAAAATGAAAAAAAAATAGTTACCTGGGTACCGTAAGTTCATCGAATTTTGAGTAGTTTAACCTATTTATTTTAATTCTTAAGTCTGTATTCGTATACATGTAGTACCTCCTTTTAGAATTTTTTTATTGGAGTTACCTGTTTATTCCTATTAAACATATACTTAACAGGTTATTATTATTTTTGTATAATTTGTACGTACATTTTTACTACTCTATTAGAGAAGAAATTTCCATAAAAGTCCAGTTACTGGAAGCTACAGATTTATCTTTATAAAAATATGAAAAACAAAAATGTTGATTTTAATTGAGTTTATAATTATTGTATATAAAAAATGAACGTTCAATATTCTAATATCCATTTTTTTGTGGGGCTTTAAGCCTCATGTTGACATCAAAGGTCATTGGAGCCCGAAAAACTTGTACAGGTAGGGAAAATGCAGTTATGTACTAGGGAGAGCCAACATGACTATCCCCGCTGTGGGACTGGTCGAATGATTCAACCCTACCCACTAAAAACCCTCCTGATATACGACACACTAAAACATATCTCACAACATACATCAAAACNGGGGGGGTCATAAAATGAGGGGAGGCAAAGAATAAGGGGAGACAGAAAATGAGAGGGATGAGGAAAATGAAAGATACCCTAGCCTTAATAGCGTCGGGAACGAAAGGAACAAGAGGTGACCAAGGGAGGTCAGAAAAGAGAAAGGAAGGAGCCTTACACACGTAAGAGGAAGTAATGCCTGACTCAGTTCGGGGCCCCGTGTTTGCTAAACACGTACTTACTAGATGTAAGTCCCCTGGGGGGTCTTTTATTCATATTTTCAAAATTTTTCATTTTAAGAAACCGGAGCGCTGTGTATAAAAGTAGTCAGTATGAGCTGTCCAGAAATAGACTTCTATTCCCAATGCATTCAAAATTAAAATCTCAAGTTTGATTTTGATGCATTCATTCATTCGTGAGTTATCGGGAAACAAAATTCTTAACATTCACACACACTACACTGGACACCATCGTCAAAGTTCGCCAATTCGCAATACACTGCAGCCAATTCGCAAAGATCCGAAGAGATCTCAATATTTTTCGTTCGACCGATTACAATACTTTCCTTACACGTTCTGCTTAATTGGAAAGTAAAAATTACTTTCCAAAGACTTTACTTTAGTTATATTTTGATTAATATTTGTGACACCTGAAGAGTTGATCCAAGCCCTTTTGAAAACTCTAACAAGACTTTGTTTCATTATTACTTTTATATCAGAAGGGTGTCTCTTTCTTTCTTTCTTTTCATGTAGCTTTCCCGATTAAAAATGTTACAAACTATTGTATCTGTAATACTAGGAGGAAGACATAAATTATTTCCTCTTTAGTAAAACGATTTTAATCATAAAAAAGATGTTTTTTACTCTTTAAAAAATATCATGCATAAAAAAAATTTGAACAAAAGTGATTGTAATAATATATTATTTTGAAGGTTCTGAAACTTAACATAAGTCTTATCGATACCCGTAATTAAAAATTCCATGAACAATGAAAAGCCCTTAAATATCGACCTAAAGAAAATTTAGAAAGGTTCTATTAAGGAGAAAGACGATGGACGGCATTACAAAACTGTTTTGCGTTCATACCATTAATCCGCAAAAGATGAGAAAATTAAAATTCTGCAACTCTCAAAAGTTATTTTAATCGTTTTCTTTACGAACTTTTCTAGCAAACGTTTTATCACGTTTTTATGTCTTTTAAAAATACTATTATAGAACTATTATAGAGAGCAAATATTTTTTTAATGAAGAACAAGAGCATAACAAAAATGTATAATGGAAGAACACAAATTCCACGTGATAAAAAGTGCACTGCGCTCCACGACACAGCCACTTTGGAACTTTTTTATTTTTTTATTTATTTACAGATATCTACAGCTTGCAACATAGTCATTGCGTCTTAATATCTTCGCGCCTTTTGTCTACTTTTCTCTGGGGGACATATCATATCATGTCGGTTAGTTCTTTGTCCTTACTAGTTTGTCTTCTTTGTCTGTCTCATATTCGTAATTTTCACATTTTTCTGCGTGTCTCACTGTTCCTTCTCTATTACCTTTCTTCTTTTTTAAAATTCATCTCGTATAATTCCTAATTAAGTTACATATTTTCTGAACTTTTCATATCTTTCCCGTGTCCGTATCAATTCCTGCCTATCTCTGACTTTCCAAATTCCAGCCTTCTTTTAAAAAAATAGATACTCTGCCCTCTCCTTTTTCGGTTCAGCAGCCCGCGAGTGGAATCTGTTACCTGAGGGCGTCAGATCATTGTCGAGTCCTATGACGTTCAGAGAGATATGCACCGAAGTGTATTTCTTTCTAATTTAATTTTTTTTTTTCAAAGAGTTTATGTGATTCCTTTTCTTTTCTATGTTTGTTTTATGTTTTTACGTATTTTAATCTTATTTTATGCATCATGTATGGTTATTTTTTGTCTATTGTCTTATTTTACTGTATTTTCACGTTTATACTCATTTCATTGCATTGGTGTGTATGTATGTCCGTATGTATGTAGGGCTCTAATGACCNAAAAAAAAAAAAAAAAAAAAAAAAAAAAAAAAAACGTATGTATGTGATTGTTGGTTGGGTGTAAAAGAGGGCCTAATGGCCCTAACCCTGCCAACCAAAATAAAACATTTATAATAATAATAATAATTATTATTATCATCATTCCCCATACTGCTCACAATTCCAAAATACATAATTACCATTTCATCCTCCTTTCCAGTTTCTCAACTTTGGAATAGGAATTTCTCAAAGCTAGAACAACCCACTCTTAGAATGAACCTTTTCATGTAGAGACAAATGGCAAAGAACGAGTTTCAAAGCCAGCTGCTCAGACCATCGATAGGAACTTTGCCTTGATGGTATTTCTGGCTCGTTTGGAATATTCTCCGCTGGAACAACGATATATCATCTTTCTGAGATCGGGTCATCACAGCAGTTCTTTCGCAGAACAGGTGTATCCAGAGGGTGGTAGAACTATTTCTCCAGTTCTTTCTGAAATATTATTAGAATCTCTTTGGTGAGAATGCTTTGTAGAAGTCTTGAAAACGAAAATGTCGGGATATATATCGGACGATAAATTCGATTTAGAATATTAACACGAAAATAGAAAAACAACACTAAATCAAACTAAATTACAAGAGCATTCATCAAAAATATACTTTAGTGCAATTAAATATGATCTACTTATAAAACCAAGATTAATATATCTGCTCCACACCCTTACAATATCTCCCGATTTTCCACCCTACATTTTTTCGATCCTAGAAACCCAGCCGTAAATAAGCGGACCTGATCCGAAACTCGAACGTCTTTTCTACGTTTACTTGAAAATCTAGTGGCAACCAAAAATTAGTAGAACATGGTGAAAGAAACCCACAATCTAATAATATGAGGTCTAAAATTTTGAAGTAGCAGATCAAAGGTTTGAATTTAAAAATACTAGAATTTATAATACGATTAATAATAGCAAAAAATCGTCTCAATTCATTAAACAAGACACTGTATTTAGAAGAAAGAAAAACACAATGACTTTAATAAATTGGGTCGAATTTTTCACTATTAGTAACTAGTTTTAACCGACGTCATCATGTTAAGTTAAAAAACCGGCAAAGAGAGAAGTTAACGAAATTTTCTTCTTCTTTAATCGTGTAGTTCTTGCAGTTCAGAAGCGGCTCTCTAATTGGCATATCATTTTTTCTTCGTGTCATTATGAGGGTACCTCCGAGATGTGGTTGACACGTGAATGATGCGAAGGATCAATGATGACGATGAGATAATATGATGAAAAGGTTTACTCGGGACTCGAGAAATTCCACCGCATATCGCCTAATCCACTCCCAAAAATTTCAGGTAGGTAAGCCGTAGTTTGACATTATTCCTCGCACAATTGTTTCATCTTTCCCTCGTCTCATATATTGTTTTCATATTCATTTCTTTTGTTCATGGTGCTTCATTGGTATCATTTCGTTGCGTTCATTAGCAGCCGCTGTAAGGTCTCTCCATGTGGAGGTGCTATCTACTATTTATTTAATTTCATTTTTATCTCCATACCTTTCCAATGTATTCCATACCTTCATTGATTTTCCATACTTTCATTGATTGTCCTTCAAACGTCTTGTTACCCCTGCTAGAACCACGTCATCAGTCCTCATCTCTCTCAAATACGTTTCCCTTCTTTGTCGTACATATCCCCGTCGTTAGGGATTTACGACGTCTCTAAAAAGACTCACGCCCACAAGACCAAAAGCACAGTACTCTCCGAGATTCAAATTCCTGCGATATTGAACTCATCACTGCATCCGTGAGTTATAATAAAAATTTCTCAGAACTTTCCAATCGGACAATATTTTTAGCATCGAATATGTTGAATTAGTTAATAATGAATAATCGTAGTTTATGTCCCACTTCCGGGTTGACTACTTGCGTGCCCACGAGACTGACGATTTCGCTGTCAGCCACTCGGTTATCTAGTCTACAAACCGGTGTATTTGATATACCGACATATGGCACGCCAATCATCGCTTCGGCAGTCCCAGCACAAAGAGAACAGGTTACTCTCTCATTTGGAGAGCTGAGAAAGTGATGTGGTACAGATGAAGACGTGATTGGATCAACAATAAAGGAAGTATAGTGTGTATCAGACGTCTTGATATGTAGGTATAAATTAGCAGCACATTTTTTTTCATTGGAGTTTATCCAGTTCTTAATGAAGAAGTCAAATTTTACCGATTATTGGAATTCCAAGTAACATTTGAAAGTATTTCCAGTAATATTCATACAGTAAATGGTGGAATTTCCATTCTTTTTAAGGATGTGAAGGAAATAACGGAGGGTAGCAATATGCGAATTTTGAAATTATTTCAACGAGGATAAGGTCTAAAAAACGTGAAATGAATGAGATAAATCATGTGAATGTTGTTAGATTGCAATATTTTGCTGACTTTATAAAAATATCGATTATGAACAATTTATTGAGTTTGAAAGAATTTTTTTATCGTCAGTAACTCTTAAATAGGCGGGGATCTAAATAAGAAAACATAACGTAAACTCTATTTGAACTTTTTAAGTATTGAAAATGATAAAGTGAAAATTCCGGGACGTGACGGAAATTTATTCAAAATGTTTTCGAGGCAATTTCGAGGAACCCTCAATAACGTTTTTACGATTGTGAGAGATACCCATACGATCTAAAGGGAACAAAAATGTAAAGCAGGAGATCCCTGTACATCGCAATTTTTCACCTGGCCGTTAACGATGTGAGCATTCTACCAGTTGTGAGCTACAAAATTAAGTTTGAACAAAAAATAGACCAAACTTGGAATTCTCTCGTCAAAAAGGTCAAATATTCAAAAAAGTTCCATGTATTAATGTACGGCATATTTATTTACATTTGTCACATGTAATAATTGTAAGTAAATGTAAATAATTGGTAAAATTTCTTAATCATCCATGGTTTTATCAGGGAGTCATAAACCGTAAATGAAATATTGTTTCTGCTTTCATATTATAAAACTTATTTGATGATAAAATCAAAGGCAATCATTTCAACCCAACTCCAACCCGTACAAAGTGAACGTCATACTGCTGCCTCCTCTTGAAACTCTAATGAATACGTCAGTCCACAGCAGTAGGCTCTGTTGAGAAATGTATCCTTGTAGCAGGCGATTATAAATATTATTCTAGAATTAATCCTCGCCGTCGAGCGTAGACAGATATATCTGGTGGAGTCAGAGACGCCGCACACGTTTTACATCATTGGATCTCCACACGCATCCCGTCCGCAACGCTACGTCAACCCTTCGCGATCGCCAGCATACGGTGCCATGGGTGTGACCGAGGTGAATACGAATCAGCGGTGATTGGATGACGCCCACAAGGTGTGTTCTTCAAGAAGATATATTGAAAGCGCCCAACAATTGGTCGCAAGAATTTCCATGAATCTTTGCAATTTAGAACTGTTTACAGTGGAAACACAATGTAACCTTCCAATATTAGGCATGTACGTTCATAGAAAATATTATAATTGTGAAAACTTTCGAATGCGGCATTTTAATGAAAAAAAAACCGCTATGAACGTTTTTTAGTACTGTCCATTTGACTGTCAAAATACAATTCTGGCGAAACGAGGGAGTCAAAATCGTGTATAGAGTGTCATTTTCATCTTTTCCATGCACGTACTGTTAGAATTTTTATCCATCTTATCAAAAGGGTATCAAGAAAAAGTCCTTTTTTTAATTCTAGGAAATATCCCATTTTCAATATTTTGCACGTATAATGAAGTTGGTGAGTATTACGCCCGCATAATATGTATTTCGCTGGTGTGATTTGAATAGACGAGGTAAAATAATTTTTCTTTACTGCAATGCGGCTGCTCTAACAGACTCATTGCGTGTTTCACACGCCACTGCCAAACTACCTATGCGTGTGAGTTTTTAACAGTGATACATCTCTAAAAGCCGTAGATTAGCATGATTCGCACGGCGTATGTATATTTTATGAATTAATAAAACGGTGTTCAGTGTTACAACGTTAATCCCAGGAAGAAGAAACGCTCACTGAGCGAAAAGACGTATTTGCAAAAAATATATGGTGTCAACAAGATGTGGTTGACATCAGTGGCGGATCTAGACAGTAATCAAAGGAGGGTGCGGGTTAACCGGGCAGCATTGTTGTTTCAAAATTATGGTTTTACAACACTATTACCTTTAAATAATTTGCGTCAAATAAAAAATTAACAATCAGGTATTATTAATAACAATTATTTATTTCAGTTATTAATATGGTATTATTCATTTTATTATTTTCACTAATACGTATTATTTATAATAACAATAACAATTATTAACCTGGTAACACTTTGAAAAAGTATGCCATTTATCAACTTCAATTTTATGTGTTAAGAGTTCAGGTCCAATGGCGGTGGGGGGGCGGACTATAGTCCCCTTAGCCCCCCATAGATCCACCGGAGATAGCCACTTATTCTGTGAGCGTTGTCGGTCCTTGAGTTCCGCATATACACTAAGCAAAACGTCGAATTATTTTAGAACAAAAACATAAGTGCGATACAACCATAGGTCTGTGATCAAACTATATCGAAGAAAGATCCAGAAAATATATCAGGTAGAGAACAATACTTACAGAAGCAGTGGGAAATGGGAGAACTAACTGGTTTTATGTGCGATTATGATACAAAAACAACGGAACGGAAATACGTGACTCATGGTATCGGAATGTAGTAAAAATTGGCGTCTCACTTATTCACCATCTTACCCTAATCAGTGAATGTTGGTTATCGCCGGCCATTATCATTCTCTAGTCCTCAATAATTACTCCAACGACCATAGGCGTGCACACCGGTACGGCAGGTACGTCGGCTGTCATACCAAACAAATGCTACGGCCCGAAGCCGCCCCTGAGATAGGTCTTCTCTTTTAATATTTTTTTCTTATGATTTCCATTTTTTAAGCAAAAACTTTTTTGCCAATTCCGTCCCCTGAAGTTTTACGTGAAATAAACCTCCATTCTATTCCTAGGGCGCGAAGTTCGTTCACTCCCGAGCACGCGCACGTATATTTACGTATGCCGAACGGTACCAACGTTTGTATTGAGTAAAACTGTATGAAATATTCTTAAGAATAATTTCATATTTACTTTTGAATTTATATTTTATTACATTTTTTTTGTGGGGCTTTAAGGTCTCGTCAACAGCAAGGTCATTAGAGCCCAAGCACGTGGGGAAAATGCAGTTTCGCATCACAGAGAAGAGCCGTAGTGACTCTTCCCCGTGCGTGGGACTCGCCGAATATCTCGATCATACCCACTAAAAAAACCCTCCTGATGTCAACAACTATTTAAATACAAAGATAAAGAAAAGAAAAGCAAACAATTGCCCAATACATTATATCATTTTATTACATGAAAATTATATTTTCATAATTAAACGCCTATGCAAACGACACGTAATGACACTAAAAGACAAGACAAGAGGATTAGCAGAGGATTTGTCAAGAAGATGAAAGAAGAGAATGCGATGGGGACCCATCCTTTACCTGCATCCCTCCCCTACATCCACTACTTGTGTGGATTTGTCGGTTGAACAGTATCGTGACTTCCTCTGTGGTTGTTACTTCCCTTCACAAGTGTTTATACCAAACCTGTATTTCTGCACGTGTTCCAGTGAATGTAATTGCACACCTTGTCATGTCACTTAATGTATTCACGCTTCACTAGCTGATGTATCCAGAAACTATGTGGTCAATTGTTTCAAAGTGTCTGGCATAACCTACATTTGTCGTCAGCTCCGATTTCAATACATGTTATTATTGTACTCGTTATATTATTATACATGTTATGTTATTATTATTACTTTCACTAACTATTTTCACAACTTGTAGTTGGATTCAGGTGAGGTGCGGGGTCTACCAAGCATCCTCACCTCAAACAATGTCACAATTTAAAAATCTTATGATGTTACGTCTACAGGTGTTAAGGACGGCTGCTTTTTGTAAAGTTAGAAAAATGTTTTTTTGGGAGTTGACGCCGATTGATGGTCAGATGCAAACTGTGAGGGATGACTCCAGTGGTGAACAGGACTATAGGAATTATATATATACACACACACTCCATATTCTATAAGCGAAGAATTTATGTTTTCAAATCTTCATATTTTTTAATTTTATCATTGAAAGTAGTTTGTAGGTTCCGGGTGTTGGTTACTGCAAGGTCTATGATATGTACGATTTTCTTGAGTTTGTCACACATTATTATTATTATTATTATTATCATGCTTTGTTTTCTCGGATTATCCGGTTTATTTTTCTATATGAGGGGCCATTACTTTGGCAAACCTCATACCATGCCATTTCATGTTCAACACAGTGCGAACGATTCTGCATGTTTCCGAGATCACAGATTTTTTAACTCTTGGAACTACACCCTTTGGTTCTAGACCAATCTTTTCTAAATATTTCTTCAAATTTCTGTTGATCAAACCAGTTGCTGTTATGATAATCGGGATAACATCTACTGACTTCAGCCTGTACATCTCTTTATATTCAATCGACAGTGGAGTATATTTAGAAATTTTTTCAGATTCTGCCTTATTGATATTGTGTCTTATTATTATTATTATTATTGTTATTATTATTATTGGGGTTCAAGGGACGTGCCCCAGATCTAGAAACTTAGGTTATGGCACCACATTTCTGTGCAGTTATGGCAGAGACGAGAAGATATCCCCCACCCCCTACTAGGTCAAAATCTTACCCCTCATCACAACGTGCTCACAATCCTGTCTCCGCCCTTGAGAGAATCCGACATGGACGGATGAGTGTGTAGATGTGGCGGGGAGCGCGTGAGGTGCGGTGACGGGACGGGGAGGGGAGGGCTTTGAGCGCTTGGCACAGCGAGCGTGAGTGTAGGCGTCACGGGAATGCTTTAATGAGGAATCCTACGAATGATGTGCTCCTCTAGATTTATTCCGGCACAGATTCTTCAAATTCTGCTGCCTTCACTTCGATTCCTAGACGCGCAGTGGGCGTGGAGGGGTGGGTGAACGGGTAGGGGTAGCGGGGGGAGTATAGGGGTCATTTGAGGGATTGGGAATGAGGAAAGGAGGGAAAGCGAAGGGTGGAAGTTGTCGAGCTGTGGTGGTTGAGATGTACAGCGAGGGAGGAAGAATGAACCACGAGCTTGGTAACGGAGTGGCCGGGACCCGACATTTTGAAGAGTTCGTTGTCGTTGAGGACTATTCTCAGCCAAGGGTCACTTTTGCAGTGGACCGAGACGTTTGCGACCCATTTACTTAACAATGGCTTATGGCATTACTGTGAACCACATGAGAGTTTAGATGGTCCCACTGATTGATACGATTGCGCTATTATTCTAGATAAACCAGAAATAAACATGTTGATGCATTTATTTATTTACGTTTTGGTTTTAAAGTCTTGTCCCCATCATAATACATTACATGACTTTAACAAAGTCATAGGTAATGTATTTTTATGAATTTTCTATTCTAGACTAATTTAATTCCTTTTATGGTTTCCTAAATCTCATCAACGTAAGTCTTGAATATTTTAAAATTCTCTTCCATAGCTATTGACATGCTAACGCATGAAGAAACCAGGGTCGACGTCTTTTGTATTTCCTTCTGCAAGCTTGGGTAACATAAATCACTTAATATTTCAGTACCTACTGGTAAAGTATTTTTAATGCCATGTTTGATAATAGTTATTTGTAGTTTAGAAGTAATGCAATTTTAAAGTTAGTTTAATATTATAAAACTTTAGTTTTTTTCCCAGTGGTCCTATCAAAATGCACCTCACTACATAAACTTCATTTAATAAAGCGAAGTAGGAAGAGCAATCAAAAACAGAGAAAAATTCGCAAGCGTGATACAAAAATAAAAGGGGTAGTTCTTCAAGAAATATTCAACCTGTTTTTGTTCTTCCCCTTTGTGTTCTGAATTGATGTATATACAATGTTATAGGATATCAAAAGTGTTTATGCACGTTTCACCTTGCTGACATCGCTCTGATATAATCGGATTAATGAAGATGATGATAAAGAATGATAAAAATTTGATTGGATAAACCAACAAAAGAATCAAATTTCATTCACGAATTCCTGACATTGGAGTCGAATACAAAATCTCATGCTCAGGGAATAGTTTTACCCATTACACCATATGATCGGTATAATGAAAATAGATAAATTAGTGTCACGTGCCGATTTTTCAGGTGAAACTTTTCAATTAATTACACAATTATTGAAGTGCGCATGGTTAAAATCGTTATAAGCTGTCCATCACCATCGGTCATCAAACGTTCAAAATTGAAACCGTAAAGTAATTTCGCTGAGGAACGAGCATGACATCGCATCTTCGTATTTTTTATGGGAGTACCTATATAATTTAGTTATCGGAGCACTTCCTTTCTCTTAATAGCCATTTAAATCTTGATCACTAACCCACTGACAGTCTAACTGATGAAGAAAGACGTAGCTTCTACCTACGCTATAACCTCGGCCTATATGACCATCAACCGAACGTTTCTGGTCACTGCCCACTAGATTTTGGGCTTCGTTGCTTCAGTGAGTACAGTAGAACATTCACATTCTGAAGTGGCTCCTCCTAATAGCTAGATTGTAGCTTTAAAATAAATGGCTTTATAGCATCTCGTGAAAACTTGATGAACAAACAAAAAATTCGAGTTTGGCAATGTTTGATATGTGTGAAAGTATGAGACGTGATTTTTTCGAAAACTCGAAACCACTTATCTATACAGGGAAAATCTTGGGCAATAACTTTGTTGTATGTTGGAATACAAGCCGTTTCCAGTACACCACGTAATAATTTACTTTATAATTATTCTTTTTTCCTAAAAACTTTTTCCTTCGGAGAAACGAAATAAAAATTATCAGCAATTATATTTTACATTGGAAGCTTACATACGAGCTTAATTTTTACAATATAAAACAAACCTCGAAAAAACTGAGTAATCCAATTAGTAGCACTGATAAGTCTTCAACTTCATATTGAATAAAGATCACAAAACTTCATGTAAAAGTGTGTAATTTTATGATATTCAACATATTCACGGTAAATGAACGTTTGAATATTCTCACATCACACAATTAACTTATCAACAATGCATTTGTAATACGCTTATGGGGGAACTTTTAGAAAAATAATATTTTGTCGCCAAATTATGTCTTTGATCTTGAAGTGTTTTTACCCAGATACGAGTAATTCGCGAAGTACAGGAAACGAGAAACTTAGATAAATGTTTAGAGTTACCCCATAAAGAAAGAATGAAGTATATGTCAGCGAATACACTGAAAAGTAAACGTTCTGAATTGGTAGCGTTATTGTTCTAAATAACTATTAATGTTAATGTCATTGAATTGCATATCCACCAGAAAGTTCACATAAAATAATAATTTTCCATGCAAAAAATGCACGATGAAATATCCGATTTTATATTACTTTTTTCCAATTGCAACCATATATACATTCCAAATTCTTATATTAGTTTCCCTTGTTTTTTACACAAGATATACATTGTGACTAATCTAATTAATTGAATATCTAAATTTATATATTTTGGCTTACAGTAATCTCTTAAATTGCGGTGAACCTCACCGCCAGTTAACATAATTAATATATTTTAGCCTTTATCTGGGACATTATAACTTTTTTTCTTTCTAGATTCGGGTCTAGATGAGGAGACGTGTATTCGTAGTGTATCAGTATGTCTTAGATATTGACGTAATAAAACGGTTTAAAATTGTCTGGTGATCAAAATCATTTTAGAATTTTAGTAAATCCAAACATTTTGGAGAGGATTAATTCCAAGATAAATCGGATCTACTGCCCCATCTCCATGTGGGAAGGGTATACTTGACCAAACGCGCCGACCAGTGATAGGGCGATATTTATCTCGTTCCCGTCGACGTAGCTATCGACGCCGCGAAAGCGTAATGTATTAACGCGCGCTAAGTAAACGCAACCTCATCTGTTAGCCGTCAACATCGCATGAACATCCCCAACCCTAAACTTCCACCTTTATCTCGACCATCACTCCCACTGTTACCACTCAATCCACCACCACCACCATCGCAGTACCTCGCTACGGACATCGCCTCAGGCAACTGTCCATCGGCCGTGGGCGACTTTTTTTTTCAGCCCCAGTTTCCTATCGAGGAAACAAGTTATAAAAATTGCCCTGTCCGTCCATCCATCCGTCCGTCCATGTAGGCGCGCGCGCGCTTCTACGAGCTTTTTCACCCCGCGGCCGCTGCCATCTTAACGCTATCCCGCGCGGCGCACTAAATTTGGAGTGGGAACAAAGGAAGCAATCGATGCGATCGACAGGTTCTCTTTTTGTAGCCGCCGGCAGATGGCAGGCGGTTGAGTGACAGGCGAAGGCGGTGGCGACGGCGGTGGCGAGGGCGGCTGCGGAAGCGGTGCGCGCCTTGTAGGCAGCCGCGCGCTTTTTCATATGCAAAACCGATCTCATCGGAGGCGGCTGTTAACGTATGACGATACTTGAGAATAACACTCCGTTATTACGGTCGCCGCATCGTTATAAAGAAGGGGCTGCGCTTGGTCTTGTGATGCGGCGGCTGGTGGAAGACCGGAGAGGCCTTCTGGCCCGGAAGTCCGGGTTTTTCGCGAGGGACTGACCTGCCGGGTGGAAAGACGGGAGAAGTGTATATATTGAAGCATGCGTGTGCGTATGAGAGTGTGGGTTTTTCTGTTTGTAAGCGAAAATATGTTTGAGTTCGTATGGAAATATTCAAACATATGGGCTTCATTAACAAATAATTCAAAACTTATGACCTTTTATGGACGAATAATATCTATATTTTATTTCGTACGTTTATAATGATATATTAATTAGCTTGCATAATGGATGTTAATAGTAGTAGAATATGGGCCTCATGTAGATAATTAACATCTTAAATGTAATTTCTTTCTCATTATTAACTCGTGTACTAATTTTCTAACCGTATGTGGGTATTTTATAGATATTAGGGCGATGATTTGTTACTTGACCTCTTCTTGTTGTATTATTTATACTTTTATTATGTTTCATTTCTATATGCCACCGTGCATTGCTCACTTGCAAATTAATAAATTATTTTTATATTATTATTATTTTTATTAAGTGAACGACAACGTAGGAGGGCTAACTCAGAGCCATGCATACAAGAAAAAACAAATTCATAGAGTACTCAATGAAGATCATGTATTTTTTTTTTGGGGGGGAGGGCTTTACGGCTCGTCGACACCGAGGTCATTAGAGCCCTAAAATTCTGTACAGGTAGGGAAAATGCAGTTACGCACTAAGGAAAGCAAACATAAATCTCCCCGCGTGTGGGACTCGCCGAATGACTCAACCATACCCATTAAAAACCCACCTAAATTACAACATATCAAAACATATCATTACATCAAAACATTACAACGAGGAAAATGAAAGATACCCCAGCCCTCGCAACCTACTAGCGTCGGGATCGAAAAGAACAAGAGGTGACCAAGGAAGGTCAGGAAAGAGAAAGGAAGGAACCCGGCACAAGTAAGTGGAAGTAATGCCAGACTCAGCTCGGGGCCCTGTGAAAAGAATTAGATTACCTTCTTCATGATGAAATTAACGATTAATGTAACGTACATTAACAAAGTAATGTATCGTGTCTTATAAGTAGTAAAAGTGAGAAGAATTATGTTACCCATCCATCAAAACAGGATGTTTTCTGAGTACGCACCCGTCACCTCCACAACCTTCACCATTTCTTTGAAATACACCATTTTTAATTTTTTATTCCCCTTAGTTACCACGCCAAACTGTGAGAATCGTATTTCAAAGATCAGGAAAGAAAACAGGTGATTTGATCAAAAGCTTTTTTTCATGTAATTAATTTGAGAAATGATCAAGTCTTTTAAATCACCGCTTGATTGTCTGAAGCGAAATAAAAAATATTCGAGAAGCATGCATTAAAAATGTCCATCAGTTCCTATCCTCGAGTTGTTCTCTTATGAATAACACTGAAGATTGTAGGAATATGTGTTAGGTTCAATTCAACTAGCTACAACTCTGGTTCTAAGACGTTATTCTTCAAAGCAAACCACGAATTACATAATCATTTTTCAATGTTCAATATATATTTTGTTGCCACTGAAGGATTACACTTGGAGCTGATACCTGAGACAGTTGGCCACAGCGTTTCTCGATACAGAATTTTTGGATATTTTTTACTATGGTAAAGAAATATCACTCTTTTCACATAAAACTACACCATATTACGAAAGTTGCTGTATTGACAAACACTTTTTATAATTCAACAGTGTAGTTTGAATGAACTTTTATTCAAGGAAAATATAGTATCCACAATTTTAAATAGTTCCTCATTTCTTTAATTATTTCTCAGTAATTTTAAATTTATGTATTACGAGATTAATTAACGCATAACACAAATTTAAACGAACGTGCAAATGATTTTCGCATTATTTAACCTGTTTAATATTTTTAAAAACATTGTTGCTCACATTATTTTAGAGATATTTACTCTTATCTGGATTCTCTTCTCACCACTAACTCCTTTTGACGAGGGCTTAACCAAGCGTTCAAGCATAAGGAAGCGATAGGGGGACAAGTGCTTCACAAGTTTGAGAGAATGGGTTGTATGTAGATAAGAACTTTGAATCTGAATTATCACGACATTCAACGATACTTGATATATTTCCAAGTACAAAAACTATTGATATGTACTTTCAGAACGAGTCTTCTCTTTGTCTACGTGTCTCACCAAGGACCAGAAGATATAGCCCTCAGATCCATGTAGGGTAAAACTCGTTAATGTATAGCAAGTCATGCCCCTCCGATCGCTATGACCTCCGGGATAAACTCTGGTATGCAATTTCCTTTATTCCGTTGATTTTGGCCAAAGAATTTAATTATAATCGTTGTATATCAGAAATCATAAGAAATTCACATGGGAAATTTAATTTACGTACAGACACTGAAAAACCATCTGATTTATACAGTACAATATTATAATATATTTGAGTAGTTTCTGATTTTTTGTACATATATTTTGTGTTTATATTTATGTTTATACATGTTCAATTGTCCTGTTGTTATGTTTCTTGTTATAATTTGTAATTATTTGATCACCTGACGACGGCTTAAATCCAAGTCGAAACGTTGTGAGCTCTTTATATATCAGACTTTGAAGCTCTGGGAATCAGTCTGTTAGTTGAGGTATTGTTAAAAGATCCATTGGATTTTGATCCTGACCGTCCAGCCAGCATTTAATGCCTCTCCACTAAGCCAAGCTAACTTCCTCTTCTTTCTTATATGCTCTAATAATTATATAATCGCACTTGTATCACACTCCTCGCAAAGTTTACAGATATTCAAGTTTTATAGGAAAGCTTGAAAATGAATATAAGCAAATATTTTTAATGAAAAATCATAATATTTATTAAACTCATTTTTGCGTAATGTTTGAAAACGAAAAAGGGACATGATGAAAAAAATTTCCTAATTTGAAGAATAATAATCTAGATTAGATAACGCCAATCACAAAAACCTAGGGGCCCAGGGCTGGCGAGAAGGCGAGCTGACCGGTTTCGAACGCACGTCGAGGCGGTGCCAACCATAAGAAACGCAGGCGCGTAGCGTGGGGAGCGAGAAGAGATTGTTCGCCTCACACCAAATGCGAGATAAAACCCACCGACGTCATGTCTCTTGCAACAATATCTCTTAATAATCAACAAGTGGGCGTGGTGACGCGAGCCAATACGCAAGTTTCTGACGCTCTACAGTCAGTTGGGGCACTTCACACAACTGAGTTTGCACATACAACTTTAGAGCTTAGTACGATTAGGAACTTTGTGAGAGTGTGATGTTGATGCGGTGCTTACAAGTATCGTAAGTATGTATTTATGTACATTCATTTTTACTGTTGGAGAGTGAAGCATTATGCAATATTGTACCAATCAAGTGAGTTTATCGGCTTAGTTTATTGTTTTGAAACGGAAATTTCATTGTATTCGGGTAGCGAATAACATATCCCAAAATTCTTCGATTACGATCTCGATTCCGTCTTTTTTTCGATTCTCGATTCCCCACTAGATTTCGATTCTCTAAAATTACATTCTACATTTCTACATATTTTGTATCTCGATACTTAACTTTCAAGCAAAATCTGCCCATTCTTACACTGTAAATGAGAATATATTTTTATTATTAATGTCAGAGACAATGTTCATTCTTCATATCTAATCAACCAGAAATTATATCCTATTTTTAAATACGAGGGTCAAGAGCTATGTTATTATTGGTGCTTATTACTTTTCATACTTCTGTCCTAATTTTCGTTTATCGGATTCACCTCTATTACCCAACGTGTTTCAGTAACTGTAAAGAATCACTAATTCTCGCAGAATAACGAACAATAACTTTAAAAGTATCGCATTTCTTCCGTGTACCCTACACGTGGAGAAGATATAACTTTCGGTCAGGTGAAAATCAGGCCGGGGTTTAGGTCTGGGTGGAAATGGTGTACAGTTGTGTAAAGCGAACGGGTGGTGTAGTGGTTAACGCTCCTGTGATCATCGCAGGAGTACCGCGTTCTATTCCCGGCTCGTCGTCATTTTCACCTGACCGAAAATTAAAAAGTTTCGTTTTGTAAACATGAGCAAATACAGGAATTGGAAATTGCATAAAAATGTAATCTCGTAGAACAATGACATTACTCAATAGATATGGGAATCATTTCAGATGTCGGGGCCAAAAAATGTAGAGAATCAAAATTTGCTTATCCCTATATTCTAGGATACTCATGACAGAGAAAAAACTTTTGAGATTCATTTTACATCACAAACTGTCGTTATAATGAAAATATGAAAGAGATATCGGACTCAATTTCACTCATGGTTAAGGAAAACTTTCCAAATATACGTACCTACCATTTCAATTATACTTAGAATGATATAAAAGCGTGTATGAAATTATACTCCCCTTCGAAAAAAAAATTGATTTGAGAAGAGAGCTTTACCAAGTTTCTGTTGAACGCGATCATTTATCTCCTGGCGTATTCGATGGCCTCGCAGCACTGACTTGTAAATAGTATTTTTAGAATATTGTGTCAAGCTGTCTTCTCCACATTTTTGTCCTTTTTTAAAAATTGATATCAAAACAACTCGTATCCGTGTTGTACGTATTTTAAAGATACAATAGTAGCCTATGTTACAGAAAATCAAGGATATTTCAAAGCAAAATACATTATTGATTTTTATAAATAAAATAAGAGAATAATGGGGGAAAAGAATTTCAACTTATGTTATTTTATTTTTAAGTGTAATTACAAGTGATTAATTTAATTAAAAACTAGCCAAAATTGTAGCTTTTGATTTTATTATTATTATTATTATTATTATTATTATTATTATTTTCTCGGTCTCTTTTATTTAGTTATTTCAGAATCAGCTGATCGAATTACGCTCACCCACATAGAAATCTCGAGTCGTAACGACGTCGTGAAAGTTGTGGCGACGTCACAAAACAACGCCGTGAAGACGCTGTCAACGCGTACGCATGTAACGTCGATTTAACGTCGGAGAACGGCGTCTTCACAACGTAACCTACTAAGATACATTTGATACATCTCTTGTCAGAAGTTTAGACAATGTTAGACCTTAGCCGTGTTTTACGGAATACATATTCAGTTCAGTGAATTTCTAAAGCCGAAATACCGTTCAATACTAATTTACAAATTGTTCACATTCCTACTAAACATTTCAATACTAGGCATCGCTGTATTCCTATTAGGAATCAAATGTTTGAAACGTAAGAGAGGAAATGTTTCGGAATTAGCCTTTTGTTATGTAATGTTATTTTTATACATAAATAATTTTTACAACGGTTTTGTATGTTACATTCAGATAATTTAGTCAGATCTAGTTGTTGTTGAGAATAATTCCATAATGTGCGAATGAACAAAATGGTAGAGTGTTATAACGCCTCAACTGCTCACACACAGGAATTCTACGCTTTTCTACGAGCCTATCTTCGATCAAAAATTGAGCTTCTGTGAGGTCAAGTGATATCATTTTCAAAAACTCACTTTAAGCTATGCCACAATGCGAAACCTGCTGGTTGAAATACGTTCGTAGACCAAGTGGTATAATGTTAATTGGTATACTTAGCCGCCTGGTAGCAGCACTTCTCCTGGAGTCGAAACAGTTATTTACCGAAAACTTAATTGCAAAGTCTGCCTCGCAGATACTCATTTATTTGTGTTCATCTCTCAAAATTATTTTTTTCCGCAATTTCTCTAAGACTATTACTCCATTGATGAAGTCTTCGAGAAGTATTTGACACATTCACAGTAATGGGTTGGATTATATACTGTTAAGCAACTATACTCAATAAATGTATTTTCTTGTATTGAAAGAAAGGACTAAAATTATCCTTCTCTGGAATGAAACACAGCTTCTTCGTTTCAATATATCCGTACTCCGCAAATTCCAACAAAATCTTTAGAGTCGTTCTCGAGAAAAAAAATGGAGACATACAATAATTGATTTGACGGTTTACAATAAGTGAATAAAATCCGGAAAGAAAATGAAATATGTTTGCTTCGCATTTTGTACTTACTATACCTACTACCTCCTAAAGACAAGAGACATACCGATAAAATCTTGAACTTCTTCTTTGGGTTTGACATCGGAAATATTACCATCAAATGTCACGGAGAGTGATGACATCATAGAGTCACAAAATTTCTAAAACTGTAACGTGTATATTTTGCATTCGATAAATGTGCAGTAACCCAGATTTTTACAATAATTCCATATACTGATCAATTCAGAATCGGAACACATTCCGGTTCCTTGTTTCGTTCATTTAGCGATGATGTCAGTTTTCAAACGTAATCGATGGCATTGACTTAGTACATGTATAGATCACACTGAATTTTCATCATCAATCTTGGTATTCAGCTTTATTGTGATACGAAATAGTGCTCTATTGTACGACAGCTACTATATGTACATTCTCACCAGATTTATCTCTGCAATTCTGCAACATTAAGAAAACGAAAATTTAGAAATATTTCACGATTACTTCGGTCTCACATTCAAGGTTAATTTCGATGACAAATAATATTTTGTAACCGATAACATATATGAATGTTGTGAATTTACGCAATATTAGAAGAAATACAAAAAAGGACAAATTTCTTTTAATTTAAGGAATGATCCCCCCTCCCACTGAGGTTCGCCCCTGTCGGAAACATCAATTTCCTCTTGAAATCACTCTCACTTGTGGATCCACGCGGTAAAGTAATTTTGAACGTCACTTCCCGTCTTCATATTTTAGCAAGTGTCCGTCTCTTGAGGAGGTTTCGTGTGTGACCTGTGACCGCCGGCGGCGGCCATGATGGCGTATCNGGGGGGGGGGGCGCTCCGTAGACGCAGAACGAATCGCTGGCGAGGACAATTGAGGTTTACGGGTCAGTTACACGCACCGCCGCCGCTGCCGCGCCGTCGCTCTGAGCAAAGGGGCTATCATGGACCAACCTTGAACATTCTCCATGAAGAGACCAGCGTAGATAATGCTTTTAATAGAATGAAATATATTTGCCAATTTCTTATTTTGCAATCGATTTCGCGACGCGCAATGTTTCTTTTATTTATATGTAACAATTTTCAAAGTTTAGATATAACAATATATTGCACATGAGTGTCTCTTTGTACGGAGAAGTACATCCCGAAGGAGTGCAGGGTGGGGTGGAGTTGAAGGACTTTAAAATTAAGAGTAAACAAAATACCTGTCTTTTCTCAATACTTTTTATGTTAATGCATGTAATACTTTTTATTGTAAATGTATAAACATAAATTTATCGCAAAAAAGCAGTACAAACTGCGTATAACCTAATTTTCTCTCTGGAAGCAAGCAAGGGACCATACCATCAATTCTGATGTAGGGCCCAAAGACAGAGGTGGGTTAAACATTTCTGCACACTTCTAAATTACGAATAAAAGTAGTTCGGTATATGTTATAATATTAATAGAATAACAAAAAAATATATTTAATAAAACACAAAAAAGTTAGTTGACAAGTAGGCATTATCATCAAATTATAGATTATTCAAAAGGTTGTTTATAAATAGTAAGTATTAAATTAACTTTAAATTCGAGATTTCTTATTTCAATAGACCGCCGTACGTAAAATCCGCCTATACCCTGAAGAAAAATCGGAGGAAAACAGGGGCAGGATGGGGATATAGAATCAATATACACAACCATGTCAAGTTTAAGTACGGATAAATCTAAACTTATATAAATAATAAGACAAGATTCGACCATGCAGGAAAATAGTTCTGAAATTATCATTTATTTTGAAAGTACAATAGCAATGATGTGATCAAGTACAAGACGAATTGAACTTTTATTAAAATCAATAAATTCTTTTACATTGTAGAAGCACTGATGCAGAAGGTAGCTTCAATTTAATAGAGATTCAATATAATAATATCTTTCATACTTATTGAGAGGGAATTATATTGAACGATCACCGAATGATACGTTGTGTTTCGGCAAAGAGCGGTTGACACTCTAGGGCAATTATTCCTATTATGGGTATTATGTTCGCGAACAAAACAGTTTCGTAAGAAGCAAGGGTGGAATTTCAGTAATTCGGTCTTAACAAACACAGTCGTTTCATAAATATACATTTAGGCAAGTGTTAAAATAGTTAATTAATTAAATAAATGTTTAAATAAAGGTTTTGGAAAGTGAGATTTACAAATTATCCGAACAATCCTCTTCTGAGTTATGAAAGTTTGGATAGTGTGGCCGGAATTGCCCCAGAATATAATGCCATATCGTAGATGGGAGTAAATGTTTGCTAAATATTTGCAACAAGAAATATGTGGACTAACTACATTAACTAAGATTCAGAATGCGTAACTAACATTGGTAATGGTTAAATCCATTTGTATACTTGTTATCCTTTGTATTATTATCCCTTAGAAAGGATCCATTTTACATTATTGTTGAATGAAGTTGGTGACATCGGAAATGAGTGCTCGACACTCCTGAACGAAAATCAGTCCTACCTATCTACCCACCACCACACATTTTTGGATTCGCTACAATACAATAATTTCGTATATCATGACTCCACGGTTTTTCAACATCGGGGAACATTCAGAAATTCATTTCCGAGGGAACTTTAAACTGGACTTCTTTTCATTTCCATGTTTATTTCTGGACTTCAATAGATTTATTCTAAACAGATAGTAATATCTAAGTAGAAGACGAAAAAGAATTCAGCAATTACATAAAGGTTTTAGACCGTGTTATTGACCTCATATTTCAAAAAAAAAAATCATTCTTAATTTCGTGAACGTAATAAATATTGTAGTTCTCCTCTTGAATTATTCACTGGCCCTATCATACAATATTTTTATTGTCATAACGTAATTTTCAAATATTCATAAGCTTCATTCAATGAAACATCGTTAATCTGTTTCCTCGCGGAGTGGTTAACCGATGTATAAGAGATTACCTGTGTTTGTGATCATCAAATAATTAAATGTTCATTGCTCTGCATTTTTTCTAAAAGTTGCTTTGCAATTTACCTTTAAAAGTAGAAATAGCAGTATCAAATAAATAAATAAAGAAATAAAGNATCAAATAATTAAATGTTCATTGCTCTGCATTTTTTCTAAAAGTTGCTTTGCAATTTACCTTTAAAAGTAGAAATAGCAGTATCAAATTCTGTATTTCTCTTTTCAAATGTTTACATACGCATTTACATTTTCTTCACAGAAGCACAATCGCTGGAAAATAAATTAACACAATAATTAACAGTTTAACACAGTTTCAGTGTTTGAAATTATTTTATTTTCAAGTCTATATTATGGAAGTTAAAATGCCATGAATTATTTTTTTTAAAGTAGCAATAAAGTAGTCTTATAACAGAGACGACTAATTTCGGCGAGTGTTCTAGAATTCATGGAGGATGGGAATATACGTACAAAGAAATCCTGCACTTTGTTTGGTGAATAGAACATAGAGAACATTTTTGAATTTGATTATTATTATTCTCTATCAATTGTTCGGCAGTTTTCATTATTTCGATGAAATAACTGATTCCGTGGCTTCTCTGGAGTTTATTTTGGAATTAGGAGGACATCACGAAAAAACATTTCAACGTGTACTCATAATAATTTTCCTTTTCAACTCAAAATTCATAATTTTCCACACTTTTACTATTTTGAGGTATCATTGGATGTAAATGCTCAAAAACGATATGAGGGCAACGGTTTAGGCCAAAATTGCTAGCGCCTTATTAATAACTCACTGCATATCGTGAAGTGGTAAAGTCAATCGGGACTACCAACCCATCACGTACACTACTACATACCAACACAACTGAACCACTTGTTTACTGGAAAAACTCAGTCGGTATAAAATTCAGATTTTAAAACTCTGAAGAAACGTGTGACGACATATGTTACGACTGAACATAAAAGTATTTCAATGGATTCAAATATGATTACACCGAAATGTTTTGTTTTTTCCTTTCCGATGCACAGAAAGAACGACGTCGTAACAGTATTTATTGACTTAATTCGCATTTCCCTTTCAGAAATCAAAACATGGTCAAAACATGCAGAAACATCCATATGTTCCTGCATTCACATATTTATACAAATTATTTTTCATTAAAATCAAAACTTTCTCAGAGAAGTTTCATAGAATTGAAATATCTTTCATTTCTTTATCGGATCGTTAATTAGATCACGATTGGTCCCGACGTATATCTGTTTGTGACCTCCCACCACCTCTAGAATTGGGGATCAAATGAAAGCTGCTGTAGAATTAGTCGTGATGAATAAAGTTTGTTTTCTGACGATACATTCGATTTCCCTGCCCTTCGTCATCTCTTCTCTTATTTATCCCTGCCTCTATGCAACCCTCTTAATATTCTGGAAATCCCCAGATGTAACCGATCGATAGGGATCTTGATTGTAGTGCACTAGCATTGAGCTGTCTACCTTCACTTCCAGCAGAATGAGAGAGAAAATCCAATACTATGTTTTCAATGTGTAAACATAATTTGTGAAATTCTGCTATGACAAACTGCTCCTGACCATCGCTTCGGTGCTACCAGGTACTTCTTTTATTACACATTCCTCTTACTGAATGTTTTTTTAATCTTTAACAGAACAATATGTCCATATCCGATTAGTGTTTCGCAAAACACGACCAAGACTAGTCTTATTTATAACCATAAACATTTTATAAAAAAGATAAAAAATCATGACCGTAGTATTTAATAAACCAATAAATAGTCAAAATTTCATCTAGTCTTCCTTTGGTTCTGCACAATATTTTCGGTGTGATTCTGACAGGTTGATATCAAGTTAAGAGAATCATACATTTGTTATAAACAATTACGATCAATTATCATTTTGTGGTAATTAATTAACGAATCAAAGTATCAAGTCATTGAATATTCGCCAACCTTCTCATCAATTGAGCTAGCACTGATGATGGCCGCCACACGGTCCAAAATGACTTATGAATTAATAAATAACAAAAAATAAAATAAAAAATTTGGAGAGTATGACTACATCTTCTTTATTTAAAAAATTTTATACTACCAACACTGACTCGACGTAAAATCGTATCCAGTCATTATTTGGTTCTACTGAAGTGGCTTTGTTTGGTTGATGAACGTGAAACGTAGATAATTTTTGCAAAAGTCTCCCTTTATCTCCATATCTTTCTGCGATAGTCTTGTTCTCATATCTTGTTCTTGCTACTGCAATATTGGTCTTGCATCGAATATTTGGTTTTGGGTCTTGATTTTACATTTTCCGCACGACAAAGAAGGCAAGACCAATACGCGATATATTAATCATAAATATTGGAAACAAACAAACATTATTCATTGGAAAGTTTATTTTGCTAGTTATGTATATCGAAGCAAGAAGAATGTCTCAATTTATAAACGCTTTTGCTCTGCGTGACTGACTGAAGCACACCATTAACGTACGGGAACACGACGGGATATGACTTTTGTACAGTAAAGGCATGACACGATATGATTTTTCAAAATTTTAAAGGAATGAATGAGGGTAAAATGAGTTCTTTCTGATTTTTGTTATATATCACTAAAGGATTAAGATGTTACAGTTTTTTTTTTACGTAAGCATGTTGTCTACACTAAATAATAACGAGAAATGAAACGTGTCATAGCGGAGTCAGCGTGGCTCAGCGGGTAGAGCGCTGAACTGCTGGCTGGATGGTTGGGGTTCAAACCTCGGTGAGGTGGGGATTTTTCATCACACCTCAACATCCAGGCCTACTCAGTCTGCTGTAAAATGAGTACCAGGGGCTATCCTGGGTTCAAACCCGTCGGAGCGAAATGCTGACCACATCTCCTCCTCCTAGTGCCGAGGTCAAGTAATTGCGGAGCTCTAACCTCCGCGACCTGTTGTGGGATAGTTTGACTTTTTTGAGTTTAAACCATGTCATAGCAAGAAAAATTCTCGTGCTACCCGTGTCGCGCCCGGTATTTCAATAACGTGATTCAAAGCTTTTTTTCAACTCACAACTTCCAAGTACTCGGGGAAGGAAGATTACGTTGTCTTCGGTCAGGTGTAAATTGCAACACCGGGGTTTGAACCTAGGTCCTCCTGCTTTCACCGCAGGTGTGCTACCGCTGCACTACCCATCTCGACTCCCGAAATCCGTACACAACATCCACCTGGTCAGGTGGACGTTCGATTCAAAGCTTTTTATGTTAAACGGCTCTTTTTTAATATCGGGAACGAATTGTTTTGGTGTTGAACAGCATTCCATAGCACTAAAAATGTCTTTGTATTGGAGAAAGGAATGACGTTTCATAACCAAGACGGTTTAAAATGAAAAAAAAATTGAAGCAGGAATTCCTCGAAATGTTTTTGCTCAACCTCTGGGCTGAAAACTCAACAATAATATTTCCCTTTAAAAATAATTATCGCTACCAAATGGAGATTTAAAATGTCTTTCTTATTTATGAGATACTCCTAACTCAATAATTCAACTACCGGAAATACGCTTTTTAAAGAAGCATGAGTATGCATTTTGGATCAACATCCATTTCACAAATTTAACATATGTAAACGTCTGTATAAAATATTTATAAATGAATTAAACGGCACACTTTTCAACAGAAAACCTTTAATAAAAAAACTTAGTCACAACACTAGGAAAAAGACGCCGTTGAAATACGTAAGTAATAACATTTTGCCACTGACTCCACGTAGTTTGTAACACTTTTTAAGAAAATTGGAACCTGATTACGACCAAAAACATTGGTCGGAACGTTATTTAAACATATTGACCAAGAAATTTTGAAGTTTAATTATTTAACATAGTGTTTTTTATTTTCATTTATTGTCATCCCAGTTCCTCAGCACGTATGCTATTACCTGGGTTTGATATCTCAATTATGTTATGCCACATTTTATGTTGTTCTTGTCTTATCTCCTGGTTTTTTACGCCATGATTGATTTTGGCCACTCCTTTTAGCCCTCCGAAGTTCTAGCTTCGGAGGTTTCTCGAGGAGGCTAGCCTCCCTAGCCATGTTTTCTACTATCTAGCCTTTCTTTTCCTTGTCGATTATATGCTGTTCCTTTTCATTATCCACTACCCTGCTGTTGAATCCTACTCCCTTGTTGCACGTATTATCTCTTGAAAGCGCATAAACACCGCACATTTTCTACTCCGTATGCCATGTGCATCAGGGAACCCATGTCGGTGACAATTCACACAACGGTTTTTCTCTGTTTTATTATTACACATATTATATGAATGTCCTGTCTCCCCACAGTGCCCACACACTGGGGCATCCTCTCGACATGTTTTCACCATATGTCCATATCGCATACAGCGATATCACCTCATGGACTCAATGTAGTCCTCAACCCTATTAGACTCATGTCGTAAATACTCCTTCCCACAATTTAGGAACTCTTGATACCACTTTTTCTCTAATTCTACTACCCAATGTCGTCTTCCTCACGACTCCTGCCCTATTTTATCACTCGTATTGCACGTCCTCCCCCTCCGTTTATTTCCATTAACGAAGTGTTTTCTAAAGTGTTGTGACTCTGAAGTTTCATATTGAAGGTTGTCTGTTGAAAAGTTTATCCATTTCATGAGATTCGCCATTATCGCATTCGGTCCTTAAATTCACCTGATTCATAAACTAGTATTTCCACGAGTTTCGTCGCTTGACTATATTTTCCAAGTATTTTTCACCGCTTTTACTCGTTCATTTCTTCTTCGATTTCTTCACTTTATCTTTCCTTCTTACATTCGGATTTTGTAAAGTGCCAGATAGAATTTCCAAATATATTTTTTTATGTGGTTGTCTCATCCTCTTGCCTGTATTTATCTTTCATTTTGGAATTGGAGTTGTTTCACTCAGCTGCGTTATGTCTGCCTCGTCATTTACGCAAAGTTGACATCTAAACCTAAACTTACTCAAATCCATGGTTCCTAGGCGTGAAAGAAAGCTGATTGTATCTGAAGTTTTGAAAAATATATCAGGAAACTAACACGTTTTGGACTTTCAGGTACCCCGCTGAACGCAACTTCATGCCGTGGCATGAAAGTCACGGCACAATTTTGCATAGAACCCACTAAAGATCACCGCCAATCAGCGTCGGTAACTTGACAACTGAAAATATTAAAAGTGACATGCACATTTATACGTACATTTATTCTTACTTTACCCCACTCCCAGATCTCGAACAATTTTAATCTACACAGTAAAGAATAAATCGGTAAACCTTACCATTATATGAGCCGTACCATTATAGGACCAAATTGCAATCTGAATCATTCTTACCATTGGTTTTAGATGTATTTTAGTAGAATACCACCGTAAAATGTGTCAAGCATCTATTCAACATAATATGAGGGAAACGAAATAAGGAAAGAAGTTATAAATCGTTAAAATATTCAACAATATTTATCCTGTATATATTAGATGTACCAGATATTTATAGTAGTTGAAATACGTTACGTTGTAGGTTGTAGGATCAGTGTTTCAACTTAAGAAATTATGTTGAATGAAAATTTGTTGCGTAAGTTTGAAAAATTAAAAACCCTTTTTTACTTTTAATGATCGCGGATGTATGGTGAAGATCTATGTTATCGTCTTAGTCCCGACTTTGAAAGTTTTTAAAAATTTCCATCTTCGTCCAATCGTTAAACAAAAAAATAGAAGATAATTTATTTTGTTTTTAATTTTTTATAGTTATTATCAATTTCTCGCCGTTAAAATTTTACTCCAATACGATTTTTATGTTTAGAATACTTAATTATATCATTCGATCCATTTCACTATCAAAGTTAAGGTCATACGATATTTTTAATTATTCTTGACTCCAAAACTTGTCATTATTACATACAACAATGAACAACAATGTCATTCAACAATGTACTTGAAACAATAAAAAATTATCAATATTACAGTAGATTTTAACATAGTTTCAAAAATTATTTTGAATTAGATGCAGATACTTTTCTTAATTAGTCACAACAATCAGTTTTCTGAATAATTCAAGGAAAAATTCTGAAACCAAATTCGAAAAACGCCTATCTCAATGATTTAGCAAGATAAGTCCAAAAACATTTTTTTTTTCGGAACAAACGAAGTTGGTTGAGGTCGTATTTACGGTTTTTGCGAATAATAACCCATTTTTCGACTTGGGGGAAAAATCACAGAAATAACCAGTGACTAACCATCTTTGCATGTGAATTTTTGTAATGTAAATATTATTTTTATACATTTATTTGCAATAGTTATTAATTTTCTACAAAAATAAAATTCAATTACATATTGCAGTATAATTTTATCAAAAATAGCATGTTTAGAGTATTCATTTGAAATAGTTCAAAATTTTTTTTTATACATCACATTGCTACGGTGGCAGCTCGAAACGCTCTAGCACTATTAAATTATTCATCCAATTGTTATTACTTTATCCAATAATTTTGTTTAACCTTTCTAGATACGCTGTGGCGGACTTCTTTTATATTTAATAAACTCCTACCATTAAAAATACGAATTATTTCGGTAGTCAGTTTGATCGCTCAATACTTTAAATAGTCAACTTTTATTGTAGAATTAATAACATTAATAGATTTTTTTTTAATTTCATGACAATAGCAACATACAATTTAGAATTGTGTACTAAGAGATATTTCAGTGATTTTATAGTATAGTTCAGTGATCGTAAATCTCCGAAAGTCTTGCAGATACTGCTCTCCAAAATCTCTGCCACGACCATTGTTAAATTTACTTCGTTAAATGTATTATCGATTTTTATTTACCAGTGCAGTAAACATTTTATTAATCGTTCTTATACCAACCTTCAGTTGCAGTCCTTATTTTTACAGATGTATCCATTTTTAGGATCACGAATTAAAGAGATTTGGCAAAATTTACCTACAATCAGGCCTACAGTAAGCATTTCTGAAGTAAGGTATCACAGGAGTAATGATACATCAAATTGAAACCTAACGATACACAAATGTTTTCGAGTGCATTTTTACTGAAGTTGCCGGATATCAGAGATTCCTTGCGTCGAAACTACCCATAAATTGTTTTAATAATCAAGTGTCTAGAGAACACTAACAAAGCAAAGCTGTTGTTGACCCACATTTTATTACATGTAAAAACACCGTCAGGAAATTTGGATTCCTCCCAATGTCTTGTTTTTTATGATTCTTCTTCTGCCAAATTTCGACGAAGCGAGCTGCCGCTTAGATGGAGCAAAGCCACACTTAGGGGAATAAGGTTGACATAAACATTATTATAGCGGTATTTTATCTGTGAATTATTGACGTTATCGCAATCATCTACAAAGTAAAATTGGTGTCTAGTCCAGTACCAAAACCAAATATAGGTTATCGTTACAATGAATAAATAAAATTAAAATATTTATGGAAATGGTATCATTATGTAAAATTTCAATATGTAATACACATATTAATAGTAAAACTATTTCTCTTAATCTAAATAAGAATAGGTTTTGCAAAGCGTTGAGGGGAAATATTGGAAAATATAGTCAATTATTTTCCATTCAGTCATTTTAATTCTTATTATTTTTTAGGTAAAATAAGATATGGAAGCGAAGTGATAATTTTCAGGAAAAAATATTTACTCAGGAATAATTTCATAAACGCACTGAAGTATACAATATTAAAAAGTAATATAAATATGATCTTAGGCCAACTTATTGACATGATGCAATCGATTAATTTTTTTTCAACACCATACGAGAGAAGTAGTTGTTGTGATATTAAAATACTTGCAAATGGTTATTTATATAATCTCTCCTTCTCCATCTAGTATCACTGTTTACCTGACGCATACACGCCAGTTAATTTTGGGATGATTTTTCGACAGGTCGATTGTGATTTACGAAAGATAGACAAGGTTTTTAGGGAACCACGAATTCAACTATAGTCCTCATAAGGACGGAGAAAAATTGTCGAAACGACTGACATAAACGTATAGTAATATGGAAACTCGCCTATCTACATATTTAAATTAGAGGTCAAAAGAAGCAATCTAAAATGGTTCCCGACATCAATTCATTTCGGTTTCTATTTTCACCAAACGAAAATACCGAAGACACCCTCAAAGTCAGACGTCAGATTAATCCAAGTACACGATATACTACGGAGATGTCTGTCTCTTAACTCTTCCCAAAATACCACTCCACATTCTCCTCAACAAAAGAATCCGATCACCGATCAGCAATCGTGAATTCCCGTTGAAATGGCGACTCGATGGAGGCGCTAGCAACGGCGGAGGAGCGCGTGACGCAGACAGTGACGTCAAAGGACACGAACGCTACGGGCCGAGACGAATCGCCTTGCGCGGCTGCCACATGCGCCCATCAATCGGCCCGCACTTAATTCAGGGCGGCACGTGATGGGGCTCCCGGTCGGCGACAATACTGCTAAGCGAGGTGGAGGCGGTAGGAACGCGGAGGAGAGGGGGTGGGAATGGCGGCGGCGGCGGCGGCGCTTGAGGCGGTGGCCGAGATGGGAGTCAAGAAGAAAAACCACAGTGTTCTCAGCGAAAGAATCGTAACGAGAGAGAAACCTAAATACCATGTGAAAGTTGAGGAGCTAATAACTGTATCGCGAGATTGCCGACATCGATTATCTCTGCTATAGACACGAAGGTGGTTTACTCGTGTTCAGCATAATCTTAGTAAGTTCGGGTGTTGCTGTCTACATCAGCTGATTCGTAGAACCAGTAGTAATTCATATGCCTATTGTAACGAACAGAGAGTTTNACCTTCTGTGGATGCCGTGGCATACCGTCTGCAATGGATGGAGCAACGCTACATCAACCCTCGTGGTAGACACATAAAAACACTGTGCTTTCGCTCCATTGGTTACATCTTGTTACTTCTATTTCGTTGCGATGACTATAGATCGGAGCAGTGACCTGGAAGAAGTGCCGGATTAGTTTTTATTACGTCCAAAGGTTGAATAAATTGAAGGTATATACAAATGATTTTTGTTTTCAATCCAAAATATTCGAGAAAAATTAACTAATGCTTGAAAATATTTAGAATACTGTAAGATATTTAAGATGTGACTACATCAAATAATATACATCCCAGACTTTTAGTAACCAATAGTTTTCTCGTCCTCATAGATGGACATTATCAAGCTGGAAAATAATGAAATAAATGTAATAGTTCGGGGAAAATATTAAATATGAAAATTAACAAGAAAATTACAAAAAGTCAAGAATATATTTATTGGTATTTGTGAATAGGGGTCGAAAAGGAATTTATGAATAAATACTAATTTACTATTTCGATTATCTCTTACATATTTTAACTTTTGAAAAAGAGAAAAAATACTTTTACTCATTTCTCATCTAATTTCCGCTCATTCTTCTTTTTTTTTATTGCGTACTCTGTAAATGTAAATACGACCCTCCCAATATTCATCTTGTATTTAAAATGTAAAAGTTTTAAAATGGTTAGACGGAAGAGCAGACCTTAACGTCTGAGTCTCGCCAAAATAAAGGCACTTTTATTATTATAATATTATTATTATTATATTTATTTCATTAATACATCTCAGCTTCTGCTGGTATAAGTAATGTACGGATAGAAATCAAGCACTCTTATTTACTCTTGGCTAAAGAATTTACGCACTATTCGTGTCGTATTCAAAATAGCTGCCTTCTGGAGAAGAATATACACTTCTCTCCTTATACCCAGGATCTTGAGACACTCAAGTAGGGCTTTAGGGATCACACCAGTTGTCGACAACACAATTGGTACAACATATACCTTACTAAGCTTCCACATATTTTGAATTTCATCACTTAAATCAGCATATTTCCGTTTCTTCTCAGCTATGGTGTTTTGGATGTTGTGCGTATTAGATACCGCTATGTCAATGAGATATGCAATTGTCAATTCCTTATCGCGCAGAACAATATCAGGTCTGTTATTGGGGATAATTTATTATTATTATTATTATTATTATTATTATTATATTTCATTAATACATCTCAGCTTCTGCTGGTATAAATAAGGTACGGATACAAATCAAGCACACTTATTTACTCTTGGCTAAAGAATTTACGCACTATTCGTGTCGTATTCAAAATAGCTGCCTTCTGGAGAAGAATATACACTTCTCTCCTTATACCCAGGATCTTGAGACACTCAAGTAGGGCTTTAGGGATCACACCAGTTGTCGACAACACAATTGGTACAACATATACCTTACTAAGCTTCCACATATTTTGAATTTCATCACTTAAATCAGCATATTTCCGTTTCTTCTCAGCTATGGTGTTTTGGATGTTGTGCGTATTAGATACCGCTATGTCAATGAGATATGCAATTGTCAATTCCTTATCGCGCAGAACAATATCAGGTCTGTTATTGGGGATAATCTATTATTATTATTATTATTATTATTATTATTATTATTATTATTTTTACTCGACTGTGTGAAGAAACTACTGCAATATTTTCAATTTAAGTCTGCTTACTCCTAAGATGATTCATGGCTGTTCGTAACAATATTGCCACGTCATCTCTAAATATTTCCCGTGTGAATCAGCCGTACCGTTTTCTGGCGTTTGAGTCAATCGCAAAGACGTTTCGGGCCTTAGTGTAACTGCAGTCCATCCGTCTACTATGAACTATGCAGATCACATCCGCGCACCCGTCCCCGAAATATTTTGCTCACTTTTCACCCCCTCGTAAATTTATTCCAGAGAAAGAGTCAGAAGGCTGAAATATGACCAATAGTGGAACTTCACGTCCATTAAGCTGGCAGACAAAATTCGGCAGAATACATTTTTAACATATACAATAATTAGTGCTAATTTGATGCTAACAAAGTGCTCTATTCTCGTATTTGCCGCTCTCTTAGTTTTCGAGTATATTGTATTCTGCTAGCTTAATCATTAATCATTAATCTAGCAGAAAACAGTATACTCCAAAACTAAAAGAGCGGCAAATTCGAGAATAGAGCACTTAGCATCAAATTAGCACTAATTATTGTATATGTTAAAAATGTATTCTGCCGAATTTTGTCTGCCAGCTTAATGGACGTTGAAACTTCTATACACTTAGCTAAATCCAATATTTACAAGTTTAGGTTTCTCACACTTCGTGAATTACGCCGAGTCAATTTCCTGTAAATTCACCATGGCTTCATAATCAAAATACAACAGCTGAGAACAAAATCTTTGAGAAGTTGTGATTTGGCAGAACATTTATGGGAGCTGCCTTTTGGAAGTCTCGTGGCACAGGTATCGATCATCTAAAGCATAATCAATTATATATTCATTTTCTTTCTATAACCCTTCTTCAGTGGTAGAGCAGCACTTAGGTCGAGTGTGGTATATTGTGACCCCAAAAGAAAATGCGTTTTTTCCCGGATCGTGGACAGATAATTACAACTATTTGTATATTACTCTCATATGAGATATATGTTGTAACATTTAACACTGTTTCATGTTAACTATATTAGTAATAAAAAAGGCAGAGTGTACTATTCTGAATGACGCAACGAAGAGGCATTTCGCGGCAGAGGTTGAAACTATCAAATTTATTAAAATCACAAAAAGGTAATACCTGTACTTGTTTTGTGTTTTTTAATTTTTTTTAAAGCATGTAAAAATTACAAAATACAAAATCAATACAATTCTATTCTGTGTAATTAACATTTATCCTTAAACTTACCACACATTTTTCGCCAATAAGAAACTCCAGCATGGAGAAAGGCGACACCAGCGCGCAGATATCGGCAACTCCAACGAAAACATACGCAATGAGCCTGTATGTTTGGAAGGTACAGAAAGTTTCAGCATACGAGATAAACTTGTGTTTCAGAAATAGCAACAATGAGAAACGCAGGGTTGTGACACCACAGCGGACTTTCAAAGGGTTAGTTCTCGATTTAATGTTCATAGTGGTTAATAAATTTAAAACGACCAATATAGTTATTTTTGAGTAGTAGTATTCAAGTAAGTTTTGAAGATACAATAGACGTTTAACTGTATAAAATAGTTAAAATTATTTGCATATTTCATTATTTTATAGAATTTATTAGAATTTTACCGCAACTTTCTTTGCTAAAAGGACAACTTCATATCCATACTCTTCGGACCGAGAATGGTAACCGACCAAATAGCAACAATGTTTTCGCTTGAATAGAAAGTGATTCACATGGTTGCCAGAAGAAAATCTGTTGCAAGTAAAATTTTTTGATTTTTATTATTACAGGAATGGAACGTGATTTTTAAATTGTCGACGAAACTCGAACTCCATAATTCATCATTTGAGAACTCTTCCATTGATTTAAACCAAATTTCAACGTTCTTTAGCAAAAAAAAATTAACTTATATCTTTTTAAGGAGCGTTTACACTATGTAGCAATCTGCTATATAGCAAATATTATATAACATTTTGCTGCACAATATCATGAGTTTGTTACATGTAGCACTTTGCTTTATGTAGCGTTTCCTCTAAAGAAACTGCTATATGTAGCAAAATGCTAAATGTAGCGAAAAGTTTTTGCTATATAGCAATACAAATGTGTTTACACTGTATTATTTACATTTTGCTACATGTAACATTTGCTTTATGTAACATTTCCTGAAGACTGCTTAATGGAGCAAAACATGTAGCAAAATGTTACATGTAGTTAAAATTTTTGCTATATAGCAATGTTACACGTTTCCCACTTGGGGTCGGAAAAGTTCAAAGGGATTTATGTAGCAAGTTTCGCCGTCACCCCGGCTGCCGTGTCTTGCTTAAATAATAATAGATGAAAATATAAGATAAGTCTGATAATATAAAATAAGATGGGAACTGATGAGATAGGTCAGCCAAACTAGACGCTGCAGAGTACTAATCTGAAATGATGCTTTTTTAAATGATGCTTTTTTAAATGATGCAACTACCCGAACTGGGATCCTCATATCAACATCGACCATAATTTAGTTGTTTAAAATCTAATAGTTTGCATTATTTTTAATTCATCATAATTTGACTGATTATAAAAAATTAATTGCTTATAACCATTTTAATATTTTCAATTATAAAAATTATAACTGTTTATAACAACTTTTATATTTATACAAATTATGGTTTTTCATAATGATTGAATTTTAGCATTATTAATTTTTCAACAATTTAATTATAGCATTAATATTTGTTTACAATGATTAATTGTGTCAATAATTTTAATTATTTATAACAATTGTTGTTTATAACAATGGTTCGTAACAATTAAAATATATTCATAAATTTGTACAGAAAGTGTAATTGTTAGAAACATTTTAAATTGTTATAAAAATTAATTTATAAAGATTGAAAAATCTTAAATTAAGTTATAAACAATTTAATTAGTACACCAATTTCAATACATTGGTATCGCAATTTAATTGTTATAGAAATAGATAAATTGGTATGGCATATTAATTGTTATAGCAATTTCAATGATATATAATAATTAATTGTTTTAATAATTTTAATTATTAATAACCTAATTAATTATTTATAATTTATTTTTTATAGAGCTTTTGTTACAATTTAAAAGAGCAGAGCTCAAAATAATTACTTAACTAACAACGCTACTGTAAATTGTGGGTAGGTTTTTTACCTAGACATTTTATCTGTATCTTGTACGCAAAAAAGAGTTGGAATAATATTCATTATTTTATTATTTCATAATTGAACGCTGTTTTCTGAAAAACGTCACATCGTATATGTTCCGTACAATTTTCGAGAACATATATAAATTTGCATATTTAAGTCTTGTGAATTATACACGTAGTTATGAATACAAACATTTATAAAATAGCGGGATGGGTCTCCGAGGGGGTGCTTTGTTGCTTCAAAAGATTAAATCAAATCCCTGAGACAATGTAGGAATGAAACCTTTTCTGTCGTAATCCTTTTCCTAATACTTTGTACTTGAAAATGAACATTTTAACCGTACATACAGTACACATATATTTCATATATGAGAAACCGCATTATTGTTGTGATCACTGGCGAATCTATAGTGGGGGGGGGCAAGGGGACTATACCACCCCATTGGCTCTGAACTCTTAACAGATGAAGATATATTTTGCCACTTTAAAGAATTAATAAATTCAGTTTCTATTTATTATTGTTAATTGTTGCTTATTTATTTGAACTGATATATTTTATTGAGAATATAATATTTATAAAATGTGTGTTGTAAACCCAGATTTTCAAACAGAAATGATCCCCAGATCCCTCCCCGGTTAGCCCCCCCCCCACCATGACTACGGTCTAGATCCGCCACTGGTTGTGATGACATAATCACCCATAATTTTGGTCTGCTAAAGGGCAAACACTAGCTTTGGCAACAGCGTACTGTCCAAAACTAGTACATGTCATTTTGAAAACGTCCGAAATTAGTTCTGACAAATCGTATCTTCCAACTCTAACTTGGTCGTATCTTTTGGCCAACCACTGAATTGGGGTTTGGACATAACGTGTGTTTTTGTTCCCTCTATAACGCACAAGGAAGCAGACAATCGAAACCGAACTTAAGAATTGAACTTTGTAAATTTAAAATTCAAAAAAGTTTACTTAGAAAATGTAAATTTAAAGAAAAAGGGGGGGGGAAAGCTTTAAATTCCAAACCCTCCCGTGAACTTGTGGGGATAGCCCCGATTCGTTTATGGATTTGAGTACTAACATACAAATAAAGATCAAATACTATGCCAAAGGCCACATTTTTCGAGGAATCTAAAAAGGCGTATCAAAATCGGTTCATTTTGCCCAAGCATAACGGCCAAATTGTTGGGTATATTGTATCTCCGTCGAATTGTGCTATATTTGAGACACTCCAAAAGAGAGTGTTCCACGGTAAGTGTAGTGTTGCAAGTCTCACAAATGAGGGAAAGTTCACCGCGTAAGCGATGACCATGGGTAAGATAGCAGTGGCCAATACGAAAACGTGTAGGGATCACATCTTCACGTCTGTTCGCACGGGATAATGACGATCAGGTCTCAAGGCATTCTTTTACCTTCCCGAGCTTGAAACACCATTATTGTGCGACTTACAATTTTCAGATGCAGTGATAGGATCGCATTAAAAAAAGTTATTATAAAAGTTTATAAAATGTCTACAATATAATGTTAATTATACATTGTTTTATAACTTTTGGGAAAATATTTTGACCTCTTGTTGAGGTGCATAATACTTAAAAGAGTTACTCTCCAGACTTTTTTTCACATAAATTGCGGTGGGAATATTGTAGCTAATTAAATGATGTATTGTATTGCTACAAAACATTTCATGAACGCAATTTGACTTTAATGTATATGAGGGTTAAATAAACGACGAGGGTTATGAAACGATGTCAGCGAAGCGGAGTATCGTCCTAGCAATCCTCTCTAAGCAGACGCGCTAGCTTACAAATCAAATTCCTTATTTCATTTAATTTGATTTAAACAATTGTTATTTGGAAAAATAATCTTATGAAAGACAAGGTACTTCACGTGGCTTTAGAAAAGCGTGGAAAATCGATTTGTTCATTTCGATTTTCCATGTCGAGAAAGAAGAAGCGGAAAACGGTAGTAATTCGAAAATGCCCCATTGCCTCTGAAATTAAAAAGAAAGTAACCCGTTTGAGTTTATTGGTTTAAAATAAGTTTGAAAAAAATTCTGTAAGGACGTGCAAGCAACGTGAGTCATATAAAGCAATTATTTTTCATGATGTAGGAAAACATTTACTGAAACTAAATTTTTGGGTACATATTTTTCAAAACAAATCTGACTGTTGTCAGGAATTGTCTTTGAACCACATAACGAGAATTGTCCTGAATTGTCTAAAATTTGCTTCATGTACCAAACTGCTACACAACATTTGCTACATGTAGCAAATGTTATATAACACTTTGCTTCATAGTGTAAACGCGCCTTTAGTTATAATTTTTTTTTGTTACTAAAAAACAAACTGGCTGCGTAAAGTTATAAATCATGTTTTTCACGATGGTTGAAGGTCCTAAACGTCACAGAGACGTAAGAACATGTACAAATAGTCAAAAAGTGTTATTTACATAGTTTGAATAGTGGAAGCTGATTAGTTGGCACATAAAAATTAACTATATTTGTAATCAGAGTAATGTTTCTGAACAAATTAAACAACATAACTTCGATATAATGCGAAATAATGTTTAGTGATACCACATTTTATAATGTCACTTTCATCTAGGAACTTGGTTGCTTTCTCCTAATTTTACGTTGGAATGTTTCATATAATCACAATTATTATTATTGTTTGTTATTTTATTTGATTTTTGTTCAAATTTTTGGAACTTTTTGAAGTAGCAAAGTTGGAATTTATGGAACAGCATGTTGGAGAACATAAGAGAGCAAAAAATCAAATTATCTCCAAAACTCTACAAGTAAGATAACAAATGGCTAGATTAACAAACTTAAAATAAATGGAAGACACTGAATTTGTTAATTTAAGGATACATTTTGGAAAGATTGACTCTCATAAGTACTAGATATATAAGACATAACGAGTTTCATTTATGACATAGATACGAAAATATTTATTATTTTTAAATATCGTTTTACGGGAAGAGAGTCTGGAAAGAGCACGCATGGTCTAGTTAATATCACATCGGACGTTATGTTTCATTAAGCCCCAGCTATTTATTTTATGATCATTCCTTCGCTACAACAGAAGTAGTAATGCCACGTGGAAATTTAGGTGGAGTCACAAAACACAAAGAATCTCAACAAATCCTTGGAATATTTCCATCGTTCTTAATCTCCGTCCAACAAAAGTGGAGCACGTTTTCTCACTTCTGTTCTATTCCACATTTTATACCACAACAACGTAACAAGATCAACCAATCACTACAGTTCTTCACTGACAATGATACTTAACATTGGATATGTAGCACCATCCCAATACGGTTTAAAAATAATAATAATAATAAATATACTTTATTGCCAAAAAAGCAGTTGCAAACTGCGAATGACCACGTGAGGAATAATAAATTAAATCACTCTCCGGAAATGTGAGGGATCATCCCATCAATTCCAATCAAGGGACCAAGGACAGTGGCGGATTTAATACTTACAAAAGAAATTAGTTTATAAACATGTACTGTTATCCATTTATTATTCCAAAATGAATAGTAGATATTCAGTAAACATTCGAGATTTTATTATAAAAAATGACATTGCTGCGTATGGAAAATCCGGAATAAAACCGGGGCCAGAATGGGGATGCATTTTCTACCTTTTCCTTTAAATACATTGATCGGGATTGATGGGATTGTTTCTAGCTCGCTTGCGGGGAACAAAGTATACTGAAATTTCCCACAAATTTCCCACTTCTCTTTAACGGACATTTCTATATAACGGATATTTATCTATACTGCACACAGTATAGTTACCATATGTGTCCGTAATAGAGAAGTTGCACTGTATAACTTATGGAAATCCACGTGCTCTTACTGTTTTTATACAATTATTCGGCAAATTTCACGGAGGAACCTAAAAGTGCAGGGGAGGTGAAACTCAAGAATCGTCTTGAAATAACTGAAAATTCTTCCGTGAGGAGGAACCTGGCCAATCTATTTTTTTCTACTGCCCGTCCATCTTCGCGACGTTAGTCGCGGGCGTAGCACGCCAAGTCACACTCCAACGGGAGTGATACATTGGAATAAAGGCGAATCAAGGCAAGCGCTCTGCTCTTGCCGCCCAACAGCCGCTGCTGTCGAGACGCCACGACCGCGCCGGTCGTCCTGCACGTCGGCGCGGGTGAAGAACGGCCACTTCACACAAATGGTGCGTGCGCGGGTGTCACTGTCGCTCGGTGGATCAGAGGATGAGAATGGGGAGAGTGTGATGAGGAGTGGATTGTGAGGAGGGGAGGGGAGGGGAGGTGGTAGTGTGAACGAGGCCTCGGATGACGCTTTGTGCAGGAGCAGAAAACGAAGGTGGACATTACCACGAGTACAACGAACAACATTCATGTCTATGCGAAATGATTATTTATTTCCAGTACAAATACATGCTATAATAAAACAGTGAAACATTTCCAACTTCCACACAAGTCACTTCGCAAGTTTTTTTAATATTTTAATTTTCTTTTTTTTTTTTGGGTGGGATGGGAGAGTCCGAACTTTTATCAGAGTCAATATGGACTTACATTTCTCTGAATTATTTTCTCAAACTACTTTGTAATTTTAATTCGACAACACGCGTTCCTACCTCCCCATGATGGAGACGAGTCACTTTCCACCACAGATGTAATTTTTTGCCTCTTTCTTTTCATATTCATCTCGTTTTCTCTTATTTTATTAATTTGATGTACGTACATTTAGTACTCATTACCCTCTGTGAAGACTAATCGTAGGTGCTCTTCCAATCTCATCTTGATGAATTCACATCTTTCTTTAATAAATTTAACTATATTACGGGATCGTGGGCTAATGTGTCGCAAACGTAGCATGATCAGCACAACAATCTATGGGTCAAAAGTGTTTCATGGAACACGTTAAAATCAAATGAGTTCTTAAAAAAAAAAAACTAATGTATCATTGTGATCGGAAATTAGAGATCCGATAATTTTTTTTTGCTTACTGCGAGATAGAGCAGAAGTCGGTTAAGCACACCCCATTATATAGAATTTATAATAGTTTGATCACTGAAAAACGATAATGATGATTGTGACACTGTGTGATATGAGATTGTGAGAATGATAAAGGAGAAATTCGTCCAAGGATGCTAGAATGACACAAGTTTAAAGAGCTATAGACGTAAGTTTTCTAAAGAGATTCTAGAATCGTATCCACTACATCACTTTTCAAACCACTAGGTTAAAAGACCATAAAGAGTTAGAGAAAAAAGCTGTGAAAACTACAATGATAGTAAAATACAGTCGGAAATATAAGGGGTTAAGGGAGAGAGAAATGTTTGTTTGGTCGGGAAGCGGCTACGTGCTGTGGATGGATTTACTAATCGCGTGTAAACCACTAATCGCAGGTAAACTGCCACTGAGAGCGGGTAAATTGTGGTAACCAACTGACGAGATGAAGGTATGATGTAGCTATGACGGGAAATAGTTCCATTATGATTAGAAACGAAAGAATAATGCAGAAATTAATGGGTAGCAGTGAATTTACAGGGACAGAAAGTGCAAAAAGTACGGAATACTTCCAAGATCAATACATATCAGATGCGACATGTGCACAAAATGAAGAATATGAATATAGTTTACACCAAATAAATTTGTGGTGGAGTTTCTAACTAATCATAGAAATTTTGTATCTTACCTAACATGAGTTAATGCAGCATGGTCATGAAAGTACTGACAAACACTGTGGAATTATAACATACACAATAACGAGAAGGTAAACTAATCAACTAAATAAAAAATGAACACAAAATTAATTAACAAACATGTAACATTGCTTTGCCAACATTCAATCCAATAATAACGAATTTGACCACAAAAAAATTAAACTTCCCACTCCTACGCGATTCATGGAACATAGTATTGCCAACGAACGCATTGGAAACTTCTTGCAGAATATTCCCAACGTTCATTCCACTAACGTCGCCGAATTCGTAGCTATCTACAAGGCACAGGAGTCTAATATTTTAAGCAATCTTGTTCTTCAGTGTGTTTTTATAGTTAAATTTACACAACTGTGGCGACTCAATTCAATGGACACCATAGCACTTCGATACTTCATCCTGAATTCTGTTTCGACTACTTTTCGAAAATCTAACCTTAGAGGTTCCACTTGAAAATTGGTACCTGAGATCTCTATTGAACAGGGTGATCATCATATGGCTCACAATGATGAAAACAAACAAACAAAATCTGTGATGAACGAGATTCTTGGTAAATATTAGGGTTCGCTGGTCTGGTTACTTGTGGATGCATGTTAGTTGGGTAAGATTGCAAGGAAAATGTTTGCTAGAGATAAAGAATATTGACTGCAGGACATGCAGGTAAGACTACTAAGAAGGTAATTCCATGCCAATACCGTGGCCCTCATAAAAGAAAGCTGTTAAATGTCTAGGAGTCCAGATCGATAGACGGCTAACGTAGAGACCGCAAATAAGTCATCGTCGTGCGCTAGCTACTCAACGCATGCACCAACTATACCCCACTTTACGTCGATCCTCACCAGCTCAACTTGACACTGCAATCCTCATTTACAAATCCGTCCCATACTCACATACACCGGTATCATTTGGGGGTCAGCAGCAAAAGCCCACTTACATAGATTGTGAGTATTTCTCCGAACAATTACAAAGATCCTAGATGTATACCAAACACATAATTTTGGTCTTCCCCAGATTGGTTCCTATATTCTCCTATCCTCACAAAAAAATTCTATAAAAATTACCCCCTATACAAACGGTTTTACATTTTGATCTTGGTAGGCAAGCTCATCAAAAGAGAATCCGCAGAAAGTTATGTCGATGCTGTTTTGATCCTTCTTGATGTGGAAACAAAATCTATCTTCGTGGGCTTCTCCAAAATTTTGTATATTTATTCTACAATAATATTTATTTATTTATTTCCATGAAATTTAGTATTTGCAATGTAGAATGAATATGGGAGATGGGACCGAGATTCGAACTCAGGACCTCCAGCTTAACTTGCTGATGCGCTTACCAACTGCGCCACCCCGTTCGCCTCTGTACCTTTGACATTCAACTTGCGAGACCCACAGACCTCTGGCGGTGAGGCTCACCGTAATTTAATATTTACATTGCTAACTCGTATTTATGTATCAATTTCTCTTCCTGTCAGCTAATCCAATGTGCATCGTTATCAAACGTATCAAAACCATGCTCATAAAGCCGCCGCAGAAGAAAAAGAAAAAAGAGAAAAGAGTCAGTGTAGGAAGTGGTATGCCCCAGAATCCTCGGAAAGATGCGAGGGTGGAGGTAGATAGTGACAGAATGAGTGGTGGAAACGTTTGGCGCAAAGGTGCGATGTTGGTCCGTCGCGGCCGATCTGCATCGTGGGGGCGTCGGCGCAGACAAAGAGCCGGCCGGCGGAGCCTCAAAGCGCTGGCGAGCAGAGGGACACCGAGTGACAGTTTCTGCTTCAGTGGAACCCAGTACACAACATCGGCGTTCCAGATCTTCCGTCGCCTCGAAGAATCTCGAGCCAAAGCCGACAAGTCGAATCAGACTCTTTGGTCTTACGAGGGTCGTTAGACGGCGTTTGTGAGGGGAAAGACGCATATCACGAACTCCGGGTGGCTTATTGGAGACTTCCATTGGAGTTACAAGATGACGTACGTAAGTGAGGAATGTCTATTCATTGCGAAATCTGGATCAAAGCTATTCAGGACATATTTTACCAGATACGATCAATTCATACATCGGTCATCAACATCTGAATTATATTTGAAGATTATATAGTTCACCAAGGAAGGAATTTAAGATATTATAAAATTTATTTTAGTTTTTAAGTGAAGTTTACAAAAAGTATTAAACATTTCAATTGATAAAGAACTGATCATAACATTTTAAATTTAAGTATCTATTACATGTTTTCTTTTTGCATTTCTCGCGGACATAGGTAGTAACGCATGCACAAGCTCGAGTAGGAGGAGTACAGTGGACAGAGTATTGTGATTGACTCATTTAAATAATTAGTATGGCCAGGAAATTGTCAGATGGGAACCTCCATGGTAAAATTCCGGATAGTTATTTCCTTCTCTATACTAGTAAATTACGTAACAAATGAAAAAAAATCAGGATATGGCCTGAATGTACAAACAAATTATCATTGATTAAGTCAAGAAACAAAAATATAGTAGAAGATCTACAAACCGTGCTAAATTTTCTCAATAACCCTCCTCCGAGAGAGAAAAACAATAAAAATCTAACCGAAGATATAAGAAACTAATAATAAGACACATGAAAACGCCCCGTCGTGACCACGGTGTCAGCGTGATTGCCGTGCCACCAAGTCATCCCGGGTTCGATACCCGGGCGGGGCAAGATAAAATTTGTAGCTTTTCATTTCCTTGTCTCAGTTTAAATAGCTGTGGCGCATGAAAAGTTCACCCTCTGCGGCTAACAACCGTAGTTGTAACTTGGATACAGCAATCAGGAGGAACAGCGTCTGGACAGAATCCAATCCCAAATTCACGATGTCGCTAGTGAGTAAACTCACAGAGACATATGAAAAGAAGCCTCTACAAACCAGATTTTGGTAATTAGAGGGAAAAACAAGAAAATCAAATTGATCCTTAAAAAATTGAGCAAGGAAATTGCTACACTTATTATTGCTGTGGGTGATACTCCATAACATAATAACCAAATGACATACTCTGTTGGTTGATTCTTATATCTTTCGCTAACGTACACATCCTAATTTCAAAATTTTGTATCGGTACAGGTGTATCTCAGTCCTAACACTAGAGAGCATTAATTATCAATGACGCGTTCTTGATGACACTACAATTTTCAAGTAGTATTATGAAACTTCAAAATGCTTGATAAAAAGCATTGCGGCAGGGACAGTTGTTGACGCTTACCAGAATGTCCATGTAAGCAAGAAATTATGTATCATCGACACCATGATTATAAAAGTAGTTACACACGAATAAAAATAAGTTGGATAACTCAGTATAAAGTTAACTGTGAAAGCTCATGAGTTCGCTGTCTAGAGGACAGACAGCCATTAGCTGTCACAGCTTACGCTGTAGCTGCCCTAAAAGAGTTTTCGTCTGAACGAGACCAATTTTCTATCACTGCGGAAGTTAACACTGTTTTGTCTGAGAGGAGGAAAGTTACATCAACAGTTATAGCTTATACGTCTTGCGTATTATTAAATTTCATAGTTATATTAAAGAACGTTAATTGCATCTATTAATAATATTACATTTTACACTTTCAGAATTCTTTGTCAAGAAAGATAAGTAGAGTAACGAAATAGCATGAAAAATACAAAACACTCAGCCGCAAGGATATTGAAAAAGTATTATCTTTAAAAGAGTATCACATATTTAAACAAAATTATTAATAGATGCGATAAACGTTCTCNTGCAATTAACGTTCTTTAATATAACTATGAAATTTAAAGGAAGAGAAAGAGAGAAGTAGGAACAAAGAAAGAAAACAAGAATCTGTTGTTGTATTTCACAATTTCATTTTAATAAGTTAATGCAAGATATTTGAGTTTTAGTTATATTTGTTGTAATCTAAAACACGTTTTTTGTAATATTAATCTCGGATCACGATTTTATATGCTGCACGATTACAACCAGTGTTATATTGTAGATCATTGTATTGTTAGAACATGTAATCNTGTATTATTAGAACATGTAATTTATTAGTTCCTTGAGTGGTTTAATGTGATTTATAGCACGAGAAATAAAATTTTGTGTTATTAATTCATATTTTATACAAAAGTTTTCTATATTTATTTAATTCCTTTTCACATATTTGAAAAACTTAAGAGAATCGCAAATTATGTGAAATTACTTTCGACAATACACATCACTTGTAGGCAATGAGATTTGATTTCTTTACTTCACTGTATAAATATAAGAAATTATAGGAATATTTATAAGTAATTTGTGATTCGAATTATACCAATTCCATACGATATCTTGCAATTATATTCAAATTCTGTTAAAAACTATATTTTATCACAGTATTACGCAAAAGTTTTTTACAGAAACTCTAATATCTTTTACATTGCCTATGAAGACCTTGCGAGACAACGAATCTCGAGATGTCGTTTAAATATAGAGAATGGTAAAGTTTATTGGAGTCAAGAATACACAGAATATTTTTGTTATAGAAGTCCAAAATGTGAATAATAAAAAAATACAAAATATTTCTTTAATAGCGGTGTAATGAAACATTTTATCTCGTTACGATTTACCAGCGGTACTATTAGTCTTCCAAATATGGGCGCAGTTTCAAATAGACCTACGATTGGTCGAACGAAACTTCCCCAGTCGAAGGGGAAGCAGGAGGAGAGAGGCGTTGCAAACTTAACAAATCTAAAACTGTTCTCAGCGTGGGTCTTTAAAAATAAATGGGTCCTATTTTGTTTTTAGTAGTGTGTATTAACTTTTTAAACTGTGAGAGCGAATGTTGTACGCTGTGGTACAGAAGGACGAAAATTTGCGTCTTCGCAGATGGATGTTAGCTCTGTCAGCTCATTTGTTGTCTGTCCGACTGGCAGCCAATACATTAACTACCCCTGCTCATGTTTTTTTCTGTTCAGAGTTGTAAAATTTTAGTTCATTGGAACAGTGTTTGTTACTGACATTTTTAATTTATTTTCGTAGTAAATGTAATAAGGTAATTGTTGGATGTCTCATTTTAGGATTGGTCAGCAACCATCATCTGTTATAAGACTTACTAATATCACCAAATGTTTGCATTTATAAATCACTAGCGAAAATTGATTAAAACTAAAATTAAATATGAATGTTTAATTTTATTTAGTTACGCTAATTCTGATCATCAATTTACATTCGTTGGATCTGAATAATATGAAAGACTCTATTACCCATATCTTCTAGTTGTAGGCACGTTGAACTGTTTCATACTTAGCATTAACAATGAAAAAATAATATCAGAATAATTACGAATAATACATGAATTCTCAATGGAGCATTAGGTAACTCACGTACAATTATTTGTCATTCATTAACTACGTACGTGTATTATTAGCATAGGTTCATTACAGATTACATTACAGACATCTTCATAAATTTCTATTATACTAAAGTTTTTGTTGACTAAGTATATTTCAGGTTCATAGAACTTCCGAGCAAAACCGGTATTTGTGCACATAAAAGAATGTTAGAAAATTACTTCCGAAAGGTTGAAGTACTTTTTATGAAACATATTTCTTGAGGTTAACTAAATGCTATGGGGTCATATCCTCCCAACTCAGTGGACCATGAGAGTTGAGACACTTAAATGGTGAAACAGGTTTTGTAATATAGAGTTTATAAACAACTCTCTTATTTAAAACCAAAAATATTACCTATGGCTTAACCAGAACAATTTCTTTCACCAAATACAACACAATAACATATAGAAAATATTTTTTGTAATGCTTCAAACTGAAAGACCGGGGAACGTCACGTAATCCGAAAGTTTTATTTAAAACGTGGTGAGAACATCACTAACTTACAAATACAAAACCAATGAATATAAACAAATAAAAATATTTGTACTTTAGCAAGATTCAAGTCTATTTTATCTAGTTTTCCTTACAAGAAATTTGTTTCATATTCTGTAGTTGGCAGCATTTGTTACTACTACCAAATTATGACCAAGATTTATCATAATTATTGAATTAAAGAAGTTTTTTAGCAATAACTCATAATAAAAAAAACAACGCAGGAAATAAAAGAAGTAATCGTAAATACGTAAAATATTATAACGCTAATTTTTATGACAGTCGTGAGCAAAATTGAAGTGTAATGAAGGTTAAGGATTCCAGTTTACGAAGTTTGATTAATCGTGTAATCGATTTTCGTCCCATATACGATCTATTCCGGGGCTCCTCTATGTCACTACCTTACGAACGTCCTCGGAAGAATACGAAAGGAAAGAATCAAATGCAGTAATGAATTTAAGCCAACAACTGAAAAATTTTATGATCCTGTGGGTTGTATTTGCTAATCTATCAACATGGATTCTCAAAAATTCCAAATGACTGAAAGGAGTGACGAATTCAATTTTTATCAGAGAAGTTAGGACAGACTATTGTAATACTATTAAGCAAGGCGTAATTTTATATTTCAATTGCAAAATTGAATTTTAAAAAAACCATAGCGCACGAAACGTTTTTGGAAAGTTAGTTTCTTAGATAAAACAGACAACTCCTTGATAGCTATCCAAGACCTTTCCGGTTCTGACATGCGACCAGTTGCAATAATTCCTCATTTTCACACCAAGGGCAGTTACCAACCAAATGGTGTGAACCATATTTCCATTTCACGTAATTACTGAATAATGAACATACGTAATTTTCGTCAGAAGAGAGTCCAATCGCATAGATACCTATCCATTACACACACGACATTTTTAATCCAATTTTTCCTGTAACAATGCACATCCTTTTTTATGATGGGGAAACATTTAAAAACCATTAAACATTTCCTTACAAAATCTGTGAACCGCGCATCTTCGTGATATTAAGCACAACGGCGCAACAAGTAAAATAAAATGAGTCCTCATCAATAGCAGCGCTGTCCAACTTATCTTAGCACGCGGGTCATTTTCCATATATTCTCGACGCAGCAATGACTTTATTGCAGACAAGGTTTTTAATAGGATTTAGTTAAATAAATGAATTATTAAAATCTAAAAGCTATAAATAAATAAAACATACAATATTATCGATCGATCGGGTCAGCACGGGATAAGGTTTGGAAAAATATGTTGCCCGACGAATACAACTAAGAAGTCACATTTAATTTGTAAGAATATTTTCATTCTTATCAACAAATTTATATTATTTTAAGCTAAAAAAAATTAATAGTATAATTCTTCATTTTTTAAAAGTATTTTTAATATTTAGTATTATAATAAAATGTTTTAGTGATGCAGAGTAATGAATGACTATTTACTCTTGCCGGACACATCAAATATTAATTCTGACAGCATAGCTTTAATGCACAAAGTTGTTCCCCCAGCGTTTGATAAAAACTATTATATACAATGTACTATAACTCGCGTTCCGTAAACAAAGTTTCGCAGGCCGCCATTTCGACAGCGCTGATCTATAGTATTGCAGAGACTTTGTATGACATGTAAGTGGCTCATTTCCACCCACTTATACACCAATGAGTTCCTAATTATAATTGTACAATAAATATTTCATTGTTCTCTTGCTCCAAGTAAGTGTCGTCAGACAATTTCAATTTACTTTAGTCACAAAGTTTTTACAATACACAATTAAACTAAATTCTACAACAAATTTATAACATTCCCCTTAGCAACATCGTCATTCCGGGGTCTCTGCTTCTCCCTTGAATCCCTGCTTCGCTTTTTTCCCTATATGCGTGCCTATTTGTCGCTTCTTCCAGCGTTGTTAATTTTTTGCTAGCCGTCATTGTTTGTTTCATGCATCGCTACCTTTATTGCTCCAATTTGTTCTAAGTAATGTAAAAAAGTTAGAAATATCAATTTTGTTTCCGACAATGTCGTCAGGCAGTGCAATGCATCTAATTCTGGTTAGTGATCAATTTGACTAAAATGATCGAATACAATGTTCCTTGACATGTCATTACGAAAAGAGTTGTTAAATTAACTGAACAAATGATTCCTGTAACAGTTACCTAGCTGTATAAGTGACACTTAGTTCACGACTGGGTCATTAGAATCGCTGAAACATTGTTGTCCTTGAAAGGAGAGAAATCATGAATTCATTTGGTCATGGCCGTTTTCTGTCGAGCTCTCCCCCACCCGTTTCAAGTTGATCACCTGAAGGCTACTCTTTTGCGCGTGGGAGATCCTGATTAGAGCGTAGGCGGAGGTATTCAGTTTGAATCCCGAAACCTGTTCGCTCGACAAAATAAATTACCCGAGTAGTAAATACCTAATCGTAGCTAATGACTTAGAGATAATTCTCAGATGGCAGTTCACGTATATATCAACAAAATAGATCGATTTTGTCGTCTAGTAAATGCATTTAAAGCTTACAAAAACTTATAAATGACGGAAACGGGTTCATATGACGTATGGGTAATGTTTTCACAGCGTAATTAATAAAAATACGGAGAAGTTGTAAAAATCATACTGGATCGACCAGTCATTACGTGGGTGGATGGGCAGAAAAAACGAGATTGGTCCAGTGGATCAGGGTTTAAAATAAAACGAAGTGAAGGAGGTTGCTTCTCATTAATGTTGGGAACCATCAAACGGATTTTGATATTATCATGAAAACGCATTGCGATATTATTTAATTTTTAGGGCAAACAAGGTTAAATCATTTTAGGCTTATATCATAAAATATACAAAGAACTTTCTTTCCCTCATACGCTCGCGCTTAAAATTTAACCTCATACACCTAAGAATAAAATCTCAAATATTACCACACATTTATATAAATGTGAAAACAACATTTTATAAATATTTATGCATAAATAAAAAATGAATATTCCTCAAAATTAACAAAGATTAGAGTAAGATGTACAATACTTTACAGATCATGTATAAAATTAATTTATTATTTATTTTGGTGGAACTTATTAAATAATATTCTTCTGTTAGCAAAAGAAAAAAACAACTGATTATTTACAATAATACGAAACATACTGGAAGAGAACAAAAAAGATGCAACTAAATGGTAAGTGTCTTGCACTTGCAAATCTATTTCTATTATATATTTATCATTGGCAGTCAATGTTCAATAAACTAAGCAATCGTTAACAATTTCAATCACAGAAAGATTTCTTATATTCATGAAATATGGACCGAAATAATTCGCAACATTAAAGAATACTGTTGTCATGTAAACTTTTGATATATTGGACTGCAATTTTAACTTGCTTCTGTTATACACAAAAAATTATATCCCTTGTGTCTCTAAATCTTAATTCCCATATTTGTGATAATTCCTTGATGGAGATTTGCAGTAGTCATTTCTAAATTGCGTCGCAATAATGTCTACGTGTTCATTGTTAGACACTGTGCAGATAAAGTACCTATATAATACGTCACATCAAAAGTCATGAATCGCGAGGTTAAGGCAATAAGGCTTTCTTTTCTTCTACCAAACCAAAAGAATTGGGGAGATGTGTTTTTTCGTTGGACACGTCACTTAATTCGGGTGAACCCAAAATCGAATCTCTTTTCTCGCGCTCCTATTCATGCGAAAATCCATAGATAAACAATTAAATAAATTAATGATTAATACCATTTTATGCTTAGATAATTAGAAATCCTCACTTACGGATTCTCCTCACCCCCTCCCCAAATCGTGATACTTGCGTAACCTCAAAAAGTCAAGAGTTTTCATCCGCCTCTGCCTTAGGGCCCTTGATCGGAATTGATGG
>NNCF01128863.1:1078092-1102093 GCA_002313205.1 Laupala kohalensis | reverse complement strand
ACGCAGTTTGTACTGCTTTTTTTTGACAATAAATTTATTATTATTATCCATTCCGATTTTCTCCTTAGAAATGACTGATTTTTCATCGAAGGAAACCCTCAACCTCCAAGTACTTGGAAGAGCTGTTGGTAAGAGGGCGGTTATTAGGCGGGCAATGGGCGACCGAGTCGTGCGTAGGCGTGCCGGGCGTGGGGTCCCGTGTGGGGCGTGGGCGGCGGTGTTTGAACGCGGTCCCGCGTGCGCTCACTTCATCTCCCCTCTCTCTCATTCCTCTTCCCAGAAATGTCCCTTCCAACAACGTCGTTCTCTCTCCTTTTCTCGCACGCTGATGAATGGGACAGCGGGACCACTCCTGCCATTGTCTTCGCGTCAAAATATTCGAATGACGTTTTTCATTCAACTATTCGCGGCCGTCATTTTTTTTCCTCTTTCCCTTGGCCTCTCCACCACCTTGGAGCCACTTTACACATTACTGTTATTATTTACAGCGCAAAAAGAAGAGTGACACGTTAATGGACGCGCGGCGCGCGCCAACGTGGAGTAGAGGGCGCGCGTGGAGTGGTGGAAGAGGCGCGGGTCTCGCTGCGCGAGAGGATCCTCTGGGCACGCGCGCGCTCTCTACGCGCGCTGTAAATCATAACGCCGCGACGGAGAAAAGTCGACAGGCGAATCACGTAAGCGCGAAATGGTGCTCAGTGGATGTGCTGTAACGAATGCGTTTCTGGATCCGTGAATTTGGAAATTACGATGTAGGATTTCCAGTAGTTAATGGAACTTGATCTTGTTGTCAGTACGCGAGAAATAAAATTTGAATTTTTGGCTTTTTATCTCTGTAATACTTTAACCACAATACTTTCCCTTCCGCCAGTCTACCTTCAATTAAATTTTACGAAACCAAACTGAAATAGTACTGCATCTGAGGTAAAAATATCTTATATAATAAACAATAAATGTTACAAACTAAATGAGAAAAATTTTTCACATTTCCATAATTTTTCCTTTGCTTTGTAAAATTGTCGGAGCAAAGGAATTTATGTAATCTTACTGTTTTTAAAATATTACCCTTATTTTGGTTATACTATTTTGATCTCCAAATATTTTGCACAACGGATGCTGTATGTAATCAATATAATTTAGAAGAACTCTACTGAAAGGTTTAGCAGCCCTAGGTTGATGATGTCCCTCAAAAGAATTATACATCATAATCCTTATCTCTTCCCCCTCCTCTTCAACGCATATTTGGGTTGTACCCGACTGTGCCTCAAACTTTTGAATATTTAATCTGTGTACAATCATATATATGTTAGAAGTTACAAGTCCTAATGTTCCATTTCGATTCATTATTTTTGGGTGAAATTCACTTTTGCCAATCAAGACACAGCTCACAACTACACGCAACACGCCTCTCTCGTCATTTAGTAAAGAATATATTTATTCATTCTCGTATCACATAGGATTTAAATTAAGGCAATGGAATTGTACTCATCTTAAACTTTAAAAAAAATTGTATACCTCGTCTTCTCATAACTGGAACCTTACGCTGCAGCCTATTCAGCCTAATTGTAAATCAGACCCTGTAATTTACCTTATAAAACCAAAAATATATCAGACAATTCGAACTAATTGTTACAAATCAAATTGTTCTTCATGTACACAGTTAATCAAAAACATTTTATCCGTTTAAGAAATTTACGGGTTGCATTAGCCTTTAAAAGTGTTCGTAGCTCATGAATATCGTCGTTCTAAATCCTTTCCCTTCAACTCAACAATGTCCTGCGTCAGTATTGTTCTTGAAGCAACGGCTCATTCTCTTCTGAACTGAATATTCTCAGCACGTATACCACTGATCCACCCACCACCCAAATATTTCATACGAGACCTTCATGTCCCCAGTGTTTTCATCCATAACAAACGCCTTTATGACTGTACACGTTTAGTTCTCTTGTCTTTCCTCACCTCCACCCCCCCCCTCCATGTCCTTTCCATTCGTCCACCCGCCTTCGCTCCTTTTGTCTTCGTTGCCGCCCACATTTCGTCTCCTTGTGGTACTCCGTCGTATCGCCGTTCTTCTCATGTCTTCGCTCGCGCGCTGACAAAGCACCGCCAATTTTCATGTTCTCCATGCGATGTGGCGTTACAGAGACGCTCGAGGGGCTGGCGGAAGTCTGATGACTCAAGTGGATGATTCTTACTTCTTATCTTTTCACAGAGAGGGACTGAAGAGGTATTCTTGACCCATACAATATATACATTTTTGTTTATTTTCAGGAAAGAATGAACATATGCCTCTACCTTTACAAGAAAGGGATTGAAGTAATCCAGAAGTATCAATACACCACTTTACATTTTTCATCATTTTTTCCCAAAATTTCTTTGAAGTGAAGATAAGAGGGCAAATAATGTGTTGGTGTAAATTGTTTATGTTTTACTTCTTTTTTCCTATAGTTATGTCCTGATATTATTAGTATAGTTTCCGAAAAGTTGGTAAGCTATTGAAACACATACATTTCTTCGACTTGGATTAGAATAAGAATTTGTAATTGTAATAGAGGTTAAAAAATCTACTTTTAGTTAACAAGTTTTCAAATTGTGTTCATCAGTGATCCGTGCTTCGTGTAAGATTTAGACAGTCTTGGTACGTAATGACTAGATTATATTTGAAATTTTTAGAATGAAAGTGTTCGAAGGAAATGTTTTAAAGATTGTAGTGATAAATAGCTACAATATTGTAAAAATTCTTATTTCATGAGATAAATGCTGATCCATTCAAGTTAACACATACCGAAAATGAATGGATGAATAAAAAAGTTGAAGATCAAAATCAATTCCGATCCATGTATGGCCATTGCAGAAGCGTTAAAAAAAATATTTTCGTATTTGACTATGGCGGTACCGTATAATTCTCATTACGATGTTCAAAATTTATCACAAAATGGCTGATGTATTATCACTTCAAGGACAAGACATTGCAATAGTCTCAATTACTATGACACAAAATTGTTTCTGTGAAGACGAAGGCAAAATGCATTGTTGTTATAGAATGGAGTAACGAGAAATATGCCAGGAACGTGAATTACAATTTTATCACGAAATCATACAAAATTACGAAAATTGTGTCTACATTTAAATGAAATGTGGAGCTGAAATAATTCTTTTTCGCGTTTGATACTACCAAAACAAATATTATCTCTCTACACTTTCAAAATTACTCGAAAATACTTGAAAGGTTATTGATCATAATAATATGAGAAAATAATTCTTGCAATTTTACCAGAAATTCTGTCTACATATAAATAGAAAAGTTTGAAAGTTAACGAAAAAGTTTTTAATGTATAGAAGTCGCTTTATCCGTATAAATATTTATACAGATGTAACTATAACTGTATAATATTCCTCTATACTGTATAATATACCTCTATACCTCTATGTCTATATCTGTGTAAATACGGAAATTTTGAAAATAAAGCGACACTACTGACTTCTATGAATTAAAGTTTTAAAGTCAATGAAAAAATAGAAAAGAAAACACTTAAAAGTCACTTAAAAATTTGACGGAACAGTCTCGGCATCCATCCTTCATCAGCTACGTAAAAATTTATTGTTATTGTTATGCCAATGTTTCGACCGTTTATTTCGATGATACTGAGGGCTGAATTAAAATGTATTTTAAAGGACTTATGATAACAGAAATAACAGAATATAATGATGATAACAGAAATAGAACCCTGATGATAACAGAAATAAACTGTCGAAACGGTTGGTATAATTATATTTTGTTTTACTTCTGACCAAATTGCGAGTATCCTATTGCCCAAAATATAGTTGTTTCAGATCAGTAGCTCGAGAGACAGCGAAGACGAAGCATCATCCACACGGCGGTGCGGGGCTGCTCAAAGGCTGACAGCGACATGCGTGCTGTGACATTGAGTGGTCACTGTCATTGAGAAGCCTAGCGTCGTGTCCTGGCGGTCGACGGCTGCTCTTGGAGAGACCCTTGTGTGGGAGGACACGAGTCTCCTGCTCGTTGTGCCCACCCTGCCCGCGGGCGACACTTGGGTGCGCCGAGCGACGTACGCTCTCGGTGATTTCCTGGCGTAGCTGTACATCGGTGGCGGAAACGGAGCACTGTGCTCGGGTTTGTACGAGAAGACGAGAGAACAATGGATGAGATACAGATTGAAAATAAAATAAATATAAAATTGAAATTATACGTTTTTATTTCAAAAAGGTGTTTCCTAAAAAATGATGTTTAATAAAATATAAAATCATTTCAAAATTTCTGAAGAAAAAACCTCAAGCTTTTAAAAATGATATAATGAGCCCAAACTTGAACTACCATTTACGATTGAGAAGTACGAGTGTCCACCTTCCACCTCCATCATCAAATCAACTCAATAGTATCATCATCATATACTGTCACACAAACCATACATATCAATAAAATTTCAAACTTGGATGTGGACGAAAAATCAATTACAATCGCTAGCACTACTAACTGATAAAATAAAAAAATAACTACCTTCTGTAGAGTTTTATACAAATGTATGTCTCTTTCTGAACTGTTGGAATAAATAAAAAAATAGNTTCTGTAGAGTTTTATACAAATGTATGTCTCTTTCTGAACTGTTGGAATAAATAAAAAAATAGTTTATTGAACAAAAATTTAAGTGTACTTCATCCACTTCAGAGTGTCCTAACATATACATGTATATACAGCAGAAATAAGAACATAATACTATTTGTCGCAATCGCTTCATTATTATNTTATTGAACAAAAATTGAAGTGTACTTCATCCACTTCAGAGTGTCCTAACATATACATGTATATACAGCAGAAATAAGAACATAATACTATTTGTCGCAATCGCTTCTTTATTATTAACTTCCATTTTTCAATCTCTACATTAAATAAATTTTAAAATAAGTAATTTTAATTAGAAACTTTGAGAATATATCCATTCACAAAAAGGAAAAGGAAACATCTAACTCTAAGCCGATCAGGAAAAAAACAGTTTCCTTTTGTCGAGAGGGCATTTGGTCCCCATGGCCCCCTTCTTGGAACCGCTGCTCACTATATTCGCCGAGAATTCCCCATGTAATATTCTCAACTGTCAACGTTACAACCCATCAGTTCGTTGAAGGGTTAGCGCTGCTTGTACATGCGTAAGTGTGTCCCTCCCAATCGGCACACCGTAACATCGACATATCCCCAAGAAGGATTCCGATCTTCGTGGTGACAATTTCTGATGCCAGCAACGTAACTACCATGGCGGTATGGAGCGAGCAACGGCGTGCAAGTGGTCTCGACGGGACGGCAAGTGATGTGCGTTTCTTTCCTATCGAAAGCGATGCTTACAACGAGCGGTCGAGGCGCACGCACTCTGCTTCAGCAATGTGCGCTGGAGTGCTGTCTATTGTGTAGCGTGTTACCCGATTTGGGAAAACACAAGCGGGGAGCGTCATGTTTCAATAATGCTCGGAGAGGCAGGCGATTCAGACTTTTAAATTTTCTATTTTATTCCAATGCACTTTGTAAGGACATATATAAAAATAATAAACCGTTTCTTGTTTATTGCACGGACTATTGTTTTCCAGCGAAGTGCGTCGATTTCCAGAATTGAGCTCAAGTAAGGTTGTTAACCTACGTCAACGAAGTACAAATCTATTAATCACCACTTTATTTGATTTACACCTTTATCAGTTCAAATGCATTTGAGTTGTACTTTAGGTCCATCTACTTTTTTTTTGAAGCCGGAGCGTTTCCGGAGCATATTGGCATCTTTCTCGCGACAGCGATGACGTGGCATCCACGTGTGTCCGCAGATTTCAGACACCTATTGATGTCTGAATGAAAATGGGTTTGTCTAGCCATGGATTTCAGATCAAAGCACACGTTTCCCAATAATCAATATCAAACTTCAGTTTATAACTATACTCGGACAAAAAACAACAACACAAAATCCTCACAATTCGTTGAAAGTTGTATAGTCAAAACACGAAAAAAAAAAATCTATAGATTCGTTGCAATGACTTATTTTAGCGGAACCGAGAGCGAATGTCATGATTCGTTGCAACGAAAATGTTTAGTGTATTTGTTCAAAAACTGTCGCGGACCCATTGCAACGGTTCCGCGAATGGAGCTATTTGGCACACATCTACTTCCAAAGCAATTGCGAAGTGAAGTGCCTTAATTGCGCAGAGTACCCCGGAAGACCCTAAAAAAAGTTCCCTTAATTGTGCAGAGACTGAGACAGATAGAATAAGGAAAGGATCTGTTAACATACACTGTCACGTCATTACCATGGTATGTGGCAATTTAGAACGAATACTATCATTCCATATTACAACAAAACCACTGACTGAATCTTTTTGAGGGAATTTTGCTTCGAACCCTCGCTCCTGGGAAGAAGGTCAACCGGTCAGTTGTGCCAGGGCGCCGTGAATATTTTAGAAATAAAGATTCTTTTTGAATAATAAAGATTCTTTTTGCGCTCTTGACTAGTACTCCATAAGTTAGGGGAAAATGACAGCAACCTAATCTGAAACTCCGCAGAACAGCCAACAACAATTAAATGAATTATCAATTTCATATTTTCTTTTTAGTCATACATTAATTGTCAAGGGTACTGATATGCATGTAACGTGAGTGCACTATAAGAACTCCAAAGTTTTCAAAGAGCCGTCAGTGTGTAAAAGAGTAATGTCCAACGCTGGTAAATCTGGGGAAATATTTAGAAAATTAAGTTATAAGCCTTAGAAAGTAATCGCATTGAAAGAATTTTTTAATTTCCGGTCGTAAATTATATAAAATAATTGGAAGTATTACTTCCCTTGGGTGGACATTGTGGGGCTTGCGAAATAAAAGAGTCAAAATAGTTAACTAAAGAAATGCAAAATTTTGAGTGGCAAAGTCTTGTATACAATTTCTACAAAAATATTTGTTGTAAAATGTAGTTCAGATAAGAAATTAAATATCGTAATCACGAAAATTAACTTTATTTATGAGTGTAGTTTCGACATGTACAACCAACTTTTCAAAGATAATTAGGCAACAATCACAAAGAGAAATTACAGAGCTACTAGAAACAAGAGTGAACAAATGAACGGTGACAAACTGTTGGATAATGAACCGAAGTTATGTCTTGTGAATATGTTGGGCGTAATTTATGTTCACTCTATGTAGTTCAGGGCACCATATACTTCAGTTGAATGCAAACCACATACAGCTTTCATTGGCATAAATCATCGTGACATGAGAAAAATGTATTGTACACCTACTAAAGTTAAATGTCACCACCCATATTTTCAAATAGCGTGTAATTACAGAAAAGGTCTACCACTAACTTGTATCAAATGTAATCTACAACTGAGAGTCATCGTAGCTCTATATTTATAACCACAGTTTTTCCGTCTCTAAAGTACCAATGTTTCGTACAGCCTGGAACGGTATTTGGGAAGGGATCTCACTGGGATTTTGGAAGGGATGTAGGATCGATCAACAGAATTCTATTTAACTTTAAAAAATTAATTTTGAAACCGAAAAACATCCATACAATTGATCACTTATACGAATGAGCATGCACATGTTACTTATTCTCAGCTCTTTTTCGTCACTTTATGTCTTAAGTGAATTAAAACTATATTTCATCGTATTTTAATTTCTATGCGATTTTATGTTTATATTTGTTTTAATACTTCTTTATTTGTAATTTGTTCGAAAATTAAAAAAAAAAACATTTCCTTTAATTTGAAAAAGAAAACACAATTGAGAAGTAGTCGTCCACTGATGACCCTTCGTGGGTCAGGTCTCGCTCGGCGATTATCAGCGCTCGCGCCATCTTCACTTAGTCTCTGGCAAGACGCTGAAGATACAAGAATCAAGCGTGAAACGTTTTGAATTCAAGTATTTGACATTATTGTCCGACTTGGAATTTTTGTGAACTTGAGGAGGCTTCTCCTGACAATGTAAGTGAAGATGTATTTGATTCTTTTTATTTTGCATATTCTTTAGTTGTTAGTATTGAACATTACAAAATTTTGTCAGGATTTCATGCTCATTGTTACATTTTATAAAAAATGTTATAAAGTATAATATTTTAAGAGAAATTATCATAGCTTTTTTGATGATGAACAATTTGATCTGCAAAATTGTAATAATATTAAAAATTGGATTACATACATTAATAAGGAAGATTTTAATTTTTTACATCGTAACGTTTAATATGACAGTCTTCGTTTTAACTTTCGTGCCTTTAATTGGGCTAAGAATACATCTGTTTCTTATATTGATCCTTTTGCGTTAGAACATAGATTTTGCTATAAATTTTTATTGAATTTGTTCGATGATGTTCATCACAAGTCTAATTGTTTTAAAGTCATATTTACCTCTTGATATGCGTTAAACTAGTTGGTTTGATACTATTTATAAGTGGTTTTGGGAGTTTTTGAAAAGTAATGGTAAACGTAAGCAGCAATTATATTTATTTGGCTCTCCTGCAGTTGGGAAAAGTACTTGTATTGAATCAATAATTGGTAGCTCTAATGTGTGTTTCGTGTTTTGGCCTTTTAAAGGTAATTTCTTTTTATAAGGTTTGGATTTTAAGTATCATAAATTTATTATTTTTGAAGATTTTATACATCATAATTTTATTCATGAAAATGATATTTTGAGACGCTTGCTTGAAGGTAGATATGTTAATGTTCTGTGTAAGGGAAGAAGGGGTATCGTGGAATATTTTCTGGTCAAGAAATGTTTGTTTCTAATGAAAGTAATATTATTATAGACCGGACATTGGAGAGTAGGTTACAGGTGGTAACTGCTGACAGACTTTACTGGACTAAACCTTCCTTTTTCAATGTGGAGACGAAGGATGACATATTATGGACGTCGTTACTACCGCCAACGATTACCTTGGACTAGACTGATTGTGCATAATTACGGTTTTGGACGCCCTTTATATTCTACGGTACAGAAAAATATAATTGGAACAGCTAAGACTTTTCAATATGGAATGATGTTTGGTCTAACACAAGTACTCAAGATTGGATAACTACAAAGTGAGGAATTATTACTCTGATTGATTTCTTAAATAAAATTGATTTTAATAATATTGAAGCCACTTATAAGCACGTCATTTTAAACAAACTGACTGTAGTAGCTGATACATTTAGAACGATCCACTTCATGGTTATGTTAGACGAGAAAGGTGGTTTTATTATAATACTTATTTTAATAAAAATATTAACTTTAAATAATAATTTACGTTTCAAGGAGTTCCCGCGCTGTTTTATGTGAATCACTAACAAGTTGCAGCCTGACCATAGGTCAGGCGATGGTCTTATCACGCTCGGCGGTCAGGTCACGCTCGGTGATTATCAGCGCGAGCGCATAGCCAGTAACTTAGTCTCTGACAAGACGCAGATAACACAAGTACCAAGTGAGAAACGTGTTTTGAATTCAAGTCAAAAGTGCATGATAATTTATGGATGGCAACATGGGCGACTGCGAGAACCGCGTTAGTGAAATGGGATGCCATAGCACCCACATCGGCGAAAGACTCATCGCAAAGTTTGATGTTGCGTTTAAACACATCCCAGTCTGCTTTTTCAATATCCACTGAGAGGGGCGAGAAACCGAAGGGGAAAAACGTTCATATTTATAAGAATCGGGCAGTGGTCACTCCCATACAGATCGTCGAGAATGTCCAGACTAAGATTGGGGTAAGTGAGGAAATGCGGATGGCTAAATCCAGCACTGAGAAAGATTGGGAAGCTGTACAGAAGTGGGTGGAGTGGCCCGTGTTAAGAAGCACAGTATCTCGGTTATGTAACAGTTTTTCAATGATATCACCCTTTGGACAATTGTGTGAGGAACACCACATCGAGTTATGGACATTGAAGTCCCCGACGATAAGAAATGGGGAAAGCAACTGGCCCATCAGACCAGCAAGATCCTTCTTCGTGAATGACTGCCCAGAAGGGATATAAATATTACATACCGTAAATGTAAGAGATGGTAGGCTAACCCTCATACATACGGTTTGAAAGACGCTGATTACAGAGAATTCTTTGGCATAGACTGAAGCGTCTACGAGCACAGTAACGCCACCGTGTGGCCGTAGGCCGTCTTCTAAGTCCGCCCATAACAGGAGAGAAAAGAGTGTTTTGGTAAGAGACGTGTTTCTTGAAGACATACTATATGAGGAGAACGACGAGACAGTAAGAGCTTTATGTCATCTGAACGGACATGAATGGCATTCAGATTCCAGACCCATAGTATGGAGTTTATCCGCTCTTTCTTCGATGTCTAGATTTCTTTCTGTTGACGACTATAAAGTCAGATCTAGCTGTGGTCCCCTCCCCGGGAGAGTCGCCGTGATCACTGCTGGAATGATCGGATATAACAAGACCACTGTTTCTGCTCCTTGAACGTCGGCGACTACGGGAAGTTGATCCGACATAGGAACCTGACTTTAAAGCGCCAGTCATTCAGGAGTGAGGGGAGCGAGATCTCCACCGGGGACGACCCCGAGATTGTCTTCCCGGGGATTGTTTATTCGCGGACTTCGCTTTCTGAGTTGTAGTAGAGACTGATTTAGACGTACATATAGATTTTCGTTTGGGTGATACCTTATACTTCTTAGGTATAAGAATTTTGCACCCCAGAAATTCGTCTTTAAAGTCAGAAGGATCATCCAATTATGCCTGAACACCAGAATTATGCATCTTGTTTTTTTTATTTCCTCCAAAACCACCTGACAGCCAAGAGTCTGTAGATGGTTTCGGTGCGGTGACCGCTGTTGCAAAAGATTTAGTGATATTCATCAGAATTTTGATGAGGTACCGACACCTGGCCTCCAGGAAAGACTCCCTTTCCGTAACGCGGATCCTTTGGATGTCTTTCTCCATGATAAATTTTGCGCACGTGTTGGAATTGGAAGGGTGGCTTTCCTTACAATTTACACAGCACAGAGGCGACGAGCAAGGTGACGACTCGTGCGACGGCTTTCCGCAAATAACACACACTTCGCAGGGTGACTTGCACCGGTCGACTGTGTGAGCGAATATCTGGCTCTTAAAGCTGCGCAGAGGATGCAGTACATACTGGCGCACAGGCAGGGTATAAAAACCGCAGGATATGGATTCCGGTAGAGAGCGTTTGTCAAGCGTCAGAACCAGTGTAGAGGTGGGGACGAATTTTTCCAGCACCTTCCTCGTAATTCTGTGGATATTAACCACGTCTTGGGGCTCAAAAAATGCATATGAGTCAGATGCAGATCTGAAGGCAAAGTCTTCGTGGTTCACAACGCCTTTGTACATGTTCAGGCTACGGTGTGTTGATGCCTTGATCTTAAGACCAACAATTTCCTTCAATTTCAAAATGCTATCTATTTTCTTGTCTGTGTGTGCCTCCAACAGAATTTCACCATTCCGCTGGAGCGCGAGAGACTGCAGTTTCTATGTTATCATCAGTTGCTTTCGCAAGACGTACTGAACTAATAGACTTAAAAGTCTTTCCCTCTTCGATACACCTCATTAATAGGAAGCGAGGCTTTGTAGGCCTGTCGCTATCCTTACAAAAGAAACTGTAAATCCACAGTTTCACCAACAATTCACCTCTTCCCAGAGGAAGAGGGCAGAGTCTGGGGGTAATTATCCACACGAATGGACTTTATATCATATTCGTATTTCCCACCCACCACGGAGTCCAACAACGGGACACCCCATTGGGGTGCCAGGGTTGACACGGGGACACGTAGGGTTCTTTAAGCGTGGGGTTTGCACCAACGCCGCCGACCAGGGCCCCCTGCGCGCCCCCTCTCACCCTGGAGTTTAGTCGAAGATCTAGTCCGAGCCGCTTGGTCGGGGGTGGGTTAGCCCCCGATAGCCTGTATAGAAGAGGTCCAGGCGCATTGGATGTCACATTCAAACAAATCCTCCTAGGGTTGCATGGTCCCCTCAACTCACCGAGACACCCATTCACGGCAAACACGTGGGTGAGGGTTCAGCACACAGAGGAGGCCAGTAACGAAGATAAAAGTGAAAAACTAGGTAAATAGGCGAAAAGAAAAAAACAGTTGAGATCCTTCTCTGTATCTCACCGTCAGGACTTGGACCGACTCACTTCGACGACATTATTATGTTATTTTATGTTAAGAAGTCATAATAAAATATCCTAACGTCTTATCAAACACTCATGCTTTCATTCTTTCACACATTTTTGCTCCATTCAAAAGATCTCTTGGCTCGATAGGAGTGTTAACCAATTCCAGTGTTTGCTGGAAAGTTTATAAATCCTAAATATATGGAATTCATAAAATGAGTCGTATATCACGAAGTATATAGTACACGTAAGTATAAATTCTGTGAAATTTCTCACGTGAAGAAGACAAAAAAGAAAAAAATCGCCTAACTAATTCACAAAGTGTCACGTGATTCTAAAAAGATTTGAAGTAGCGTGTTTGTAGTTTGAGCAATCTGCTCTGGGTTTGATGAAATAATTTACTCGATAAAACTAATATTCCAATTAGTAACTTCTGAAGGTAACCACAAAGCAGATGTCAGGTCTACCGTCAGCCCTCATTATGTGAAAGATTTTAAATCTCAAACGAGCATGAGCTAATCCTTAGTACCAGGCCTACCTCAATGGAGAATTCCCTAATGCTAATTAAAATTCCTTTGACCTTAAAATCTCTCCATTTTCTCGAACCTTAGTGTTCTCTCACAATTCCCTCTTTCAAAACAACCCCCCGGAAATTCTCCCATTCCCAAACAAGTGTTGCAAAACCATTGAACATATTTTATCATATACATTTCTCCGTCTGCAGCATAAAGTAAGAAAAAATGCTATAGTGCAAGGGTCATTTCTGGTGTGGTCCTCTATATTTTGGTCGTCTTCTAGTGTTATATTCATGCTCAAAGTCGCTAGATGAACTTATTATTGTCTTTTATTTGAATTTTTAAAGTAAAATAAATATTTAGAATATTATTTCAAAACATATAGCGACATATCAGTCCAATAAAAATGTAAAAGTATTATGTAAACGTAATTTCGTTGAAGACAGAAATTGATGTATTTTCGTATCTGCCGTACGTTTGCTGTCCTCCTATGTATTTTATCATTATCATATCTTTCACTTCAGTTTACGAAAAGTATATTCTACGTCTGCATGAGGAAGTAATATTGTTGATATTTTTTATTCTGTCGAGAATTTAGGTGAATTTTGCGGTAGGGGAAGGGAGGAGACGTCTTTGTTGTCTCTACCCCTAGATTTGGCCTTGCCTTCAATTCACGTACCCATCAGTGAGTGCGTGGGCGCACAGAGGGCGCGTCGTCAAAACAGCAAACAGCGACGCAATAAAAAGGCGTGACCGACGTCACGCCCACGCAGCACGCGCAACGACAGGCATTTGCTCATGTGACGCGTCACGGGATGAGAGGTGAAGATACTGAAGGGGTGGATAGGGGAAGAGGGGAGGTTTTCAAGACGACAAGGGAGATGGAGTAAGACAAGTTTGAGGAAGGAAGGAAGGAATATTAATGTAATGTGAGAAGGATGGGTGGAGGAATAACTCGAGAATTATAAGGGAATCTCAGTTTCTCAAAAGCACTAATGCAATAGACACGTCCTCAAAACACAAACGATAAGTACTCTTCGGTGAATATATACCCGTATGACTCATAAGAGAAAGAAGTCATGATTTTAAAAAAGGAAACCAAGTATTATTACTGAAAAATATTTTCAGCTATCTATGTATGAAAAAACCTAATCAAAATTGCACACTATTTTTCTTTCGTAATTATCAGTATTTGAAATTGAGTAAAATGCGAAGTTCGATGGGGTTAAAATACCGAACCAACCTTGAGTGCAAAACAAGGGTGGATCCAGTGTTTTGTTTCGAAGAGGGAGAGTACCAAAAATCTATGGTTTACTGTACACTTTAATGGAACATTATTTTTATTTATTAAAACGGTAAAAGATAATAAAAATAGAAAAATAAACATATAAGAGGCACTGAAATATTATGGAAAACCGTCTTGGCTTACACCTTCGTCAGTCACGTAGTTCTCACTGACACGACAGACGAAGGCGAAACGCGAAACAATTTCTGCAAAAATATGAGTGAGTTTTATATGTTGCTTTTTCTATTTTTTAATATCATTTAATGACCGTCAGTAAGTTGTTTAGGACTGCAGTGTCGTATTACTTTCAAGACTTACTACTTTACTTTTATATTCTTATTACTTCCTTACTTCGATGCCGTTCATAAATTACTTAACTCACCCTGGAGAAAGAGTGGGGTTTTGATATCGTCACATTGCGTTACGGTGGGATAGCTTTGATGTTACGTGACGTTAACTGTTGTAGGTTGTATTTTATAAGATATTTTTAATCTTCAAGTTTTTTAATAGTTATTTTAAATAAAAAAGTATAAAAAATTTTTTTAATGTTTTCCTCACGAAGGGGGTTTGTATAAAGGTATTATTGGGGGGATTATCGTTACACATGCGTTATTGAAGCAAAAGATTATTTTTCATGTAATCTATGAGCGGTCTTCGTGGAGAGACAGGAGACATGTTTTATAGATAGTAGATTTAATAGATTCGCAATAGTCATATAATTTCGAAGACCACCCTGAGCGCTACGCTGTTGTACGTTTCGTCCGTGTGAGTCCTTCACCGCCTCCGCCTCCGTTTGACTTCTTCTGCCGCGGGCGACTGCATCGGTCGCGTGCGGCGCTGTGGCAGCCTGCGTCCGGACGCCGCCGCCTCGCCGCCTCCCCACACAGCGCTGACCGCGTCGCCAACCGCCTGCACTTCCCTGCCTTCACCCTTTCCTCACTCCCTGACCCTCTTGAGGCGTATCAGGTGGCTCGCTGCGGGTCCTCATCGCAATTATCCTCCAGCTGCCCTCGTCTCATGCCTTCCCGCCAGTGGCTGTCCCGTCACTCGTTTCAACTTAGACACTTCAGGTTTGTTTTACAAGAATTTCACATGATTCTCCGGGTTTTTCTCCGGTTTTCCGGAGGGGTGGCGTCTAATAATAAATCTCGAATTTAGATTTATTTTAATACTGTATAAACAATTTTTTTTAAATTATCTACACTTTGATAATAATANGGTTTTTCTCCGGTTTTCCGGAGGGGTGGCGTCTAATAATAAATCTCGAATTTAGATTTATTTTAATACTGTATAAACAATTTTTTTTCAAATTATCTACACTTTGATAATAATGNTTAAATTATCTACACTTTGATAATAATACACACTTCTGAAATAATTTTTTTGTGTTTTATTAAATTCAAGTTTGTTGGTATTCTATTAATATTAAAACATGTACCAAACTATTTTTATTCTTACCTTAGGAGTGTGTTGAATGTTAAATCCGTCTCTAAGTTACGGTCCTTGATCGGAATTGATGGGATGGGTCCTTGCTTGCTTCCGGAGAGTAAATTAGTTTGTCCTCCGCGTTGTTTTATGCAGTTTGTACTGCTTCTTTGACATTTCATTTCTTTATTATGGTTAGCTATTAATTTTGTTCGGACTTAGCAATCAAATTTATTCTTATGGGAGGAAAGGTCTGTCCTGAAATGGAATTGCGACCAGTTTTATAAGCATTGGGGTTTTACCAAAGAAGAATCTTCACTTAATTTGGAGGTGACACTGTAAGGCGATCCTATACATTAACGATTATTTTTAGAATTTAACATTTTTAATAATAATAACAATAATAATAAAGTATCCTTACTTTTGCGAGACTCAGTTAGACTCTCGTCTAACCCCTTAAAATATTTAGATTACTGAAGATTACGAGAACAAGAATTTTTACATATTTAAAATAGAGGTACGTTTGGGATTTTAAAGATTTTAAAGATTTAACACTAATTGCCTGATAAATTGTATTTCGCTGTGGCTTTATGAACATTTAGCGAAGGTTTTGATTTGTGGTTGATCAACGATTTACATTGAAACGAGCCTATGAATACCCATTAATAGAGAAAACAAGATACGTTAACATGTTTGTACATATAGAACAATATTAACTTATATAGAACAATAGAACAATCGAAAATTAAACTCTCCCCCTAACGCACGCGAAACCGTAACGCCCGCTTTTGTATCGCTTATTAAATAAATAATGGAAGTACTTACGGTCTGTTATGGACGAAAAGTAATTTTTTTTTCTCAAAATACATACTCTTCGTCCATGAAAAGTCGTAAGTCTTCCATTATTTATTTAATTAGGCTACATAATGGGTGTTAATTGTAGTAGAATTTGTATCGCTAAATCCACAGGCAATATTTCAAATATAATACCACCCCCACCACTACCTCCGTCGCGTCTCCTCACACTCGCCATTGAATCGCCATCACCATCCACCTCCGCCGCCCGTCGCTTTTAAATGGGCAAACACAGGCCGGGCGGCGCGAGGCGGCATGGCGCGGTGCGGCGGACGCACAGTGTTTGGTTTGGCCGGCGGCGGCGTACGCCGTTCGACTCCTAAGCAGCCGCCCGTGTCGCCCGCCTTCATCGCCCTCCTCCTCTCCGCAGACGGCGCCAGCACAAGCATTGTCGTCACTGGCGCTGCCATTTGTATCGACACGGCCGACATCGACGCTTGTCACCGCCTGCCGCATCTCCGTCTCGATCTTGTCTCGTAATCTTTCTTTCATCGATTTTGGTGACAACAGGCCCCGTTTCACAAAAGTACAAGATAGCAAGTAACAAGTAAATTTTCACAAGTTCGTAAATATATCCAGTTATAAGAGTTTTACAAAGGTGCACTTGTAAAATTGTAATTCCAAGTGAATTCTCACAATTTGAGAAGTAATTTACCTGTAATCCACCAACAGTGTTAGGTTACTAATAATAGCTGCTGACATATTTATAAAATAAACTTGTTAGCAACCAAGTACTTTTTACCGAGTTATAAACGTTGCTTAACAATGTTATATGTGTTATTTTATTAACATTTAGTGATCAAGTTCTTCCTCGGAAGCTGAAGATTGCTTTACATTCATGTACAACGACGTAAGAAAACTTAACGGAACTTCAATGAACTTCAGATAAGTGTTAATGTATGAATTTAACGAACGCTCGGAAAACTGGGAGAAAAAGAGGGTCCTATTACTAAAACATATTACAAGAAAAAATCCGTATTTATTTTACTAGAACTTTTAACATAGTAATTCGTCAATATTTTTGCTTCGTTAATAACCACGCAGTTGGGAATGTCACTGTAGATATTGCTAGAAATATTTCAAGCTTGTGTATAAAAATCACTTCCTGAGGTGTATCTCCAACAAACTATACCTAAAATCACTTTTACAAATTTGTCATTACATAACGCAGAATCAAACGAGAAAGACTCGACTGTTTGAAAATCGTTGTTACTGACAAGTTTGAAGATTATGTTACGAACAAGTAGTTGTTACTGACTAGTTAGCGAAATCTTTGTGAAACGATTGTAACTAACTACTTCGGCCCCTGGAATATCATATACGGCTTCCAGTTTAGAATCAAGTGCATGAATTTTTAATTTTTTTTAAATTAAATAATACTAGCTAAATCCGAGCGATTAAAACACACTGAAACATTGAATGAAGCTAAATTTAAAAGTTTTGATAAAGCCTGCGTCACTATTTGAATGTAACTAACATTCACTTTTATTTAGAAAGGCTATTTTATTTACCTGAATAATACGGAAGGTACCACTTTCCCCCATCTCCTAGTTTTTGACAAGTTTCACGTAGATTCATATTTAGCATTAAACAATGAAAGCAGGACACCGTAATAGATACGTACCATTCCCTACGAATATTGTTTATATTTATGGTCAGCGTCCTTAGACGTGTGTCTTTCTATTTTCATTCAACTTGCGACACCCAAAGACCTCTGAGGTGGCCTCGTAGAGACTACGCTCCTCATATGAGGCGACTCCCTTAGGAAGTACTTAGTTTTGGGCCGTATTTTCCAATTCTGGTTCACAAACAGAGGTTGAGGATCACCGCAATTTAAGAGATTTCTATGTGATTAAAATCTCGTAGATTTTTAAATGTAAACTAGATTTTTCCTTTTTGTTTTCCATTACATCCTATAAAGTCTAGCATTGACAATTACTCACATCACTTACCTACAAACTTTAATTTTTCTCTAGAGCAACTATTTCAACGCAATGCCCTATTTTTGTCTAGTTGTGCCTTTAAACGCTTTTTAAAAAATTTCCATTCAGTCAATTTTTTTTTTGTGGAAGTACTGAAAGCTGTGGTGTAGTTAGTTGTAAATAGCTGTGGTAAGGATTTATGTCTATTAATCGTTCTAAAAGTGTCTAAAAATGAGGTGTTTGTCGATTTATTACAATTATAATGAAAATGATGATGCTCTGTTTACCTTAAAATGATTCTTAAGCTGAATTGTTTATTTTTAAAGAGAAATACATGCAGACTTTATATCGCACTTATTTTCTTCGTCCGTTAGAGCGATATGTGTACAGTATATGCTACCTGCATTGCAAATTCACATTTTTATGAGAGTTCTTAATCAATTTACAAAATATTGTATGGTCAACTGACGACAACCAGCACAATTTCATAGTACTAGAATAAGGGACTTTAAAAACATTTTCAAGATTTGACGGGTGGATGGAGTGAAACATACTGGAAATAAGTAAAAGTATGTGAAAATCATCAAATCACCCCCTGCTATACACCAAATCATACATAATGTTTTGCTAGTTCCGAATTGCAATTCTTCCCATGAATCTCTGTTTCAAAAAGAGCGGTACTAGAAGTGCAATATTTGTTGTTTCTTTTATCTTTCATAAAATTCTATCAAAATATCAGATTTCGAAAACGAGTTTTCAAATAAACACGATCTAGGCACAAAATCAACAACAAAATAATAGATTTATGCAACAATGATGTTTTAGACGACTTCAAAACAAAATACTTGTACATTTCAAAAACAATAATTGTACATATTTTTTGTACTGCAGTTGTCATGTCACGCGTTAGTATCTTCCTTATTCTTCATTAACACCTGAATATGACTTAAATACGTCGTGTTTGCGAATATTGTGAAATTAGTCTACTTTAAAGGTCTTTATATTGACTAATTATCAGCCTTATGTATTCGTGAATTGTGCATCCATTTTGAACGCGTCGTACATGATATTGCTTTCAACAATTTTGAGAAAAGGAAAAAAAAATGTATGGCACATATTTTCTAAAAAGTTTTGTTAAAAATTGTTACAACCAGTTTCAAGAAAAATTAATTAATAAAATTCTATTAAATGAAGATGTTCGTATACTCTTTCTCGCTACCCACGCCACCTCCACTTAACATCCCATCACGTCCAAAGCCATCATGCGGAAAGCTACTTCTCCACGTGGGAGGCTCGGGTGAGGAACCGAGAGTGGCGCCTGAGTGTTGTTTGGGCAGCCATTCGGCAGTAGGCGACGAGCGGTGGTCCTTAGCACCGCCACGCGCATGTGGCATAACATGAGGAATCAGATTACATGGCCGGTGTCGAGGACACGGCGACGTGCTTTCGCGCCGAACGGTCTCGAACAGGGAGGCGGCAATGGACGATAACGAACAAGACGAAGACGGGATTGAATGACGCTATGTCAATGGCTTCGTTTTCAAGCGATGAATAAATCAGTTTATTATTGATTTTAAGAATATTTCTTAATTTCCAAGTAATCTATAGTTTGATACGCCAGATTTTACCTAAACACTCAAGCAATACACCAGTTTAATTTTACCTAAACAAAATTTATTGAACATATACTTGTTTGCCCGGGACAAAGAGTGACAAAAATGCCACCGTTTCAGCCATTATGCTGCGGTTTTCATCGGTTTAGCGACAGAGCTCTGAAGGAGGTCACAGCACAATGGCCGCAACGTTTGTAGTTCTGCCTACTGAGATGTGATTTGGCCCGGGCACCGAAACCTACGTTTACTACATTGATTTTACTTTTAGTACAACGTTTCCACCCCTATTTGGGGTCGAAACGTGGTACAATAACGAAGTACTACAATATTAGACACAAATATGAAATTACTTGAATAATGTTTCGTACAAACGACGTAAAATATTTAGGCTTTCTTATAACTACCGGTTCTATGAAGTTCTCTTTAAAATTAACTGTGTATGGCTACAAACTGGACAATTCATAACTTTCCGAAAGGAAGTAAAGAACAATTGTACCGATTTCTGTCGAAGTACAAGAAGAAATATTGGAGAAAAACTTGGGTCAGGATAGGGCAAAAGGAATAAAGAAAACAGACGTGCCAAGATTGAGTACAGATAAATGATCAATCATTTCCGAAGTGTCATAATATGAAATTAAGTTTTAGTATGAACCAACTTCTCATACTAATATAACAAAACGTAATACGAAGGCTATACTTATAATTCTTCAAAAATATATGATAAAATCAGACCTTTAACAAATACCATATCATTGCTCCGTGTAAAAATAACACTTGCACTTTTTCCGTGTAAAATATATTTTATAAATAACAAAAAGAGCGAAGAAAACAGATGACTATTAAAAATATAGATGTAGGTATAAAACAGTCTAATATTACGGGAAGGTCACTTCTTAAAATGATGTAACCTAGAAAATGGATTATCGAATGTACGAAGTGATTAACCTCATTCTTTTTAAATCTCCTTCTTGAAAATAACAACTTTCCTCACAAAATTATAAAATCCATCTCTCTTTGCGAATGATATATATACAACGAACACAACAGGGCTACACAAATGGGGAAAACCGTGGCGGTGAATCATCCTTGTCTTCTCTTCGCATCGTTCATGCTTAACGAGGATACAAAACTGAAGCGAAAAGACGAGAAAAATTCTTCTACCTCATTAGTGTGAGGATTTAAATGAACCCCGCACAGAAGAAATTCTCTTGCTGTGTTTATTCTCTTTATTTGAATTTATGAGTAATAAACAGTGATTTTAATGTACATTATAAAGATAATTAATATTGCATAATGAAGTAAGAAAGAAGTACATTATCCCACAGAAAATTACGAATGACTCGCAGATAAGTCAATCAGATAGGTCGTGTTTTCAGTACTTGAGAGGATTATTTTTGCGAAGGATCTACGACTAGGAGTAATTAACAAAGAGAAATAAATTACAAATAAACTAAGATTTATTTCATGCCATAATCAACTTACTACTTTAGACGTTGATGCTTGTGCTAAAACGTAATATTAAATGTCATGAATATAAGAATTAAAGAACAATTTGAAGTATTTGTATGCAAAGGCCATCGTAAAATGCGAATAAGGAACATTTACGAGTAACATGTTCTCTCGACAATAGCAAAAGGGAGTTAGGGGAAGAAACAACAAATGATTTATTTACTCTTTTAATAACTTTTAATAACTCTTTCGAGACTGAGTACAACTCAACCTCGACATTGCTCCGTCCTTTTCAATGTAAGGTAGCATTAATATGGCAGGCGCTAGTCAAGCACGTAAGTAAGAACCTTTCAATAATGTTATCTTTTCTGTTTAAATTAAAAATAGTAATTATAAAATTAATTCACGAATTATGGTGCTTTAAAACAGTGAATCATTAAATATAGTTTAAATTGAAACAATATATTTGAAAACTGATCTACAGTTTGTCTCCAGTTCTCTTGTTTTGCCTGTTTTCCTTGAATAGCTTACTTAATTGTCCCGAAAGAGGAAGGAAATTTTGTACTGTTCTTTTCTGTATTACGTTTTAGGCAAGTGTGATAGTAACATCGAAACACTAGAAATTACAGGGAAATTTATTGTAAAACCGTTTCTTCGGAGCCCCTTTGTTCACAAGAGCCAGTTCAACTTCAATATGTTTTTCTTCCAAATAATAACCCCGAAAAGTGTATACATTTCTTGTACTAGGTCTAGAAAATATTACCGCATGAAAATAACGAAGAGTTAGAAAACTGAGCCATAGGCTCTGTGCAAAAACTCACGCGCCATCCTTTACGACCCAGCATCAAAACGTAATTTTTTCGTTCCAGTTCACTTGCTACTTGTAAAATTTTGGTTTAGTTTCGATTTTTATCAGCCTACTATCGTTGAACTAGTCATACTTAGTGTTTTCCGAAGATTTACATTTGTTTAAAGATTAATAACACTCATAATTCAAAACTACCAAAGAAGTAACTGAAAAATTATCGCGTTAGAATTAATGACGTCACGAACTATCAAAATTGCCATTCGATTCTTATGCAGCATCGATATTCACCTTCCCTCCTGAAAAGTAGTCCGATCTTAACTTACTGATTTGAAATAAAAAGTCGTACGCATTCATTTCACACGATCTTAAAATTACGAAAATATTTCAAAATTCTGATATTCTAATGGAATCAGTAACTTGTTCTTTGGTACTCGAACAATCACAAACCTTTACTTACGCATTATAAGGATTATCAGAAAGTAAGAAACAACCTGTTGATACATATCAAACAAACTTCCTTCAACAATGAGCTAAATAAAAACTTGAAAATGAACCTGTTCATCCAATTTATCTCTAAGAATAGAACTAAACCATTGGCTTCATCTCCACGCCACTAACGACCACCACCAATACAGACACATGTCACTCTGTGTCCTCCAGACCTGTGTCTCGAATTGCCGCATCGACAGTCGTAACGACTCCCAGGTGAGGGCAAGTCACCAGTGATCTACGTCATCTACAGTGCAACGCAGACAAGATTTACGAGGTACGGTTCTCGTATCTGCCGCAGTGGCACTGATAACATCACGACGGGACGTCGCACAGTGGGTGGGAATAGACCAAGAAGCGCACGCATGGAAATTTTATTTGTTGTATTTTTACTTTCTCGTATACGTAGTATATAGAAAGTATTGTAATCATGAAGGAGATTCGAAAGCGAGATCTCAACAAAAATATCCGTTTTGGCGATCCCTGGTTCTGAAAAAGTGGTTTTTGGCATAACGTACGTCCGTCTGTCCGTCTGTGCGCAGCAATTCTGAGTAAATGGATGTATATATTTAATTCATCTTTCGTATTTATGGCAGAAATTAACTTGTAGTAGATGCACGCGGTCTAATTTTCTTTTTACTTTAAAACAAAGCGTACTTCACATGAAGGTCAAGGTACTCTTTTAAATGTTTCTCAAAAACCACTCAACGATATTGCTTAATTTTCTGTACGTAAAGTACAATTAGTATACATTACATCTCCATTAGCGGTATTTCGCTTGAAAGTTTAGTTTAGTCGCAGGAACATAATTTCTATGTTACACTTACACATAAGATTACTGTTTCAAGAAGAAAAGTGAAAAGTATTTATCAGATTTCTCAGAAATTATACAATAGTGAATTGAGGTTAACAAATGAAATATGTCAGATGTAAATGCATATTTTCTCAACATCGTAAAAAATAATGTCTAGGAATGATAATATTCTTTAAGAAATTTTTGTCTTGAACATTAAATCCCGTCATTTACTAGGAACTATCAGAAACGTTTTTACTAATATTTATTTTTTACACACTATAGCAAATGTTCTAAGAGAATTATTTAAAAAAAGATCCANAGATCCGTCAATAAATATTAAATATTTGAAATTTCTAGCACTAAACATCGGCTCATACTAGTACATTAAACACTGAAGTTTACAAGCATATATATCAAGTATATCAAGCTAAATCAGACACTTACTGTAGAAGCCTTTCAGTTGCATTTCCTGTGGTGCACGAGAAGGTACGAGAAGTCAGCCGGCACTGAGTTCGAGCCCCGGGCGGAGTGCCCATCCGCTGTCAGTCTTCCCTGCTATGCGCGTAGACACCACCATCGTTGACCTTTACCTCCGATGGCTTCAGCTGTCATTTATCGCTCGCTTCCTCTAGAGCGCGGTATCCCAGTTCACATACTGCTCCCTTCACCCTCGCGACCTCCATTTACTCTTCTCTTAGGCTTCCGAGTCTTGTTTGCATCGTTGCTTACGACTCATGTTTC
>NNCF01128863.1:1041886-1078050 GCA_002313205.1 Laupala kohalensis | reverse complement strand
ATATTTAGCAGTGTAAATGGACTAAGCAGACGTAGAATGCATTCTTCGTTAACTGAAATGGAAGATATGATAATGATAAAATACATTAGAGGACAGTCAACTCTCTGCAGATACGAAAATACATCAATTTCTGTTTACAACAAAATGACACCAACATAACACTTTTACGATATATATATGAATAAGTCTGATATGTCACTATATGTTTTGAAAAAATTATGGAAAATATTTATTTTACTTTTAAACTTCAAATAAAATACAGTAGTAAGTTTATATAGCATTTGAGCATGAATAGAGCACTGGAAGACGACCAAAATATGGAGGACCACGCCAGAAATGACCCTTTCACTATTGATTTTTTTCACACTCTATGCTACATGAGAAAGTATGTGCAATGGTTTTGCACCACTAGTTTAACTAGCTGAACTCGCATAGCGTCATCGAGTTTGAGTTGGTGTCTTCCCGACCATTTCTCAACGTTTCATGAGCAGATTATCAGCAAATAAAATTAAATTATTTGTTATTTCCAAATGTCTTACCTGCCTCTCGATGTCACCCAAGCTTAATGAACAGGTATTGTATACATTGTGCTTTCGCGAAAAAACGCGTGAAATTTAGAACGTTTGAGACAGGTAATAACTTAATGTAGCGTACTGGGTCGGCTAGACTGATTCTTACTATTTCACAACAATTGATAAATATTTATAGCATGGTAGAGACTTGCATACTGGATGGGTCCAATGCACTTCAACTGTGCCACTCTGTTGCTTTCAAGGGACGCATATTCTTATCATGATAAATAAATAAATAAAACTGGTATTGTGCACACCTTTGAACCAAGGGCTAATTTGTGATATAATTTTCATTATAGTTTAACCCCATTAAACACACTAAAATGTTTCGCGGACTTGATATAATTATCGTTTTATTATTCCGGGTCAGTATAAGTGAACATCACCATCAAAGTGAAGTTTTACCAGGATAAAACGAGACAATGGGCTCATCATTTGACGTGCTCAAGTGATTGGTGGCTGTTCTTCTGGCTAGACAGGATGGCACAATTTGTTTTTCATTTTTAGATGGAAATTTTTATCATTCTTACATCTAAGCCAAAAAAAAAAAAGATAAAGATATAACAATTATTTAATTTGAACGTATGAACAACAGACACCTGCAAGGGTTCTAATGACCTTGCCATTGACGAGACCTAAAGCCCCACAAAAAAAATCATGGTTAATAATGAAAGGTTTCCAAATATAAAGCATGACTTAGAAAATGACCTTGCCTCACACCTGAACGAAGTCCTCCGATGCTGAACGAAAGGCGATCAAGTTTTACTTATTTATAAACCCAATATTTCATTATTTTCTATGCTGTTTCTCTCTAGCCATTCGTATAAATTCAATTCAAACAAATGTATGTTTTTGGAAATTTTGCATTTGGAAATAATGATGAAGAATATATATTTTTACTTAAAAATGTCAATTATAAAAGAATTTATTGATTTTAATATAAGTTAAAATAGGTTTCTATTTCCCATCAAATGTTTATTTTTAATTATTCTTCGAAATATTAAATACGTCAATTTATCTTATACTCTTTCACACCAACACCATGTCCTTGCTCTATTACTTTCAAAATAAATTATTAAAATTGCAAAACTACTTTTCAGCATTCTACTGTTTTCTTATTATTATATAAGTTTAATTTTATCACTGTATTCCGTAGCGCCATCCTGAGCCGGGTTTTCGATCCGAGTGGATTTTGCTTACAGGCTCCCTACTCTTCCGTAGGGGCGGCGGTCTACTGTAATGATGAATCTCGAATTCCTGGTTATTCTAATAGTTACAATTTATAAACAATATGTTCCAAATAAAATATAGTACGATAATACGACGTACTTCTTAACTATTGTTTTTGTGTTTTATTAATTAAAAATTTGTTGATATTATTACACGTTGCTAAATTTGTATTTTGGTTTAAGGATTGTGCTGAAATTTTCAATCCGTCTGTGCCATAGGGTCCTTGATCAGAAGTGAGGGGATAGTCCCTTGCTTGCTTCCGGAGAGTACTTATTTTGACTTTTTTTATATTTATAATACCTCAGCCTCTAAAAAAGCTGTCATTGATTACGTCGAATGATTAGACTGTATTCTTAACACGACGACTCAGTTTAAATCGCATTTCGATATTTTTATTTCTTTACGAGATATTTGAGGATTTCCCTTTTACTGATTTCGCTGTGCGATCTTCAAGTGTTGGATTTGCGCACACTGTGCGTCGTCGACGCGCAGGATCTTCTGTGTCTCACCCGCACATGCGGAATAATCCTCCTTAAACGGAAAAGAATTTCCGTAAGTGATTATCCTGTCACGTATAGCGTTTGAGCATCGGGATTTCGAAGTATTTTCTGTTCGGACGAAGATTGATCCTATCACACCAACCCTATTTGATTCGGGAAGATTACGTTCTCCAATCAACAGATGCCGCATGATTCTGATGTACTAAACTAAACATGGGGAAGCTTCATGTGGGTGTCTGAATAATATCCATAATGCATGATCATTTAGTCTTTTCAGATCGCGGTATTTATATATGTTCGTCTATATATTTCCAGTAAACATACCATAAATTACGAAAAATTCATTAATGTCTCACCGGAATTGTCTAATTATGTTCATGTGATTTTAAAAAATTGTTGTTTCCTTTATTGAATATCCGGATTCCTTAATGTTATTTATGGTAAAAATGACATTACTGGGTCACATAATAATGAACAGACAAGAATTGTTGTATATGACCAATGATATTATACATATAAAGCTATCCAAACATGATAAAAAGTAATTAATGTAAAAACTAATGCTTGAAATGATGGATATAAGAATGAAGTTAAAACATTAATCGAAAATTATAGTTTATTTATTATTTTCATTACTGCAGGATCTAATGTTACCAAACTCTACTGCTCTTTTCTGTATTCCATTTCTACGTTTTGCGTGAATTTATTAGAAGAACAATCAAACGTGAAACTCGCGGATTCAATTTGATATGTATGTATATATATATATATATATATATATATATATATATATATATATATATATCAAATTGAATCCAACACTACATAATATCAAGTGATTTTAACGTAAAATCAGCAAATATTTATTTTAAGTGTTTGACGGTCTTTTAGAAACTATATTTACATCTCTAGGGTAAATTGCTAGAACCTTGTATTCTCTAATCTCAGTTCCATGATAATTATAATAATTTCATAAAAGCAGTGACAAACTGCGTATAACTACGGACAAAATAAAATTTACTCTCCGGAAGCAAGCAAAGGGATAATCATATAAATTACAATCAAGCGACCCAAAGGCAGTGTAGGACTTAATATGGGTCCATTTTAAACCTGATGCATATTTTGACGTAAACGTTCGCAAAATTCATTATATATTTATTCATATATTACAGTTATTGGAGAGAAACCTGAATTCTTCTTCAGTACTATGATATATATATTTTTTTAAAGAAGATACCTGAAAATTTAAAAAAAAATCCAATAAGAAATAAAATTAGGACAATGAAGCATAAAATGATTTACATCTTCAACTTTCCAGAGCCAAGTTTGCAAAAAGAAAAAAGAAAAACCTTCCCACAAATTTGATTTAGTGTATTACGAAGAAGCAGACTCCAGGAGTCAACAAGCATCTACGTAGCTTAATTCAGCTGTCATCCTAATTGATGTTTTTTTTCTTCTGGGTTTTCCTCAATTGCTTAAGGTTAATACCGGGATGATCCCTAGTTTGATCCCCAGAGTAGAGTAATTTTATAGTCCTCCCTTTTCGTGGTATAATTTATGTTTATGAATATATTAATGTACGTATTGTTATTTATGTGTGAATTTTTATTTAGATTTTATTATCATGCATTATTATGTTGTTTTTTGATAGTAGTAAAGCGGAAGAGCAGGCCTGATGGCTTGAGCTTAACCACGAGATAATAATAATTATTATTAATATTATTTTATTATTATTATTATCATTATTATTATTATCATTATTATTATTATCATTATTATTATTATTACATTGCTCAGTGAGAGCTGGATCTAACGTCCAAGGTACAAACCAGGTGAAAACATGATAACGTTTAACGTCCGGCTAGTCTTTCAAGCTCANTCCATTCACAAAAGAAAAAAAAGAAAAAAAAAGAAAAGTTACATCACAAAAGAATTTGAAAAAAAAGAGTTTCCAAAAGTGATGAAGTGCAGCCAATGATTTTGTTCGTGGTAACCAAGACGTCTTCAAGTAATACGCACAAATGTATTTTATACTATTTGCAAACGAAAGTGACCCTTCACAGCTTACGACACTTCCCCGAACCCTACCGGTTCCTAAACACAATTACAAAGAGTATGGACCTAAACATTATATAATGACGACAAAATAAAAGTTTGAGGTTACATTCTTTCTTCCATTTAAGTTGATCCTATCCTTTTTAATTTTATCGTAATTATATTGTATTTGGACTCATTTTATTCACAGTTTAATATAGAATACAAATGTTACATTATAATGGTAATAAAACGTCAAATAGAAAAGTAACATTGTCAATATTTTGGGTCCATAGTAACAACTTAACACCGAAGCCGAACGGTGAGCTCATTAGGGGTGGAGGGACTTGCAGAGTTCGAAGAAGTGTCCTAGGCTGCCAGACTAGGCATTCGTTTGCAAATAGTATAAAACAAAACTCATTCTTAATTTCTAACGCATCTTTTATTTCGGTCTTGCGAGTCTGATAAAATATTGGTACACAGTGATGACTCAACACGCTTTCCACATGTGTGGTCTCAAAGGCCGTGACAGTTTTCGTATCGTGGCGAATTCAACTTTTGTCATTTCGAAGACGAGGCTTTTCGTGGACAACATTTCTGGCCTCGACATTGGTTCCAGGGCATACTGTAGATGGTGAGCAACACGTGATAAGCACGCGCGAAGTCCGTCTGCACATCTTCGGAAGAAGGAAAAAAAAGAAAAAAAAGAAAGAAAGGAGGAGGAGGAAACGTCACGTGAACACCGGTTTCCGCCAGAACTTCACCATCGGAACTTTAGCAACCACTCCCATGCAGAGAGAAACCGTTACATGGCTCGGCCGTATCTAAAACCTAAATCACTAGGAATCTCCTTTCAAAATTTGACAATCGAAGAAGAACTCTGTGGATTATTAGCATAGCTCTCATAGGTACTTACTAGAAAAGAAAAAGAGGAAGAGTTGCTTTTAATTCACACGACATTACAAGATCATTAAAGAAATGTTGCGTGGAAATAAATGTTTTTTTTCTTTTTAGTAAGTAAGTTCTAGTACGCAAGTTATTTTGTACCACACCTGCGTACAGGTAATTAATTTACCTTTGTAGGATTTTACTTAGTAAATTTTTCTGGTATAATAAATAAACTAAATAAATAACAAATATGGAAAATATTAAATAGAACATATCAATTTCGTATTATGCGAACCTTTTCAAATATTCCCTGCAGATTTATTTTTACGAAACCAACTCCCAACTCTTTATTTTTTACTAAAATTGAAATTTCCTTAAAATATGTTTTTGTTCCAGCACATAACACTGTCGTTCATTGTTCCCATTCTGCGTACATTACGTGCATAAGCATAATTCAAACGAAAATACCTTATTTGGAAATGATCCACAGGCGTTAAGTTATCTTAATCTACGTGAGAACATTCGAATTTGATTAATCGGTAATAAGTTTTTTGTAAGAATAGTACGACATATGTAAATACTGTTTTCTTCATTTTGCCATGGTAACTATTCCTTAGGACACACAAAAATTTCTGCTGTCTGAGTGAAAAAAAAGATGTTAAATCATGAGTTTGAGTAAAAATTTAAGTGAATTTGAAGGAAATCTTAAACGTACCATCTATGTTTAAGAATCTTAAGCCATGAAATAAATTAAATAAATAAAAATATTGATAATAAAATAAATAAAAATAATGACGGTTAAATAAATAAAATTAATTATTGGTTTTCTTTACCAAAAATTAATTATAGGTTTTCTTATCCAATTCAGTTCGTGGTACTATCAATACTTTAACTTTTGAGTTAATGGAGTAAAAAATATTATACCGGTTATATAAACGGAAGAAAAGAAGTCTGTAGTGACACCGACCTTAGTTCCAATGGAAACATTTGCAAATATGCAAAAAAAAAACAAACGAAGCGAAAGCTTCTAGTCTGCTTAGTATTGGGTAGCTATCGTTTAATTCTAGGAGCAAAAAGTAGGAGATGAAGCATGTGCTACACCCTTTTCCTTCGCAGTAAAGTAATGTAGCAAACGCTAAGTAGAAATGGAGTATCTGATGTGAATCGTCCGCATGAATAGTAACTTCTCAAGGTAATGCTTCAAAAAATCATAGCTAGGTAAGACACAAGTATTACCTGCGAATGTTAATTTTAATCTTCGTCTTAATGCATACTAGCTATTTCTCTTAAATAGCAAATAATTCAAGGTAACAGATTAATGATGTTGGTTAATGATTAATTATCAATGAATAATTGAATGACTGTGGTACACAGGTAGTAGGAATGGACGGGATAGTGTAGTGGGTAGCACCCTAGCGCGTGCAGCTGAATCCTGGGTTCGATCCTGATTCAATCACTCATTTTCATGCAATACTAGTAATTATCTTCTGCTCCTGTCGGGCAAATACCGGTCAGATGGAAGCCGTAATCAAACACGGCACTACCTCCCGTCTAAGTAAGTTCTAGAGCGCGGTGTGACTGCTGCGCTAAGTTACGAGTAAAATGCTGTCGACGACGGCGGTGGAGGCCCACCGCGATATACCCACCCACATCCCCCACTCACCACTTCCGCTAAACAGAGCCGCTTCCCGGTAAAACACGCGAACGCTTGACACAGCGTGGCACTCTTAAGAAATTGTATTACTTGTGGTGAAAATAATTATAATAAGGAAATTTCAAACAATGAGAAAACTGGTTCTGATGTGAGATCCAAATTCAGAGGACGGAATCGATTTCTCCAATCTTTTGGATATGACATCCCAACCTTATAATATTTTAACTAAGAGATTTGAATCTCACATACAATCCTATGGTAGTCATATGCATTCCATAGGGGTTTCTTATTGCATTTAATAAGAATGTTCACATTGTATTCAGCGTTGCCAGATGTTCTTAATTTTTTTGTGATAATCCGAATTTAAAATAGTACATTATTCACGGTTCCGATCACACGATGCTAAAACTTAGGTACAGATATACATGTAAAGTACTCGTGGCGTGGATTCTAGCCTATTCTTTCCAGATATTGACTCAGAGTTAATGCGTGTTTGGTATAAGTAGTATTAAAGTTAAATTTCCCCTCATAGCTACCGAATTGCTCAAGTTCCCTGGAGTCAAGTAGAGATATTTTTTTGTTTGAACAGAAAATTATTTACTTTGATACGTTAATAAACGTATGTCAAATATCTTATGGCCTTAAGTCAAAGACCATAAAACCACGAACCATCAATACCTNNAACACTAAATTCACGATTTATTGTTACAATAAACACGCCCCTAGACAAAGCCTAGAGAACCTGTATTAGAAATCCGCCTCTACCCGAAGAAAAAACGGAGAAAAACCCGGGCCAGGATGGGTAACCTTATTGAATCTACTATAGAGAGACATTCAAAACTGTACTGTTACTTTGTGAAAAACATGTTGAAAATTTGTTTAATTGTGTGAGAGCAGAAGTTTCCTGATTCTTGAAATTATTACTACCAGTTCCGTACTACTCAATAACTAAAACATTTTTAATATTTTGTTGACTCTTCTGATACGGAAGATTGCAATATTCCACGTTGTTTTCCTTCACATTACACGAGGCGTTACGTATTCAAATAACAATAAAAATTACCGTAGCACATATGAAATTTACGACGATGCAGCATGTTCTATGATTACCACTGGGTATGAAGCAACCTCTCAGTGGAATTTCTTCTATAGTTCTCCAGTAATTTCGATAATACGATGATCTCCAAACAAGAAAGCGCACTTTCACAATTTCTACATTTAAATGATGTATTTCAGACAATTCGTGCGCACTTTAAGACATTCACTACAAAATTTTATATATTCAAAGCATTAGCATGAGAAGTTAAAACGTACGTCAAATAAATAATGTGACAGGAAATGTCTTAAAGGTTATGTTATATTCTCGATAGCAGCGAAAGCCACGTTTTGTATTTTTCTACTCTTAATACAAAAAAAGGGAATTAACTTTATTACTTCTATCCCTTAGTTTTCCCTCCATGAACACGCAAACGTCTAAGCACATGCCGAAAAGAATATTACAGGAAAACTTGATTAAAATTAGACATTCCGTATTCTATGTGCCTTTTTAATATAAGAACTAGCCCTCTAAATTAATTCCGATCATGTGAAAGTAAGACAATGCTATCCCATATTGTAACCAAATTTGGAAGAGAAAAGATCTACTCACTACTCTCGATAATCTTTTAAAACTGGAACACTCTTAATTCATTAACGTTCCATCTTTGCAATTTAATCATTACGAAAACATTAGGCAAATTGTTATTCAACATAAATTACAAGCACGGAATGTTGTTCGGTCGTTTTTCCTAATTATGGAAATCGTATTTGATGGATGACTGGTGATTAATAACAGACATGATAACGCTACTCTAACCTCGTGTTTCAACTTTCGAACCGAAAGCTATCACTTCCTCAAGGAAAGGAGAGGCTGGAGAGATTATTAAAATTGTATGCAAATATTAAGAATTGTGGTTAAAAATTCAGTTAACTCAAAGTAAATTAATGTTTAAATTATAACGAATAGAGCATTACTTCAATGTGAAGAAATAACCAATTTATTGTCATTCCTGTCCTAATTGTACACACTCTCTTCTTTTTTTTGATAGCGATTACACTATGTTATAACCTTCAATATTGGTTTTATTTATTTCAATGCCAGAAAATACAATTTTAAGTTCGCAATTAAACGAACTAAAAAGGATTTTCAGCTGAAGTTTTTCTCTCGTGCCCCAAAACAGTAGATTTGCCTGTCACCAACATTTAATCTTCCCGAAAATATATGAAATATATATTTCTCTCCAAAATGAAGTTGGTTGAAGATCAAGTCTCTAGAACTAAAATTCGCCGCATTCAAAATAAAATATTTAAAAACAAACAAAAATATAATTAATACATTTAGCCTATTTTTTTTTCGGGAGAATCCTAAATACTATACTGAAAGCCAAACTTGGAATCAATCGATAACCACACGAAGAGGACAGAAAACGTACGTAAGGTACAAAGAAAACGCCTAGAAATATAAAATTTTGAAAATTGTTTATTCTAAACCGCCATCGATGAAAACTCGAGATATTCAGATCTACTAATTATCATTTCAATATAATTTAAATGATATGGAAAGTGAACAATGAAATTTTTGTCTTGAAATACTTAGCAGTTTATCCTCCTGGTTCACATTGGGGACAATTTTCTCTTATTACGAAAATAAAGAGCAAATTTTCGTACAATGTTTCTATGCTATTTTAAGTTAGAAAACATCCGCCTAACCCACAGATTATACGAAATATAAAATTGTTGAAATAGGAAATATAAAAGTTTCTCCCACAAAAAGGAAGAAGCAAACGCTTAAAGACAACTTATAAATATATTATCCCTGTTTTCTGTAGTAGACCAGGATCATTAACACATTATTATATATTTATTTGAAAACCTTCGAAACCAAAATAAAGTTTGAAGTTTCCGAAGAGACCAAACCCGAACCGAGGTATTCTCATTTTTATGCTTTCCAAGCTAACAGAAAACAGTGATGCAAAACCATTGCACATACTTCCTCACATACGTTTCTCCACCTGCAGAATAGAGTGACAAGAAATATCGTAAAAGTGTTATGAAAATGTAATTTCGTTGTAGACAGAAATTGATGTATTTTTGTATCTGCATTACGTATGCAGTACTCCTATGTATTTTATGTACTCCTATGTACTCGCAGCTAACTTTTTATCTTATTTAGGAATTTTTGCTGAATTTTTTGAATCCGCCTCTGCCTTAGGGCCCTTGATCGGAATTGATGGGATGGTCCCTTGCTTGCTTCCGGAGAGTAAATTAGTTTTTTTTCCCTCCACGTGGTCATACGCAGTTTGTACTGTTTTTTGACAATAAATTTATTTATTATTTATTATTTATTTATATCATTATCATATCTTTCATTTCAATTTACGAAAAGTGTATTATACGTCTGCTTGGTCCATTTACACTGCTAAATATTCGAGCTTCTTGAAACATTAAACCAATGGGTATGAGCAGCAGATAGAAATTATTCTCCTACGTCTATACCAAACTTTCAAGAGAAATACCTCTAATGCGGATGTAACGCATATTCATTGTACCTTGCGTACACAAAATTTATCGTTGAAGCAGTTTCTGAGAAATATTCGAAAGAGTATTTTGACCTTCATGTAAAGTACCCTTTGTTTTAAAGTAAAAAAAATAGAGCACGTGTATTGACAACAAGTAAATTCTACCGTAAATACGAAATATGAATTAAATACGAGTATATACATCCACTTACTCAGAATCTCTGCGCACAGACAGACGGACGTTATGCTAAAAACCACTTATTCTGAATTAGGGATAACCAAAACGGATATTTCCGTAGAAATCCCGCTTTCGAATGTTTTCACGAATAAAAACCTTTCTATATACTACGTATATGGGACAGTAAAGGTTTCATGCAACTAAAACTAATAGTTATTCCTAAATTAATACCAGAGATGAAATGATCAGCTGAGAACGAGTATCAATAATAAAATATAGGATGACTGTGAAATAATACTAGGAAATATATATGCAGATTATTAATTAAAATTAAAAGAAAAATAACCGAGACATATTCATTCTGTCATTTTACGAATCGTAAAGATAGTGTGGATGCCAAGCTGACGATAGAGCTCCAGGAGGATTTAGTTCAAGAGCATATCAGTGGTGGTTGAAGTTGATAAAGAATGGTGAGGGAGGGCAAGAGAGGCGTAATGGCGGAAGACCCGCGACCGTCTTGTGATAACCGGGATGGGATGTGGCGTGGCTCGACGCCTTCACCGAAACCCACGCTTCCGCTCCAGATAGCGCCAAGACGTTCTTCTCGCATATGCGGAAATATACCAATGCTATAGATTGCACAACACAAAAAATCGTAGCTAATTCATACTGCAAAACCTCGTTAAAACAAGTACTGGTGGCAATTTTGATACTAGTAATTCATAAATCGATGGGCAAAATATGATAGTTCGATATCGATAGTCCCTCCTCAGGAGCTGCACTTGCTCGCGCCCGTAGGTTGTAATAACTAACCGTAAACCCTTGTTAAACGAGCAATAACGATTTGGAAGCAGAACTGCCTCCCATGAATAATTCAAGAAAGTATTCACAAGGATTTCCTATTATATTTATTAAGTAATATAGTTTAGCATTGTTTCATTTTAAATAATTATCGAACGGATCAAAAAATTGGGTTTGAAGAAATAATAATTTATTTGTTACTTTTAAGATTATCTATACCCATCACAAACACATATTCATCACTTCCATATCCTGGGTGTGATATCGCGCGATATCACTTGGAATTGTGAGTGTAACTAAGTGAAACAATTTATTTACTCACGAAAAATATCTTTTTCAGGGTTTACTTAGCGCACCCACATCACGCAACAAGCGACACTTCTGGTGTAATTCTGATTGAGTAGGAAGTACAGTTCAAATATCATTATCAGTCACAAATGTATTTCCGTTAAATCTCAAATACAGGTGGAACCATGACTTCCTCAAGGATCTAATGCCACGTTTTCATGTCAATAAGGAGATTAATAGTTAGCCTCTGATGACTGGAAGACAATAGTTGGTGTAATATGGACCGCGCTGTCTTGGTTTTACAAACCAATGACCTTCACAAATGGTGTGCAACTGAGATGGCCTACGGAGTAAACTCAAGCCCACAACTCATCGAGAAAGAAGATACATATCATGCATTTGCAGATTATGTCAGTAGATTATGTGCAATCAGAGACATTAATCGGAGCATCATGTACACGCAAACACGATGGACAGCAGCAAAGGAAGGAAGAAACTTGTAAAAATTTATAACTAAAGTTGACTTCGTTTACAAAAATAAATGGTTTAAGCCGAACATGCCACTAACATAAATACTGACTGTACACTGGAATTACAACAATTACTTGTATAGATTTGGCACAGCAGAGGACCGAAATTGCATCTGTGGAAATGGGGTCGAGGATGTGAATCATATAGTATATGAATGCAGGATAACAGAGGCAGAGAGGGGAAGCTGGTTTGAGAAATTCAAGACCAAGGGTTTAACAAATTTAAATGACTGGGCATTTTTAATTGGATGTAAAAGTAAATATACTGATTTTACGGATTATGTAACAGAAATTGTAACAATACGTAATGCAGCAAAAATGAATCGTAAGAAAACAATAAAAAAGAGAAGAAACAAATATAAGCGGAAGGATCACAATGATGCAGACGTGGACAGAAGAAAAAGCAAATACAAGATAATTTAAAAAAATCTGAAACGAAATGAAGCACTTTATTTTCAAGGGAAAAAAGAAACAAAGGTTTATACGTAACCCTGATAATGACTTTGTGTTACGAAATAGGGGCATAATGAAATGTTGTACCTGATAAATAAATAAATCAGATACATTTTTAAACAGAAGTCAATAGAGTTTAATTAAGACAGAAAATCGTTTCTATATTTAATAATTTTCGGTCGGGTGAATCGAACCCGGGACTCTCTGTGATCGTAGGGATGTTAACCACTACCGTTCGCCTTCCACAACTCTACACCATTCTCACCCAGACCCAAACTCCGGAAGACCTGAGATTTCTCCCGGGTTCGATTCCCGGTTCGTCGCCATTTTCACCTGACCGAAAGTCATCACACATCTCCACGTGTAGGCTATACAGAAGATATATGTACATTTGTATATTACTGAACAAATGTTTAAAAACAACTCTGACTGTTAAAAGAAGAGATGTGAAAAATATAAGCCAACTACTGACGTCCAAAGAGAACTGGCGTTATGTCAGCTACTACGGCTGTACTGGCCGCACTAATGAGCAGACAGACAATGTATGGGCAGATCAGCACCAATTCGAAAAGCCAGTTTATCGTCTTTAATTCACTGGAGACCAACTGTTGACTTGGTTAGTGGCGTCGTGAAAACGCAGGATAAGTGAAATTAAATTGATACTTATATGTCCAATAGCTTTTAGAATAAGGAAACTAATTATCACATTAATCGCAATTGAGTCCGTGACAATGCCATCTTATTTATTATTTTCTTGTAGTTATTTAACTAAAAGTTAGAAGTTAAAAAAAAATCTTTAACCAAAGAAATTTTGTGTCGTTGAAAGTATTTAGTAAATAGAATAATGGAAAATGTACTCACATAATACACAAATCACGCAAACCAGTTCACCGCTGTAAGTTTTTGTATCACTGCTATGGTTTAATTTCGTAACGGTTCACTGGTATAAAAGAAGCAGACAACACCACGTATATGTTTCAAGTTGCATTCACCGAAAGTCAATAGGAATTGTGAAATAAATAATTACAGTGCACTGTACGGTCACTGCATCACACAAATAATCATATACCGAAGAAACGTCTTGCAGAAGTTATCTTCTGAAACAAGTTAAGTATCATTCCATTTCCAATTCGAATATGTATTTAAAAAGAAATGGACACAAAATATGATTGTTGGAGCAATTAATTATCAAGATGTTTTGTTTTCCTAGAAAATAATCTGTAAAGAAAATTTACTTATTTTCTATTGACTACTAGATATTTATTTCAAGATTTTACGTTGCTAGCTGCGAGGTAGCTCCACAACCATCATATATTTTTCCAAATTTTACAAGTTACAAAAAAATGATGCCAGCGAATTAGGTAAAAGTAGACATCCTCTTCTTGAAATTGATGACTTGTGCATATATATGGTGCATATTTTTTCATGGAATCTGCTACAATTAACGTCCATTATATTATCTAATTAAATAAAGAATTAAAACCTTTCGACCTTTTCTGGACGAATAATACACATTTTTTTGTGAAACGAGCTCACAACGTTTCGACTTCGCTTTATGCCGTCGTCAGGCGATCAAATAACATCAAATTAAACTATTCTTTATGGAGTTTACTTCTAGAACACTGTACCAATTAATACAAATGAACGTTAAATTATTTCAGAATACGCGATTAGATTTGTAATTCAAATCTCAACTCATCTAGTTCAAGCCGGAAATTAAAAAATCAAATAAAAAAGTCATCTAATCTTCAATTCGTTGCACACAACAGCCCACACAACAGCTTCACTGTTGTTCAGTCTCTCCAGCAGTCCGGTTCCATCAACTATTGGCCGTAGTTACTCAAATTCACACCATGGAGTAAACTCAACTAACGACAACAGAATTTACATGCGGTACAATCCCCACAGCGGTAATTCCATTCACACGTAGCGAAAGTTTGGCACGTGGAACGTACACCTAACGAGCAGCTCCCTCTCGATCTGACGGACAGGTGGGTGAGTGATGGCCACGACTGCCACGGCTACCACCACTACAGCCTCCTCCACCTCCACCACCATCACCACTACTACTAGACTCTATTCATTAAATACGCCGTCTTTTTAGAGAGTTCGAGAAAGAAGTGAATGTGAACGAACACACACAAACATCTCTCATATAGTGGTGAACAACAGATAAATCATGTTACATTGAATGAGACAGGACTGAGGTTCGAACTCGGGATAGCCAGCTTAGCGCGTTGATGCACTAACCACTGCGCATCCGTGGGTCTCTGGATTATAGCAAGTTGAATGACTATGGTAATCAGGGTTGGGTAGCGAACGATATAGTGCAATAGTTAGTGCACCGGCGCGCCAAGCTTGAGGTCCCGTGTTCGAGTTCTAGTCCCATTTTCCATTTTTGCAAAGTGAAGGGGTATTTACTTCTGGCAAATATCCTTCCGCGCTTCAACTGATCACCTCTTCCACGCGATTCCTACATCGCAGTACGGTACGTGTAGTAATACGTGTGGTACGTGTACTGGAGAAATAAATGTCCCATTTTGTATGAATGTAGTATGCCACACAAATTCTGCATTGAATGTTCAATATGAGTTAGTAATATTTTACGAGAGGGAGAGGTAATTTTTGTATTGAAAAAAAAACCGAGTGAAATACTTCCCACTCCACAATACCCGATGTTTGGGGATTCCCTGTAATAGATTTCTCGATCAATTCCCATTCTCAGTAAATATAAGCTAGAGGAATATTTCCAGTATAATATTTCTTCGAACTACAATTATTCTCTGCTATTTAAACTCAATGTAAGTTATAATGAATGCTTTTGTGATTTGCTCTACTTTTGATAGAGCGAGAACAAATTCCTACAGTGTTCCCATCCACGAAGTCTTAAATTGCTCTACGAGTTGGTAAGTTACCAGCAGTGGCTGTGAAGAAATGGCGATGGGTATAAATGATATATACAACTCAATAAAGTTAGCGCCCCCACTTTTACAATACAAAACAAAAATTAGTCTATACGAGTAATTTAGTACTAATTAAGTACAATTTGCACCAAAAATGATTTTTTTTCCTACACCCCTAATACACCAATTATTGCATTTAAACGGTGGGGGTGCAACTTGATATGAAACTAGCACCCACACATTGACGTAACTGTATCATTTTCAAATGTATGAATTTGGACAAAGTATCAGAATAAAAGTTTCTTATTTTTCGATGTAGTGTTGATTCCATTCATTTTTTCGAAAAACTTTTGTATTGTTTCTAAAAACATTTGTTACTAATTAAAATTTTTGTTTTGCTTGTACCAAATTGCACCAAATTCAAACAATTGAAAAATCTGAAAATGATTCAATTACGTCAAAGATATCAAGCTAGCACCCCCGCTGTTTAAATAGTAGTAATAGGTGTATCAGGGGTGTACGAAAAAAAAATTTTTTGGTGCAAATTGCACTTAATTAGTACTAAATTATAGGCTAATTTTTGTTTTGATAAAGTGGGGGTGCTAACTTTATTGAGGTGATATGTACCCATGAAGAACAGCCACCCCATCAAATGTAATCTCATTCTCCAGCACCCTTCACATCTACGTCTAGAGTCACAAACAGGGACAGCGACGTTGACGCAGACGAGTCAGTCCACTTGCGACCAAAGGTGAAATATTACTAAGTAACCACACGCTGGTCATGCACTGAGAGTATATACAGTGGACGTTATGTTCCTAATCTCGGCTACCTCAAACTAGCTATTCTGTGGTGTGGGGATCACCACATGCGTCACCTAAATGAACAAATTATCCCATCTGTCATAATCTCTTTTCACCCAGTATTTCTCAACACCATCGTCTGCAACGTCACCGACATCTCTACCACCAGTTATCACCATCTGTGTCACCATCTGGACTCACAATCACCACCACTACAAGTGCTTCCTTCCCCACCACTCCCACAAACTACGCCACCTCCACGACCAACTGGAGCGCCGCGCCCTATGCCGTCCCAGCAAGAAATGACAGTTGTAATTAAAAAATAATTGAACTAATACAGCGGAGCAAACTGGTTTCGTTGCTAGAGCGCCTGTTTTCAGTTACCGAGCGATCCAATTTGGCGATAGGTGTAATGAAATTAATCGTAGAGACAGTCATTTGCATCCCACGTCAAGAAGATGACGGTCGAAGCGCTGGGAATATTCAAAGAGGTGATTACTGCAATGATAGGGCGATGGAATGGAATGGCAGTGATAATACTTCGAAGAGGGTAGCCAAGCTAAATAAGGGAAGGTCGTTAAGTACTTGCAGGTTTTCTGGAGTGAGTAGCAGGATCGATTGAGAGTTATTCGAACAATATTATCATCATCAGAAAATTATTTTCCGTTTTCTTAATTTTTTCACATCATTTCGTACGTTTCATGGTGGTACAAGAGATAGGACAAACTTCTCTAAAATTATACCTAAAATTATTCTCTGTACTGATAATGGAAAGATAACATTGAGAATGTTACCATATTAAACATATGTCTTCGCCATGTCATTCAGGATTCTTTCAGGGAATAATTTGTTCCAAAAGAATTAGCAGGTCTCGTTAGATTTATTCTCTTTAGATTAACGATTAAAAGTTATCTAATGTTGTTGTTTTTATTCTGTACAAACTGAACTCACCCACCTTTGCCCGGGGGTTTTATTGCCTCTACTGCTGGCCGCTTCACACAATTTCACTCACAGATATTTATCCGATTTTGTTTTGGATACATTGATCAGTTGATGGCACGGGTCCGTGTTTTCTTCCAGAGAGCAAAGTTCTTGATTCTCCTCGGTTTCGGAGGTATCGTTACTAATAAATTATTTATTATGCTCATTTTCTTTATGTAAGTAAATTAATTTACGCTTCCAATCTCTTAACAGACTGTAACTCGGCAAAGAATTATGTGGATTTAGGCATATTTGATGTCACGTGGCCTCGTTGTTGTAATCAGTGGCGGATCTAGACCGTTATCAAGGGGTGGGGGGTTAACTGGGGAGCATTTTTGTTTAAAAATTATTGTTTTACAATTCAAATTTTATATTACCTTAAATGAAATGCATCAAATAAATAATTAACAATCTGGTACTATTAATAACAATAAGAATTAATTTTTAAAGTTACTAACATGGTATTATTTGTTTTATTAATATGGTATTATTAGTTTTATTAATGTGGTATTATTAATTTTATTAAACTGGTATTATTAATAACAAAAACAATTATAACTAACAATTATTAATCTTGTAACACTTTTACAAAGTATGCTATTTATCAACTTCAATTTTATTCAGGTAACAGTTCAGGACCAATGGTGGGGGGGGGGAGAGTATAGTCCCCTTAGTCCCCTTAGCCCCACAACCCCCATAGACATATATCCGCCATTGCTTCTAATGTAGGGTGTAAGACAATGAATGAAATGAAGGATGACATCGCGCTCGTGAATGTCCATATCTTTGGTGGGGGTCTAACATACAAATCTTTAGCAATGTTATTCNTTTTTAGTTTTTTTTTTTTTTTTTTTTTTTGAGGGGGGGGGGGTCAAAAATCTGTACAAACATTACTCCGAGAAAGACAAATATGATGACAAACGGAAAATGACATAAATATTTCATCAAAACAAATAAATTCTACACACAAAATAAACCGAACAGCTAAAAGTAAATGAGAAAGTTATTCTCGCACTTGTAATGACTAAGATGTTGATTAAGTCGCGACATGGTCACAGCAAACGAAAACAGGAAGACAGAGATCCAAGCAGAAAACAGCAAGTCATGTAAAGTGGATGTTGGAGGTATTTCATAATGATACTACAACCGAAGTGTGCAACAGGTGAAGACAATCCGTAAACATATGGTGGCTCAAGCACAAGCATTGCAATTAAGTGAAACACGTTATACTCAATTATGCGAACACATACAAAGACATTCCTCACGAGATTTTTTTTCTTTTTGCTTTCCTTCTGGTAGTGACATGGATATCAACTTTGAAAACAATGAAACACCGACAAAGCAAAGATCAAGTGAAGGTCATCATGAACTGAATTAATATTTTGATACATGTAGAATGTTCCAAAAACTCTAATAATAACTTTGTTACGTCGGAAAAACTCGTGGCAGAAGCTTTTCTTCTGGTGATTTTTACTATTGTATGCTATATTTTTATTATACGAAGGATATAACGATGATAATGACCGTAAAGAACCAGGCCCATCCACACTGTAGATAAAGGAGCGAAATAGATTAAGTTTGCCGAAATACAAATATATTAGTTATTCAATGTCATAAGATGGCATTCAAGATCTACTACCGTCAGCGGGTAACGCAATATATTTATACAGCATTACTATTTCACAGAATCAAAGTATTCTTCACACGAAAAAATTGTTTCATTAAAAAAATTAGGCTCTGATAACGAAGCACTAATATCAAAATGTAGAGCACTGGTTCGATTCCCAACTCTGCAAACTTTGTAAGGTTTTCGGCTGGGGTTTCCCTCACGTACTTCAGATATATGCCGGTAAGGAGGATGGATAGACCTTGTGGCCTGAACCTCGTCACAGTCAGAATTACGAATATATATAATAGACCATGCACAGAAATGAAAGGTTGCATTAATTACGTTCGAAACCCAACAATCGCAAACATCCGGAGAATGAAAATTTAAAATATGTCAAAGTCTCGTCCCAAGTATATACGTACAATCAAATAATTTTAATTAAAAAGCGTAAGATGAAATATCACTCGTGAATGAAAGTTCAGACAGTATAAACAGCAAGTTGCTATCCATCACACTAAAGTTTGAACTTTAAACCGAATACATACGATCTCTAAAATCATTTTCAATTTATTAGAAGATAAAAAATGTATAAAAATGAGGTGCTCCTTCATTAACTCCGGAAAATTTTATTTTTGAGGAGTAGGGTTTCTTTTAGAGCACGGTACAAGCAAAAAATAAATAGAAAATTGAGTGTTTCTCGTTTTCGTACACACTGACGTTATGATTCCAAAAGTGGTATACATGTAATCTATATGACATAGGTTATACTTGATGTCCTGATTCATTTACACATTTTCGAATCGTAAACACAAGAACTCTTTTTGTGTTCGGCTAAGTGATTAATTTTGGCCAGATTTTAGGAATATTTTTGCAATATTTGATGTGACATTTCTGGTCGAGAAATATGCGTTTTAGAATAATATTTGGCGCAAGATATGGTAGATGCAAGAAAGTGTTGCAAATTCAGAGACAAAGGATATATAATCATCTTGTAACTAAATTAATATATTTAAGACTTCATGACCATGACAGATGAATAGGATAATAGTATGACGTTTAATAATAATGACGGACTGAAATAAAAAAGACGAAATCAATATAAACATATCAATGTTTTGACAATGTTTGAAGCACGGTGAAAAGAGGAAACTAAAAACAATATTGGAAACCAAAGATATAGGGTTAGAAATAAACTACAATAAAAGCAAGTACATGATAAATGGCATCAGATAATCTTAAAGCGTACAGATTGCAGGGAGTGAATTTGCGAGAAAAGTCTTTTAAATATCTATGTTTCGTGACATCTTCGTAGAAATAACTGAGCAATAATATCTTCGTAGCAAACAGTAATAATATCTCCGGAGAAATAAGAGAGCATTGCTTTCAGCAACATATGCTACTTTTCTTTGAGACATATCCTTAAACATATTCATAAGAACCTTAAGGTCAGATTATGGAACACCATTATAAAACCTATTGTAAAGCATGGAGTTGAATGCNCTTCGTAGAAATAACTGAGCAATAATATCTTCGTAGCAAACAGTAATAATATCTCCGGAGAAATAAGAGAGCATTGCTTTCAGCAACATATGCTACTTTTCTTTGAGACATATCCTTAAACATATTCATAAGAACCTTAAGGTCAGATTATAGAACACCATTATAAAACCTATTGTAAAGCATGGAGTTGAATGCTGGACATAACAACCATGTAGAAAGAATACTGATGTGGGAGAGGAAAATACAGCGATATATTTTCAGAGCAGTATGTGATATGTCTTGGGAGAATCAGGAGAAATTTGGAACTTTAAAATCTCTCCAAGCAACCAGATATTATTGCTGAAATTAAGGCGAAAAAAATAAAATTGTTAGATCATGTTTTCGAATGGACGACGAAAGAGTACGCAAGAAAATACGTAATACCAAACCATCAAACAAGTTAAAGAATGGTAGACTAAAATTAAGATGGATGGTTGATGTGGAAAAAGATATTAGACAGATGGGCGTAAGGAGATGGAGACAGAAGGCAGAAAATGGAGAAGAATGGGCATCGATTTCAAGAGAAGTCAAGGCTGAAAGGGCCGTAGTGCTAAGGAAGCAGAAACAAACGAGACGAAATCAATAGAGACACATTCAAGTTTTGAGAAGTTTAAAGCGCGGTAGAAAGAGGAAATAGAAAGAAAAGTACATGATTTTCTAAGTAAACATACGGAATAAAAGAATTTTAATATTAAACAAAAGTTAGTTTTAGCTACCTCAATGAAACCAATATTATTTATTTTTTAAATTTTGTATACTATATCCCCTATACCCAAGTCATTCCAAGGGTTTTACACAGTTCATTTCTCCTTTTCGTATTNTTTTTAAATTTTGTATACTATATCCCCTATACCCAAGTCATTCCAAGGGTTTTACACAGTTCATTTCTCCTTTTTGTATTTCTCTATTCTTCAAAAATTAACCAGCGTCATCAACTAACTTAGCTCCATCACCCTACAATGTTTAGTGAATTAGAAAAATATAACCTCGAATTCGCAAGAAATGGGAAAATCATTACGCACTAAGAATTTAAGTCAAATTATACACTCACGATTATACATACGGTGGATGATCTTCTTTGTATCAGAGTATCAAACAGTACATACTTTGAGATGCTAAAAATATGAATGTGCTGGTTGTGAAGCTAGTAAATTCCACAAGATACTGAGAATTTTTTACGGAAATTCCGCTTAACGTACATCCACTTATACTATTCTGACCCATTAACCGAACCTGGTATACTTGAAAAACCTTAAGGAACCGCGTAACTTATCCTTCAGATCCACCTAGCTGGTGATAAACATTGAAAATTAATTGAACTTATTTCTTGTGCTTGTAACGTACTCTCCTGTCCTCGTATGACCTGCACTTAGGATTTCTGGATCTTTTCCACACATGCGTTTCTTTATCTCTCTTGAACCTCCAACAGCAATCAGCCATCATATTGACGTCTCACTTGCCCTGATATCTTCTTTCCATTTCCTTGATATCGTGGTGGAAACGTTCTCATTTCTCTTCACTATTATCCCCTAAATTTTCAGGAAAGTATTCTACATGATAATCCAAAAATGCAGTTTTAAGCACATCAGACATCCAAATTACCTGTATTTTTTTGTCTGTATTTTTCTGCAACAATATTTCAGTAATCCTCGCTTGTGGTATTTCCTAAGAAGTTCTCGCGAACATTTTTAAAACTGAGCCAGGCAGCTTTCTCTTTTCTTGTCATGGTTGCAATGAAATGGTTATCTCGAAACAGTTTTCGTATTTGAGGTCAGTCAAAAATACCTTCTTTCTGTTTAGCTCCAGACAGTATTATAGAGGACGAAACATTTGCCTCCTTTATCAAATGCCTTTACGAACTGTTTCATCATACCAAGCTTTAAGTGTGGAGGAGGTAAAAGAATTTTCGAGGGATCCAGTAGAGGTTCTTCGATGACGTTAGGTTGCCCTCTCTGGAGTGAGTCTCTTTGCGGCCATTTTTTTTATCTTGTAATGATTTTCACGGTCTATGTTGTCCCACAGGCACATGAAACAAGGGTACTTCACGAAACCAGACTGTTGCCCAAGTATTTTCGTTATAATTTTTAAATCTCCACAGACTTACCAATTGTGCTCGGAGTAATTCGAGTTTTTTTTGTAATTTACTAAAAACTGTAGGGTGTTGGAGCTAAACGGACATCGGATTCGTTTTCTTTTTTTGGGGGGGTGGGGGTTCGTCTCGTCGACATCGACGTCATTAGAGCCCTAAAATTCTGTACAGGTAGGGAAAATGCAGTTACGCCCTAAGGAGAGCCAACTTGACTCTCCCCGCGAGTGGGACTCGCTGAATGACTCAACCATACCCACTAAAAACCCTCCTAAATTACAATATATCAAAATATATCTCAAAACATTGAGGACAAAAAATTAGGGGGGGGGGACAAAAAATGAGGAAAATGAAAGATACCCTAGCCCTAATAGCGTCGGGATCGAAAAGAACAAGAGGAGACCAAGGAAGGTCAGGAAAGAGAAAGGAAGGATCCTAAGTGGGAGTAATGCCAAAATCAGCTCGGGGCCCCGTGTTTGCCAAACACGTACTTACTAGATGTACGTCCCCTGGGGGGAAAATCGGATTCGTGTTCAGCACATCAAAATACATAAGAATTGCTACGTCAGGTCCCGGGTTCAGCCCACATTTTTGTGTGTCTGTGTTATGATCAAATTCATGATGTTATCATAGCTTCTTTTAGATATCCAATGTTAGTACAATATAAATTAAATATTTCAAATTTATCCCTCCTGTTAATCAATATACTCTTGGTTTTTAAGTTAACAGTATCCAAAATCTTGAAATTAAAAAAAAAATTCTCCTCGTTCATATCTGAATAGTTCGCTTTCTCACAAAAAATGCTCAAGAGGTTTGTTTCCTCTTTGCATAAAACTGTTTTGTACTATCCTAATTTCTTTAATTACACATTTGTATTTCCATGTGCAGTCATTATCTCAAGTGTCTTTTTACTTGGCTGAAACCATTTCTCATTTTTATTACAAAATCTACAAGTGGTAAGAACTCAAATGTTTGTCGTTCTCTTAATTCTTTTTCCCCACCTTAACTGCCAACTGATTTGCAATCTGGACATTATTTTCTTCTTGTATTTTTTATCATCTCCCATTATCTCTTCCGCATCGATTTGCACCGCACCATCTTTCCTGGTAAGAGATCGAAACTTCCTGATTTCGTTGTCAACAAGCCATTACCGGAATTACGCAGCACGTGATAATGATGACGCCATGTGTCAGAGGGGAACGCGTGCTAGGGAAACTGAGTGCGTGTGCCGCCGCACAAGGATTGCCATCGCCATTCGACACGGCATCATGACGCAGCACTCTTTCGAATGGCGGCAGCTTTCGCAACACACGTCGCCGAGAGAAAATAATCTTCTTATACAATTGATATCGGTTGTGGATTCAATAGCTTTTTTCTTCTTGGTTTTCACAAGAAAAGTGTGTAACCTCGGAAGCAAGTAACCGAAATACACACTAAGAATGCACCAGGAAAACTAACAGTATTTTATACAAAAAAAATTACTTTCATAACTGCTCAGAAAATTTATTGGGACGGATCCCCCGAACTCTTGCCTCGCCACGTGACTGAAAGGAATGTAAAATTAACAACAAAAATATCTTTCTACTTTCGATGTTTATAATGTATTGCTATAATGTGAAATAAAAACTGAGTTCTCTACAGATCTTTACGTAGGGGACTAGGAAAGTGTATTTTCAAATATCCGATGATATTAAATCTCGATGTGTGTGTGTGTGATCAATTTCCATCCTACGATAAGTCGATAACGATAACTCAGAACATAACCAAAGTCAATGAGGGTGTGTTTATATCAGAATGTGTTTATAACAGAGACATATTCCTGTCCAGTCTATTTCGTCATCATTTACTCTTTAAGTTTTTAAGTTTTCTACTTCTTCTTCTTCTTTCACTTTAAGTTTTCTACTTCTTCTTCACCTTTTTCCACTTTAGTGTGGGGTCGGCGCAAATGGGGGATGGATATGATGCTTCTTAGGATTTGGCTGGGGAATATTCATGGTGCCGGATGCCCTTCCTGACGCACCTCCCCTGAAGCGGTGATTTATGAAATGAAATGGGTGTGAATGATTATGAGTGAATGTTGTGGTGGAATGATAGGCAGGGGAAACGGGAGATTTTTAAGTTTTCTACTACTGCAGTATAATGCTGTCATGGTATTTTTACACATATATCGAAATAAATAATGTTTAGGAACATATTTATCGTATGAATTGAAGATCAGAAGCAGTACTATTTTGTAAGTCGATGTTTAAAGTAATATCAAAATCGTATGAAAGCCATTTATGACCAAAATTATTCACGAAAAAGGCATTATTGACAAAAAAATACTACGGTACTTATGAACACTTTAGTCTACCCAGCGCTGTCCAATTAGCGGCCAGCGAGTTAATTATTTTTACGGCCCGCGTGTTATAGTACATTTTACAACAAATTTTTTATCAAATTTTGAGAGGAGGGTACAACTTTGCATTTTAAATCTACACGATCAGAATTAATATTAGATGTGGCATATCTGGTGAGAGAAAAAAAATTGTTCGGAATTAGCCCGTCATACATTACAACATGAAAACTTTTTATTATAATACTAAATATTAAAAATACTTCTAGAAAATAAAGAAATTACTATATAACTTTTCTGACTGAAAGGAATATAAATTTCTTGATGATAATCAAAATATATCGTTACAAATATATAATTATAACCCATTAATTTTATTCGTCGCATATCATTTTGCCAAGTCCTATATCGTGCCAGACCGATCGATCGAAAGTGTATAGAAAAAGGTCCGCAGGCTAAGATAAGTTGGTCTGCGCTGGTTTACAACATAAAAATAGGTGAAATACTGTATATGAATTCATAGAGACGTTTTCCGAAAGATAATTGATGGAGGAGTGCAAATACAAAACTATTAATCGAACAAAGAAAATGTGACCTTACAACATGAATTTCAGAGTGCCATGAGTAAATGCGTTTACGAAAATATATAAACCAGAGGGACTGCTGAGAACGATTGTAAGTTTTTTTTCCTTATTGTTGTATTTGTAAATGGGAAATGTAGCGTGCTATTGAAACTTATCTACATGGAACGATAGGGTAGGAGTTGGGTGGAAGGTCATCGTTAGTAGGCGGGCCGGTTATCAGGGTTTACCAACAACTTGGCCCACGTGGAGGGGTTAGTAGAAGTGGTTAGTAATAGTTAGGGATGACTTTGTGATGAGTGTCAACACTACCTCCTGAGTCACGGGTGGGGCGATTGCAAGTTCAGTATCACTGACGTACAACTTAGAGAATTTCCTAGACAGACACCTTCAACTACTAACTAGTCCAAGTTACGTGTAAGACTCGTCTTATTTCGTGACATTTAAAAAGACCAACGAAGATTCATGATGGGAGTGTTAAGAGTGATCACTCGAAGTAGGATCATGCTAAGTCGCGATCGTCGCTAGATAGAACGTTCTATGAGGAGGCCTCATACTTGGTTGGTCGTCGATACAACCGTTTTGCAATATCGTTTACAATAATGTAAGGGAAACGAAACAAATTATTCCCAATCAGTAACAGATTTATGTGGGGGGGGGGGGTGCTACAACTTCCCAAAACCCCTAAATTAAGGCTAAGGGAGTTGTAGCCCCCCTAAATTAAGGCTAAGGGAGTTGTAGCCCCCCTAAATTAAGGCTAAGGGAGTTGTAGCCCCCCTAAATTAAGGCTAAGGAAGTTGTAGCCCCCCTAAATTAAGGCTAAGGAAGTTGTAGCCCCCCTAAATTAAGGCTAAGGGGGTTGTAGCCCCACCTAAATTAAGGCTAAGGGAGTTGTAGCCCCCCTAAATTAAGGCTAAAGGGGTTGTAACCCCCATAAATTATGGCTAAAGGGGTTGTAACCCCCCTAAATTAAGGCTAAGGGGGTTGTAACCCCCCTAAATTAAGGCTAAGGGGGTTGTAGCCCCACCTAAATTAAGGCTAAGGGGGTTGTAGCTCCCCACCACCACCATTGAAGCTGATCTCTCAACAGATAAAATTGAAACTTATAAAAGGCATACTTCGTAAAAGTGTTAACAAATTTTTCGCACACTAAAATTTACGTGATATAGACAAACGTAATTCAAATTTGAATAATAATTTCTGCGTATTATATGCACTGGTTGAAGTGACTCGCGACACTAGGCGTGTTTCATGCATGTAGGCTAAACTCTGCAATACTTGTAGAGGTGATACAACGCAACCGCTTTGCCGACAGCACAACTCACGGCTGACCTCCAATGTTATTAACGCGTTGTGAGGAGGCCGTAGGCGACGTCGTTCTTTGCGGCACATTTACCTGCTTCACAGAGAATGTAAATGTCTTTTTCTACATGATTCATGTCATCTACAGGTAGTATGCGGATTTCTATTCATTCCCATTCTTCATGCCATTTTTCTTCCATTCGTTGTATAGTCTCTTACATTCTTCATGCTTCATGCCATTTTTTCCTTCCATTCGTTGTATAGTCTCTATGTTCGTTGTAACCTGTTTGTTATCTTACCAGAAAAACCTTTATTTATTGGATATCGGATTAAGAAGTTCTTCAAGACTGTTGTTTTAAAGAATATACCCTAAAAATCATTGGGATTTTGATTTTATTAATTTCATATATATGTTTGTTCAATATGTCTGCAAAATAATTTTTTTTTTCATGAATTATTTGAATCTGTGCATGCGGCATATACATTTCGGTGATTCTTCGGAGATGGTGAAATTTGCGGCGCACAAAGGAGTGACGTCCATAAAGAAGCTCTTCACGTTTTCAAGAGATCCATCGTATGAACACAAAACAACTGGGGTTCAGTGAAGCAGGTTACATTGGTTTCGGCGGGAATTCATAGGGTTGCCACCACATCAACTGCTCCTGGAAGACCATCTTTAGCTTGACAGACGTGAAATTCAAAAAGATGGCAAAGGAGTGAGACATGAAATGACAAAGGAGTGAAGAAACAGTCTTAAATAAATTATCATCTGTGTCAAGTTCATTGAATCTGATGATATTAAATGACATAATACATTTGTATTAATATATTGTCAAAATAATAAATCTAAACCTAACATGATAAGGCGATTTCTACATTTACTTCCTCAATTTTTACAAATAACCCACCTGTACATGCGACATGCACAGCATGAAATAGTTGAAACGACGTCCAGTGATCGAGACTTCTACGTCTATGGTGGTTGTTAGTGGTTGTCAACATTGTTGTTCCTGTTGGCTACTTCTGACGAATTACCAGGGAAATTGTGAACAGTGGCGCGTGGGCACAAGGCGCCAGCCTCACGAGTGTAGGCGTGTCGGTCACGTAACAGCTAAGACAAGACATAGAGAAACTCATCTCACGTTCTCTCAGAATGTAAAGAGGAATCATAACTCAGTCAGCTACCAAGTTGATCATCAATCATCAAAATTCGTTAATATCATCCAAATTGTAAATAACTTATTTACATATCATTATCACTACCTCAGCATTATTTCGTTGTAAAAACCTACATGCACGTAAATATTAATAAAGAAAAGTGCATTAAAATTAAATTTCAAATTGCATCACACATTTGTTAATTAACAACAGACTAATAGCCTGTAACAGTGGATACGCATAAGTGACTACCGTTAAGCAGAAATAAAATTTCAAAAACGTGTCTGTTCAAATATTATTTCTATTTCAAAAACTATTTCAATTTTTCAAAAAAATGTACTCATTACCTCATTGTATAATATCTTAAATCTCTTCAATCCTGCTCAACAATACTTTTTTTCTTGTCAAAAAACACACCGCTCTTTGTGATTATGACATGAGAAAGACGAATTGTGAACGAAACATTCCCTCTGGTTGGTTTTACGTTGAGTGGGGAACAAAATAATGTATTTTCTATGACTGATGGTTGGTAATAAAATATTCCACTGCTAAATGATATGATTTCTAGGAATTTAAATCGTTCAATAGCACAGTTTTCCTTTTCCCGATAAATGTCTTATGTTGGAAATAGTTCTATTGGATGAGAGGCTCTTCATTCGTATTTCGAGGACACGAGAACAATGTCCTCAGAGTGAAATGCATTTGTTGCTTTTGTAATGAAGTTGTACCTGGGTTCCTTTTGAGAGAAGATAGAGACAAGTTAGATTTTATTGCGCTTACGTCCGATAATGCATGGTAATAACGTTCAAATTTACCTTTATTTTCCCAAAACATTTGCCTAATATCTTCAATAATGAATTTTAAATATTGCATCGAATGCAATCCGTATGATTCAATGATTAAAGTAAATTAAATCATTAAAAAAAACGATAATTATAACTATCTTAAAAGGTTTGGAGAAAAGATTTCTATTTATTGGAGAATATTTGAAAACCATTTCTGTAACTTCTATGTATGCACTAAAGAATAATCCGCCAAGGGAATTGCATTACCGCACAAGCACGGCATATTCATGGTTTTCATGACCGCATATTTACACATATTTATGACCGCACAAAATAGCTCTCTGAATTGTTCATGTGTAAGTTGAATACTGTTTTTTCTCCGTCTTCCTTTGAATGCTTCAATTGAAATTGATAGAATTGTACTTCGCTTGCTTCTAGAGAGTAAAGTAGTTTTTCTAATTGTCCTCCGAATGATCATTTGCAGTTTTATAATGCGTTTTGAAAAATTTATCTTCTTCTTATTTATTTATCTCTCTGGTGTCCAGTGGTTGAACGCCCGCAACATAAGGAAATTTAAGGTACCAGACGATAAGGTCACGAATGAGACCTTCGCGACAATATCAAACGTTGATTTGGGCTGGATAAACGATTGTTTTAATACTATTTTTCAAGTTCTATACAGTTCAGTGTTCCTAACTCAATCCTAAATTCTATGGTGCTTTTTTCTTACTTCACAAACTACTTTATTAAAGCATATGATAGTAAAAATATAAAGTGAGTTTTACATTAAAATACTGATAAAATGAATACGAGTACGTTAAAACAAAAAATTAAGTTTTTCGCTTTACATGTATTATCTCTGATCACAAAAAAACACTCTTAAGTCTCAATTCTTCCGATCCTCTCAAATGTAATACACAGGTAGATAACTTTTTTTTTAATAAAAACAGATTTCCCTTATTAGAATCTTTAGTATAAATTCTTATTAACAACTGTAGGAATTAATCCGAAATTTTACACTGTGCAACACCAGAATAATTAATCATTGTAGTGCATTGACTTTTAAATGATTTTTCGTACATAATTCATGTTCGAATGGAACAGACAACCTGACATTCCCAAGAAAAGAATTATAAATTCTAACTAAGCCAACTTTTTTTACTATGTTTTATTTATATTCATTCGGATGGCCAAGGTAACGTCAACTTTCTGTTCATACTATGTAACCAGGAACCAACGAGGACAAATTTTCAAAGACAAACAGTAGTTTGATATATTTAGGTTTCACTGCCCAGGTTTTATTACAGCGTAAAAATTCGTTTTCAAAAGGGTAAATTCCCCGCGAATCTCACTTGTAACATGAATTTACTAAAATATAATAAAACAGCGCAGTCGTTAGGTCAAGAACACTAAATATTATAAAAGTAATTCTTTTTGTTTGTAACGCTGGCATATGTACACACAGATAAGGAAATTACTTATCAAATAATTCAATAAATTGATTTAATTTGTTTCAGAAGCTCGGCCGAAACTTTTATTACATCTCGCAGGTTGTTAGAAAATATAAGAGTGTGAAAAATAAGATTTCTTAACGTTTCATGGCGTCTCGGAGGTCTTGATGAAATGAAGAAAAAATCTTATAGACCGGGAGAACGAATTACATTGTAAACAGATTTCACCGGAATTAAGTGTAACATAGTAAAAATACTATTTAAACATTTTGTTCCAGGAATCATTCCGTGGACGGTGAGGAAATAGGTGCAAGCGAAATATGATAGAAGAATACTACTTCACAGCATTTCAGGAAATAATATAGGTTTCCGCTGAAATATTTAATTTATTAAAATCTCCAATATTAAATGGGGTTGATTCATTACTCCAATTTTTGAACAGCTATTTCACATCATGAGCATATATCTTAAGACTTCCATCCATTAAAATGCTAGTATTTAAAATACATTAGTTCTTGATTATTCTATAAACAATTTGTACCTTTAACTCATACACTTCATAATATTGGGAGGTTGGGGTATTATTCGTTATCGATACGACCATTGAGAGACACAAAATATTTTTGTGACCAATAGGTTTTTTTTGTACAATAAGCCTAAAACGACAAAATTTACTTTCCATTCACATTTCTGATTACACATTAATGAAATTCTAAAACAAAATATAAAAACAATAAATATGCTCACTTATTTTGTTTTGTATATTTTTCATTGTATTCATAAAAATCCTGAAGTTGATGAAATGTTTTAAATTTGCAACAACTATCATTGTCTCATTTGTGATTTAAATTGTAACTTACCCCCCCATCCCCCCCACTCCCCCAACACACACACGCACACCAGATCACTATGTAAGAACTCGTCACCACTTTTATAACCACTAGCGTCGACTGCAAACAGATTTCTATCATACAAAATCCGTAATACTTCTTTTCCTCATTTCAATACATTCTTATTCATAATTTTTTTTTACGATTCTTCTGAACCTAATATTTTTTATGTTCAAGTCAATGGAAATCAATGGTGGTGGTGTATGAGGTTAACCATCACTACTACCAACACACAAAAATTATCTAATTCTGAGATATGAAGGTCCAATTTACGTTCCATTCTCATGGAATGACCCCTTTAAAGCATTTTCTTCAATTATTTATTTCTTGTTGCGTCTACACCTTTCGATATTACACGACATTATTCACAATACATTCTTTTACATGATACAATCAATATAATAATTGATCTTATTAATACGTATTATCTATTAATTTAATTTTCTCTGGTAAAGTTCTTTCTTAACGTGTTCATGTCCTGTTGGTGTGAGTTGTTACTTTCTTAATTGTTGTCTTCATCCTTAAAGATATTATATCCCTCAGAGCGACTAGGTTTAAGTACCCCGAAGATTGTTTGAAGTGATTATTTGAACCATTCCCTATCCAGTGGTGACGAATTTTCATAACCTTGCGGCACAAAATTTTTCATTATTGGACTTCAAATTACTATGGGCACTGAAAGGGCATCTTGCAAAATTGCCATTGACCAGAAATGTACTCCCATAAATGCAGACATTCGTTGTATTACAAACATGTCACCTAACAAGGAAATTTCTTAGTCTCGACTAAGACGAAAATCCACTTTTATCTTCTAAGGAGAAATCCACTTTTATCTGGGACCACCCAAGCAGGCCGTCAACGTGCCCGCTGAAATGGACCAAACAAATTAATACTTTTATCATGCATACTATTCAAAGATCACAGAATTAGAGACAAACTTAACTGGATACAGACAAGAACTACACCGCTTATTCATTGAAAAATATCCTACCACTATTGTGACAAGGACCAAAGAAGAAAAATAGTTACCAACAACCTTATCATCAAAGCAATTTTGAGTGAATTAAAATCAGAGGTGGAGTTGATAGTGCCACAGAAGCATCAAGATGTGACAGCAAATGAAAACCTCGAATCTTTACCTATTCTGGACCAAGTGAACTGCTCCACTGAACAAGAAACTGATGGTGATCCATATCTTCAATCGCATCCAAACAATACATTCCGCAATGTGAATGAAAACCTAGTCGATAACTCAGAGCATGTAAATGAAATAGACAAAATCCGTCATACTTTAAATACGTATCTCTTACAATATTCAGGGCTTGACCCCTATAAGAGACCAGCAATTCCACGATAAGGCAGTTCAAGAATTTTTTCCCGCATAATACAAACCATCAACGACACTGTTCTACCTGAATATTTAAAACCCGTTCATTCTTTTGAGCAAATGCATTCCCTCATCTACTGTGCTGCATTGACTGCTGTCACATGCAATGCTGCCAAAATACGTACATGTACAGAAACTACTGAACCAACTGGAGATTCGCTGATCTGTGTTCTCCTTTCCTCGCATCACTCTTCTGCATTTCGTTCACACGGTGGTTGATTCGTTCACTCCCGTTTCAGTGTACTATTGTTTACTTACATTCTCCCCATATTCGCTATCGATACTCCCATGTTTTATCGATATACCTGTTCCTTTATTAATAAAAAAATTACTATACTGCTGTTACATCCCTTGTAAACGAAAATGAATATGATGAAACGAAGAGGCGAGAGCAGTCAAATGAAAGGCGTCGTCTCTTTTCACGCTCCTACTTCCACCACTGAGGTTCGCTCGAGAAGCCAGCAACCAGAGCGCGACTGCTCCGCCTCGCGAGTCACGCCGCACCGCCGCGGCGCATCGAAAAAGCTGACTCCTGTTGCGGGGGCGTCAGCGGCGGCGGCGTCGCCGCGTCGGTCGGCTGGCGTGTGGCGAGTGCGCCGACGACGGCGTCGCTCCGCCCCCACGACGCCCCGCCCCCGCAACGCGTCGACACGCCCCCCTGCGGCTGCGCGTTGCACGTGAAGCGCTCGGGCGCACAGCCGTCGCGCACTTGCAGCCGGCGGCAGTCGATGTGGAACGGATGAGCGTGCGCTCGTTCGCCTCCCACGCAACACTCTTCGTGCTACGACGAACGAATCAAAGAGAACGAATCTAGAACAAAACTTCTCTTAGCCCTCGTGCCATTTTCCACACACGTGTGATCGAACAGGTCGGCACGGAATGGAGTTTGGCAAAATGTTGTCCAACGAATAAAACTTATTTACTTATTAGTAACGTGATATTTTTTGTCAACTACTAATTTATATCATTTCACGCAGAAAAAGTTAAATAGTATATTACTTTGTTTTTTAAGTATTTGTAATGTTCAGTATCATAATTAAAAAATGTTTTCATATTTTTATATGACCGAACACAATTTTTATTTTTTCTTACTGTACATGTCATGTTACGTCAAATAGTAATTGTGACAGTATAGATTTATAACACAAAGTTGTGCCACCAAACGTTTGATGAACTTTATACAATATTTACTGTAATTCCAATTGGACAAGTGCTGGTCTAGAACAGGACGTTCCTAATATTTAAAACCCCATAAAACCTGAGTATCATGCCATCGTGGCTCGGGTTCTCTCCGCGATTCCTTCAGATTGAACAGAAGATAACTGTGGCTTCCGGTAACAACCAGGTAGGCCTAATACTTTTTTTTGTTTTTGAGTTAATTTGTTTCCAAAGGTTTTTTCAGCAATTGTAGCAAACAACTTTTGTATAACGAGCTATCACAATCCTTTATAGCAACATTTTTACATAAAGAACTTTAAAAATTAATGATATTTCTCACCACGAAACAAGAAAAAATAGTTACCTGGTTATGCTACCATTGAGTTTTGATAATTTTGTCCTATTTATCTAACTTACTCTTTTAGGGAATTTGTATCGGAGTTACCTGTTTGTTATACATATACTTTGCTGGTTATTACTGTTTTTTTTATTTGTACGTACGTTTTCAGTTGTCGCTCCGAGTAGAATGTAAATTTTTGAATCATTTTGACTAAAATTAATGAAACTAAAAATAAAAACAGTTTTGACAGATTATCTCAATTTTTTTCAAAAAGTGCAGTTAGCTTGGTTATTACTGAAAGTCACAAAGCTCAGCATTTTGGCTTAAGGGCTACAGCATTTTCTCACGTGTATTAATCTTGTATCTTGAGTGATTTTAATAGCAACAATTTATTAACAGAATTTTCGGGATAAGTTAAAGATTTGAAAACCGTACGTATTTATTAATTAACTTATTTTATAGTCTATTGAAAATATATTTTTTTAAATATTCTATAGTTATTTTAACAAGGAGCTCTTTTGTTATTATTATAGAGGGGCGCGTGTCATAATTTTGCTTTGATTGTAAGTGATGCGATGATCTCTTGCACGATTCCAGAAATTAGTTTTTCTTCCACGAGGTCATAAGCAGTTAGTGACTGTCTTTTTTGACAGTCAATTATTTATTACGGAGTGACTCTCAATATTATAAACTATTGATCATAATATCAAGAAACTTGATATACATTCATTCGGCAGCACATTTAAAAACTATGACTCCTATTACATTTAACACATTTAATAATTACATTAACTTTGATGACGTATTTCTAATAAAATTCGAGAAAATACAAAAATAAGAAGGCAAGTCAATATATCATTCGTCTTTACGATATTTCAGACACTATTCAGTGCACCATTCAGAGATAAGTTTTCATGAAAATGAGACTTACTGAATCAAATTAAACGATCAGTTTGTTCTACAACCCTGGAATAAAAAAACAGAAATTATTTCGTCTATTTCAAATTTCGGTAAGGCCTAAACCATTGGTTCTGTCAATTTTTAATGTTACATTAGAAAATTAAAAAAATATGAACACAAAAATAATATTTTGCAAAATATCTAACTGTCAACATATAAATTTAACTTCATGTTTAAATTTAACTTTTATAACAATGTTTGAAGGAAACTTAAATATAATATTTAAAATGTTTTTAATTGGGGCTTTAGGGATCACCAAAGTCAAGGTCTTTAGAGTCCTGAAAGAAATATGACATCGAGTGTTTTCTATGATATTGGTAAAATTAGTTATTAATAATAAATAAATAAATTTTATTCCAAAAAAGCAGTACAAACAGCATTGTATGTACTAAAGGAGAATTTATTATCTTTAAATTTAAAGATACTCGTCAACCAGTGCATAATATACCTACATAGTTATTAATAATAAATAAATAAATTTTATTGCCAAAAAGCGGTACAAACTGCGTATGACCACGTGGAGGACAATAAACTAATTTACTCTCAGGAAGCAAGCAAGGGACCATCCCATCAATTCCGACCAAGGGCCCTAAGGCAGAGGCGAACTCAAAAATTTTAGTAAAAATTCCTACATAAGATAAAAAGTTAGCTACGAGTTATAATACTAATAGAATGTCAATGTGTTTGTAATTTAACACAAAAAAAGTATTTTACAAGTACAAATTATTATCGAACTATAGATTATTCTGAGTATAGTGTTTAAAGTCTTAAGAATTGAAATAACACTAAATTCACGATTTCTTGTTTCAATGAACGCACCCCTAGACAATACCTAGCAAACCTGTATATGAAATCCACCTTTACCCGAAGGAAAACCAGAGCAAAACCCGGGCCAAGATGGGGCTACAGAATTTATGTACACAATCGTGCCAAAGTTGAGTACACATAAAACTAAATTAATATGAATCATAAGACAACAATCACGCAAGAAAATAGTTTTTGAAATTATTAAAAGTTATTTAAAAAGTGCTACAGCAACGGTATGATAAAGTACAAGACGGATTTAACTTTTATTAAAATCAATCAATTATTTTACATTGTAGAAGCACTAGTGCAGCAGGTAGTTTTTAACCGTGGATTTGAAGAGATTCATTTCATAATATCTTTTATATTCTTGGGCAGGGAATTATATAGAACGATTCCCGAATGAT
>NNCF01128863.1:1017963-1041123 GCA_002313205.1 Laupala kohalensis | reverse complement strand
TTTGTTTCTGAAAGACAACGCTGAAGTATTTTATTTTTAGTACAGGATATTTCGACCTGTTGATATCTATCTTATAAATAAGAAGTTAGCCATTGATGTGGAAGTCCACGAATGCCTAAAGAATGCAGTTTGGAAAGGAGAATTTCGTGATCGATGACATCGAATGTTTTGGATAAATGAAGAAAAACACCGTGAGTATTTTCTCCACGGTCGAGAGATCATCGTAGTAACATCGTTTAAGAAAGAAAATATGGCGCTTGTAGTGGAAAAGGATTTCCTAAAACCGTGTTGATCGTCAGAGAGAATGTTATTTTCAATTTAAAAAATCTAGAAGACGCTTATAAAACAATTTTTCTAGGATATTTGAGAAAGTGGGTAGTATAGATATTGGTCGGTAATTTCCAATATTAAATTTGTTTCCTTTCGTGTGTAAAGGTTTCACTGTAGCTCTCTTAAATATGTTAGGAAACACCCCTTCAGATAAAGAACTACTACAAATATTTATGAGTGGATTTAATACAACGTGGGACGAAAATTTAACAATAAACTCGGAGAAATTTTTAAAAAAAATGAGTTTATGATTCTTATGACTTTGCTGGCGTTAGTTTCGGAAGTGAACATAGAATTGGGTACGTGGGTGCATAGAATTGGAGGACATTGATTTCAATATATTGAGTTCGTTATTTTACCTACTTTTGAGAAGTAAAATTTAAACAAATTTGCGACGTGATTAGGATTTGGTACGATTTTGCCATCGTTTATTAGAGAAATATTTTCTTCGCGATTTTCAGAAGTTGACGTGTAATTTTTAATAACTTTCCACGTGGCTTTCGTCCGGTTGTTCGATTTTAGTACCTGCCTGTCGTTTTCCATAACTTTAGCTGAATAGACTACTCTTCGTAGAATAGTCTTATATTTACGCAAAAATAATGGAATTTGGGTAGTTGGTTATAGAGTTTTGAAAGATAATGTAAACGGCGTTTGTTTTTTGAAGAAATTCTTATCCCTAGGGTGATCCATCTATTGTATTTCGTTGTGTTAATTAACTTGCGTTTTAAGGGAAATCTAGAGTTGTAATGTTTTAGGAATATTGAGATAAATACATTGAATTTGTCGTTGGTGTTTTTGGGCAATTGTAAACAACTTTCCATGTTTGTTCAGGCAAATAATTTATAAATATGGATTGATTTGTCATTTAACTCTCTTGAAAACTTGTAAAGTATTTGAAGTGGTTTTAGTTTATCATTAATAGTCAATACTTGAGCAAGGTGATAGCTGTATCCGGCGATAAACACTTCAGAAATATACGAGATTCCATTTAGAGACGCAATGAATACAAAATTAAGCTGGGATGGGAGAGCAAGTACCCGAGTTAATTAATCATCATTATCAAGATTTTTCTCGGTAGTTCAATCCCCACTGTTTGATCAGCTCTCTGGAACAAGAGACAACAAACCCCGTCTGCATTAATTCACTTCTTCGCTAAATTAAACATTCTCGAATTTTACTTCGTCATCATTGGAGAGAAGCACACAAATAAGTTTTTCTTTTTCACATTGTGCTGCTCACAGTATGGAAGGGAAAATATAAATAATTGTTTTCAGTGAATGATACATATTTTTTTGTTTCCTATTTGCTTCTCTCTTAATCACGTTACATAAACTAGTGACCTATCCCATTTGTTAAAATGTATGGATTGTAATGCTACGTAGATCAAACAAAAAGAGGGTTAAAAACTAGAATCCAGGATCACAAACGAAATTTAAAATCAGTTGAACGAAGTGTAGTTACCTCACATCGCATAAATAATTATTACTTGGTGGATTGGTAAAATACAATCATTTTGTACAAAGAAGTTAATTATTACAAACGTTGTATATCAGAAATGATTTTTTTTTAAATGCACAAGGATTTACACATAGACACTGAAAAGATATGTTGTTTATATAATACAATATTATAACATGTTCGTTTTTTCTGCTCTTTATAAACGTATTTTGTGTTTATATTTATGTTTCTATCAAGGTCAATTGTCCTGTTAATGTCAAGTTTATTATTAAAATTTGTTATTATTTGATCACCTGACGACGGCTAAAATCGAACTCGAAACGTTGTGAGCTCTTCACTGTATATATTATTCGTCCATAAAAGGTCGTAAGTCTATAATTATTTAATATGTTAACTCTCACCTTCCGAGTTCCTACTCGTGAAGGAGTGTTTGCAACGTCAACAGCCCTCGGGTGAAAATTGCGACGGACAGGGACTCGAACCCGGGACGTCCTGTTCTGGCTGCAAGTGTGCAACCCACTGCACCACCCGTCTCGACTCCCAAGTCCTGAGGCCAGAACAGGTGGTCCCGGGTCTTTTTGTCGAATTAGTCCTTTCGAAAAGAGAAAGAATTAACACGGTGATGAAATTCGTTTCGTCAATCCGATTATGTAATGATGAACAGGTATTATTGCATTATATACACATGAATACGAAAAAGCTATTTGTTGGTTCACTAGTAATTGTTTATATTGAATTATTATCCTTTCATCAACGTTCGTGGCTAACAATGGCCAAGCCCGAATCGTGCATCCTGCGTGCAGGAAAGATGTTCCATTTACTCGCTACACTCTCCTGGTGGAATGGGAAACTCGCGAGGAGCAATGACGTTCTTGTCCGGTGCTAGTGAAAACTCACAGCAGTAAAATGGAAAACGCTATAAGATATTATGCTCAAGATTAAACTATTCATGTATGAACAACACACATAAAATTTTATAACATTCGGTCATATGAAAATAGCGACAAGCCGGGAATCGAACCCGGGATTGCTGTATTAATCGCAGGGGTGTTAACCACTACACCACACTACACCACACTTCCCTTTCCGCAACTGTACACCATTTCCACACAGACTTAAACCCCGGAAGACTTAAAAGACATCCCCATACAGGAGATAAGTTAATCAGGCGGTGCACTAGGTCTGGGTGGAAATGGTGTACAGTAGCGGAAGGTGAATAGTTCGTGTTGTGGTTAACATCCCTGAGATTAATGCAGGAGTGCCGGGTTCGATTCTCATTTTCATCTGACCGAAAGTTATCACATATCTTCTGCTCGTGTAGGCTACAAGGAAGAAATATATGCACGACAAATATGTTATTTACTAATATCTTTAAATAAATAAGAACTAACATATTTCCGACTGTTCCTATTTATGAGACATCTCCTATTGATGTTCCCTACATAGAGAGATAGTTATATACAAAGATTTAATCACATCTGTCTTAATACATTTTTTGTTCACTATCTAACTTTCTAGGCTTACTTCTTCTTGATCGAGGAATAATCAGTGCTTTTGCCTTAGACTCATTTTCCTCGTAATATGTCAATGTCGTTTCATCTGCATTCTTCGCCAAACATAACCAATAATATCGCTAGATACATAATTATATCCCAATTTTTATATTTGCAGTGAAACTTGTGTTGGGAGGAGATGCTAGTGTTAAAGATGGGGAAATGGAGTTACGGTGGTAAAGAAAACATGTAGTAGGTTTAGACGCTGACGTAACATATAAGACGTCATATTTTATAGTCTGTGAAGAACATTGTTTTCAAGCGCATAACCTTAAAGCGAAACGAAAACCAAAGAATTCAGAGGTCTTAACCATGCGCTTCGTTTATTAAGCTTTCCGTGAACATCGCATTTTCCTTCTTCCTGGATTTCGTAATTATGTAATTGTAAGCGTAAAATACTCTGTGTATTGCTGTAGGTCTTCTTTGTAGTATTTAATTTTTTAAATCAGATAAAGTGAAAATTTCTTATCACGAAAGTAGAGAAATATGGAAACTAACATATGAGTTTAGAATGTCATATAAGTAACGCCGGACAAAATGAGCTAAACAAATCTACGCCTGTGAACCAGAACGGTGTTTGAATACAAGAATGTCCAACAATGATTGTTTGAAGTTTCATTTCAAATCCTGGGGAGAGCAGGGTTGTTCTTATTAGTTATTATACATCGCTCCTCCACATGACATGCTCATGCGTCTCACTTCCTTTTCCACAAGTGAAATAATCTGAAAGCAATTTGGTAACAATAATAATAAATTTATTGTCAAAAAGCAGTTCAAACTGCGTGGAGGACAATAAACTAATTTACTCTCCGGAAGCAAGCAAGGGACCATCCCATCAATTCCGATCAAGGGTTCTATGGCTGAGGCGGATTCGAAAATTTCAGCAAGAAATTCCTAGATAAGATGAAAAGTTAGCTACGAGTTATAATACTAATAGAATGTCAATATGTTCGTAATTTAACGCAAAAAATTTATATGTACAAATTATTATCGTACTAAAGATTATTCTGAGTATAAATCTAATTAAAATTTTAGTAAGAAATATAATTAAAATTTTAATGTACGGTTCACTAATTGGTTAATATTAGTGGCGCTGTCAGAAATTATACGCTGAATCCGGGAGTCTAAAGAACCTTTGCAATCATGGGTTAATCTCTGAGGAGCGTTCCCCGAAGAATGTGAAGAATGTCAAATAAACCGTCGACATCACTACGCTACGTAGCCATCCCGCACCCACGCATATCAAATGAGGCATGTGCAATGGAAATAAAACGTGCCATCACGAATTCATTCCCAGCAACGAACGGCGCCCTTGCAATAGGCGTTCTGTTCTCCGCCGGAGCATTGCACCTTTTGCGACGCGCAATGCCACACTCGCAGTGACAGTGTTGGCGTCTCGTCTCAGTTTGCGCGTTCACTCAGGGGATTCTGCCGCTGCAGCAGGGAATGAAACGGACGAAGACATTCACGGGATTCAGACAGCAGTTTCGCTACTTGAATCGCCGGTAAATCTTGGCGCAATTACCACGTCTTATGACTTATAAAGCTGACTACGAGCACTCACGGGACATTGACTGTTTCGGTTAATATATTACGTCTCTGCGCGACGTAAGAAAAAAAAACAAATATTTTTAAAGAGGTTTGGTTTTTAATTTGAGGCAACGCATGGCGTATATTTAGGAACGATCGGTTACTCGTATACAATGTTCAATGACGAATCTTATTATTTTTGAAATTTTAGACATAATTGTTTTCAAAGCACAATAGTTGATGTACTACTATTGAGCATAAAATTATTTTTCAATTTAATTAATGATACGAATGTCAAAACGTAAAATATGTTTGGGTTTAAAATAATACAATGCTATAGTCTAATGTCATAATCTTTTAATATGCAAAAAGCTTTTTCGCTCGCTCAGCGAGCATCATCAGTGTTTAAAGCACTCAGTAACTGGGATTTCGAGATATTTTCGGGAGTTGAGGTGTTATAAAAAATGTTTTGACATAATTAAAAAAGTTGTATGATATAGTTGATGTTCTTGTTTGTATTTTACAAAATTGGTTATAAAAAATCGTTTCCGGAGTTAAATGTTCCAATTTGAAGAAGACGTGATGCCTGGTACGTTATGTTCCAGTAGAGAAGAAAGAGAAAACGTAATGACTTTCAAATATTGAAAGACATTATTTTTATAAAAGGTCTTTCAAGATATTTGTGACGGCGCCTGTATTTTTGTCTACATGTCACCAATTTTCAATATCATTCCTGTTTCAAACTCCACTGAAAACGCCAGAACGGTGCAATGGAGTAATCGAAAGGCGTGTCATTAACAGGGGGATGTAATTTCTGGAGCAAATTTCTTTACGTTTTAAATACATTGAAGTAATAACAAAATACAATAAATCGTTGTCGTTGTGTCCACAGCATCATTTACTTTTAATACTTTGCTTACAAGACATGAATATTAAAGAACAAAGACCTTGATTCAAAGATACATTGGAGCTTCCATCACATGACAGCTCTTACTTGCAAGAGACACCATCAACATTCCGAGATCTTGCTTAAAATTAAACTTCATTTCTCCCACCTCGTATTTCCACCACTAATCCCATTCCATCTCCCTCCCTCATTTACTTCCACTCACCTCCATTCCCTCCGCCACCGGAGTGGATCCGCATCAGCAGAGCGTCGTTGCTATGGGAACGCGACAGTGGAAGCCTTCCGGTCGAGCGTCGCGTCGGCAGGAAACGTGAGACCGCGCCTCGCGACGATCCGTGGCGCCAGAGTCGCGACGCTCTCTTCAGACGAACAGACACGACGATGCAATACGGGTTGGAGCATGCCCGCTTTCAGGAAGCTACGAGTCATAAGCGTGTTCAGATGTTACACTGATAGAACGATCCAAACTCAGGATTTCTTCAAACCTTTAGATGTGACCTCCAAACATTTGGATGTTACATCCCAACCTCCTAGTATATGAATTCGGCTTGTACTTTATCACGCTATAGTTCTTTTAAAATAACTGATAAATATTTCAAAACTGGTTTCATGGGGAGGCAAATGTTTGTGAAAATGCATGATGAATTCGGGGAGTTTGAGAAATTACACGAAGACAGTATTCTAAAAGTGCTAAGGAGATGCATCCGATATTTGTATTGCTTTGAGATTCTTTACTACAGGATCTTTCCTTAATAATCTCAATTCTAGTAGATTGTGAGGTTATGTGACCAAGACAAACGTTTGAATATTCAAGTAATTGGTATTTTTCACTTTTTAAATAATAAAAATGAGATACAGAGAGTACTCAAATCGTTCTACTATAATGCATTTGTAAAGTACAAATTCAAAATTGTCTGAATTTTTAGTCATTTTAATGATACACGATTTCGTACAGTTTCGTCAATTTTAAGTATTTTTCCAATTAATTGTAATGGTAGATCATAATGTAATGGTTATTAACAGTATTTAAAACATTAGCTGAAATGTACTCTTTCGGAATAAACATTGTAGTTCACAAAAAAATTTAATAACAATTTAAATAAACATAAATTTATTTATTGGACACAAGTAAATAAGACTACAAGAATATATAAAAAGTAAAAAAGTAGAACCAAAATGTCATCAGTTGCCACTGGAAGAAACAACATTCAGAAAACAAGGGTAGCTAGGACTTAATGAACAGGTTTAAATTCAATATAAACAAATACAGTTGTATGGCGACCGAGGCAAGGAAGATCCAGTTCCCAAAATAAACTATTGACATCCTCCTTTTCCGCGCGTTGCCAAATACTACGCAGCTATGTCTGGATAAATCCTGTCCTTCAGATTTCCTTCGGATGTGACTTCCAATCCTTGAGTACTTGCGTCNATTATAAGTGCTGTCTGTGGAATACAAAACCATTTAAGTGGTCTCTCATAAGAAAACACTTATTACTTAAGTGATCCCTTATTCTATAAGTGGCGACTCTGGAATCCGCCCTTAATCTCGAATTTAGAGCTACTTTAATAGTTACGATTTATAAACAATATTTTTGGAATAATCTATGGTTTTATAATAACATGGAGTTCTATAATAATTTGCTGGTATTCTGTTAATATTACATCATGCAGCGAACTACTTTTCTTCTTATNGAACAGGTTTAAATTCAATATAAACAAATACAGTTGTATGGCGACCGAGGCAAGGAAGATCCAGTTCCCAAAATAAACTATTGACATCCTCCTTTTCCGCGCGTTGCCAAATACTACGCAGCTATGTCTGGATAAATCCTGTCCTTCAGATTTCCTTCGGATGTGACTTCCAATCCTTGAGTACTTGCGTCCACAGTGTTTCCTTAGTACCCAATAGAAGTAGCCTCTACAGACTCTACACGTATATAGAGCACGACGCATGTCGGAATTTCACATCCCTTTCACAACGATGTAGGTCTCGGATAGGCTTGAGACAACTCTCTACTCCCTACTCCTAGAAGATCTCTAGCACTAACAGGGAGTCGGATTCCATAGAGCAAGGACATTGCTCTTAATTCGTCCGCGTCGCCGTGAAGGGGCAGTTGCATAAGAAATAAGTAATGTTAAATAATGAAAGGCTTACGACCTTTAACGGACCAACAATATATAATTTTCAAAGGTCGTAACTATTTATTTAATTTGATTATATAACGGACGTTAATTGCAGTAGAATTAACAACGATGTGGATTAAATGAAAATCCACTAAATTAAAAAATGGATACTAACCATTCACTGAACACTGCTGCGTTGTCAAAGTTGGTCCCCGTGAGGTATCTATTTGCTTTCCATTCAACTCTATGGGGTACGACGTTTACAGGGACCACCTTCAAGAGGCAACTCTGGAGAAGCAACTGGATCCGTTCATTTGATCCTTCAATCTGCAATTCATTCAGCTCTACAGTCAATTCGTTTCTTACCACAACCATTTTAAATATTTAATTTTTGCAATCAAAATAAGTGTCTAAAATATCGTTGATGACTAATTCACTTCATTTAATGGTAAAGTGATATTCAACCATCGTCTTCCCATGAAGATCGCTTGAACACTGGGATCTAAATTGGCATTCCATTCTCATTGAATAAAATGTTTTATTTTATTTTAAAAAGTTGTGAATATTAAAAAATAAAATAATTTTGGGAACTGTGCGTTTGAGTTCGGAAAACATAGTACTTAGTAGCAGGACACTAGCCAGAACTTTTCTTGGGGGAAGAGGTAGATTTCCCGACAAGAATGAACTGATCTTAAATTTTAAGTCATTAAGTTAGTGTTTTTTAAATTGTTTCTTTCACGTTGTTAATTATAGGTAATTAAGATAAAGTGCTCTCAGTACAATTTCAAAAAATAAAAAATTGGGACAGGAGGTCCTCCAGAGCCGCGTGTCTTCCTCGTAGACATTTTTAGTAAAAGAAAACGGAATACACGAAATGTCATGGAAATTTCCAAATAAATTATCGGAATGATGGGTCCCAAAGTTAGAACTTGTGACGGCATCCTACTTCTGCGTAATGGAAATCTGATGTACACATTAAAATAATAATAAAAACACTTCAGTAATAAAACGCAATAAATTGTTGTTCTTCTGTCAAATAAGGCATTATTATGAGAGGTACAAAATCCCTGGTTGAGAGTGATGATAATTTTGATTCACAGACTGCGGTTTAACCGGCACAGAACTGTCTCTTCTCAACCGAATAAATGCAAGTGTATAAACTTTCGAGGTTAATGATGGATATCGAATATTGGAGTCAGTCGACAAACTACGCTCGACATAGTACTGGTCAAACAACGGATTGCAAGAGAATGTACAGCATTAATAAAAATAATCATGATACTTCACTCAAGAACTCCCCACACTATATCGGCAACATTCGCCGATCTTGGAATGACTAATTCTAACTAACTTTCTTGCAAAGAGTCGCCCTCGGCTTATTCTTCCCAAAGTTCCACAGTAAAAGCGACTGTTTTATGTATGACTAAAGTTTAAAGTTTATCTAAAGACTTTTGACTCGATCTGTAGATGATAATCTTTAAGCAACTATTCTAGTGACAAGATTCGAAAATTTATTCGTGAAAGTATCATGTAAATAATATTTTTTTTAAACAAAACCATTCAATTCAGTTTTTAACTATGTTTCTTGGTAGTTTTAAAAAGAATGTGTGTCGCTTCATTGTGGTTGTCATAATTCAAGTGTATTTATCTTTTTGATGCATTTTACTGTGGCAATTATTTCCAAAATTACCCAAGAATTTAACCCTCTGAAATTTATTTCCTCGTTGGCGAACTTATTCGCAAATGACTTTCCTTAAAATTTAATCTGTTAAGTTCACTATTTCTAGAACGAAACACGTAACTGCCAGACCTCCGCGGGTATAATTTACATGGAAACGTGACATTCAGAGACTACCAGAAACGTCTGGAATGTTTGAAGTCTCATGCCTAAAAAGTCCTATGTGTTCCTCGTAATTAATTCGAATTAACAGGACATCGTTTGAAATTTATTAGTTCTATAAATGGACTCCTAACTATTAAGGATAAATTTATTCCACTGAACGAAGAAAAATTAGGAGGTAGAGATTAGTAAATAAATATTAAATCCCTCTAAAATACACTAATTAATTTGCTGTGTCACTCTTGAAGCTTTATTTTACTTGGTTTCTCTGTATTGAAGCTTTATTTTATTTCTCGCGTGGATTTCTTCACGATTCCAAAAAGGTATCTCCTAAATTCCATCAAGACAAGGATTGTGAGTGAATGGAATAATGAGTGGTTGGCTGTTGAAGGGAATAAGTTCCGACTTATCAAATCCTCTGTTAAGTCATGGAGCAGTTCCTGTAGGTCAGCCAGGCGCGAAGTGTTCTTTCTGACCCGCCTGCGCATAGGACATTGTCCTCTCACTCATCGGTATCTTTTATTACTTGATGATGAACCCGTTTGTGAGGAGTGTAGCTCTTCTCTGACAGTGCGTCAACTACTAACTGATTGCAGAAAATACATGAGAATACAGAGACAAATTGGTCTGGCTGCAGATTTACCAACAATTCTCGGAAATGAAACATGATGTTAATAAACTATTGAATTTTATGAGTATATCGGGGATCCTCCCACAAATTCTCGGGAGGGTTTAAATTTGCATTCTTCTTTCCTCTTCCCTTTCTTCTTTCCTTTTATTCTTCCTTTCCGTAGTTTGAAAATCATAATTTTCAGAATTTATTTCATGTTTGATGTAATGTATTGGGCAACTGTTTCTTTTGTTTTCTCTCATCTCTGTGTTTAGATATTTGTTGAATTCAGGAGGGTATTTTTAGTGGGAATGGTCGAGATATTCGGCGAGTCCCACACACGGGAAAGAGTCACTACGGTGTGAAACTGCATTTTTCCGCACCTGCAAGGGCTCTAATGACCTCGAAAAGTTTTTTTTTAAACGTACAAGTTTTATGTAACACTCGTGCGTAGAATTTTTACTATATCTTCGTAGATTTACTATACTTACAAATGGCATTGTTGAAATGACTCGGAAAAATAAGTGAAGGTTTTAGCTTACTCCAATGGTTTCAACTATATAAACTACAGAGCTCACTGGCTTACGTTGAAATTATGCAACGGAAGCATATATCACAAAATGAATAATTTTTTACTTACTTTTACATAGAGGGAGGTTACACAGACATTCTGCCATCTTCTCTTGATGTTTTCGTACAGGAATAAAGACATAATTGAAATAGTTGCTAATTGGCAACGTTAACGGTAGAGGTATTACACCTTAGGTCTCGTTATTTCTTTGACTTAAAACATCAAAAACTGAAAAGAATTAAAAAATATATTTGATTGAAAATGCACTTTTAGCTTAAAAATAATCTTTCATATTACGAAAATTGAAAATCTTTCAGTATTGCATCGTGAATAAAACACAACAAAGCACAGTACTACCATATAATTGCTGTCCAATAATAATAAAATAACTAATAGTAGTAAGTAGGAGAATTGCTATTAAAAAGTTCAATTTACAAATCAGAATGGTAAAAAATAATAACAAAGTATTTCAATAGATCTGTCATTCAGTTCGTAGACACCCGTACACTATTTGAACAGAAGAAACGCCAAATTCATAAGTAGTTTTGAAACATCATTTACGCTTGAGCAATACGAAGTAAAAGAGCTTGATCACATAGACAAATCTGTCATTATAGTAACACCTGATATCGACAGAATATTCTTAAACAAAACGAGTTTCCTGAAAAAATTTCCTTTGGCATGAAACATTTTGACGCGACGTACTTCGTTGCCAATGATAGGGACACGAACAAATTTAGAATGCAATGTCGTCTGTTTCTCTATGTCACCAGACAAGGACAATAAAACAAAATAATTTTATATTATCAACATTGCGATCAATCACAATTTAATAGAAAATTTTGTTTATAAATTTGCATTTGATTAAAAACATTTTGCAAGATAATTGTACGGATGTTTATATTAGGTGTTCAACTTTGCTTCCGCCGTTTTCCAATAGATGGCTTTAGCGGTATGTGGTGGTGGAAATAAACAGATGTAGACGTCATATAATAAGCTTGGGCATTGTCAACAACCCCATCGAAACATTAGTCGATTTGTGTCCATATCGTAAAGTTGTTCTCGATTGAAAATGTCAGTTTACGAGCCAAATTCTCGTTATTTGCGATTTTAAGTTTCTGCTTCAATATTAAGAAATCTGCTGCTGAACACTCCTCGAAAGCTCTCATACACTTATGGCGTGGCCGCTATTAGTGAAAGAACGTATCGTGAGTGGTTTCAACGCTTCAAGAACGATGATTTTTTACATCTAAGACCTGCAATACGGTGGAAGAGAGAAGGTTTTCAAAGATGTAGAATTGGAGCCATTACTTTATGAAGACTTGTGCCAAACGCAAGGCGAATTGGCAGGATCAAAATTGGATCGATTATCACGGCCGCAATACAACGAGAGACACAATAAAGCGATTTTGCAGCATGACAATACAACATGACCCCATTTCGCAAAGTTGGTCAAAACATACTTGGAAAAGTTGAAATGGGAATTCCTACACCACCCGCTGTATTCTCCAGACTTTGTTTCCTCTGACTATCAATGGGACACGGCCGGAATGACCAACACTTCCGTTCTTAAAAAGAAGTCAAAAACTGGATCGATACATGGATCGCCTCAAAAGATGAGCAGTTTTTTCAACGCGGGATACATACGCTGCCCGAAAGATGGGAGAAAGTAGTGACCAGCGATGGATTGTATAACCAGTTTTTTTTACAATAAAGTCTCGAATGTCGATAAAAAACGGCGGAAGCAAAGTTGTACACCTAATACTTAAAATTGATATCGACGTGAATACAGACAGCGAACTCAAAAACGTGCCTATACGTACCGTAAAAAAACAAAAAACAATTTACATTAAAATATTCTTCAGAAGACATACTAAGTTTTTACTTTTATAGTCGATTAATCACAATATTGTTTTTGTTCTGTCGGTGCATTTTACTTATGTACACAATCATTCATGTGTTACGTAATGAAAACACCTCAAAAAGGTCGAAATTTGGTTGTGAGGTACGCTAAAATTTAAAACATCGTAAGATAATAATGATAGAAGTAAATAATTCAGCAATTATAAAATTCATTGGACATGATAGTGATCAGTTGCGACGAAAATAAAATGGCATGAAAAAGCAAACGAGGTTTCACAGTTTGAGTCCCTGTGCTCTAGAACATATCTCAAGTATTTAGTGTCCAGCAAAAACACGTCCTTCCGTAGCGCGTATGCGATGTGTGGGGAATAACTGTTTGAGCACGAACTGCCACTGGTGGAGGTGGAGAAGATGGCTTTTGGCAATGTCGAGGGCGGGCGGCAGAAGCGACCGGACCAGAGGTGGTGGAGGCGGAAGCGGCCGTGGTCTGTTCTCAGTCATTGCCCGCCCCGTGGCCCGCTTTCGTCTGTAGCAGTCGCGTGGGACATCCTGGCCCGAGGCGGAGGCCACCGCATCCGCCGCTGTGTGCCTTCCACGATTCCCTTCTCCTCCCCGCCATCCCTCCTACACGAGTCCTCCACAGGAGGAGACGCCACTGCGTCGCTTTACACCTAAATGGACTTCCTACAGAACGCTATCTACTGCTTATACATCTCTCACTTCGTCTTCCGTATCTGTTCATGGAGTAGTATGAACCGAGAACTCTCACCGAAACAAGGGGCGGATTTCAATTTAAAAATACATAGCGACCCTAGATATACTCCGAAAACCGAAAAATAATCAGCTTCTTTGGAGTTCTAGTTCTGAAGTAACACTAACAGAATTATAGTACTAGTTGGTAAAATATAACTTTTAAATAGTTTAATTATTTTTGTTGGGTTGTCCCTTGCTTGTTTCCGTAGAGTATGTTAGTTTAATGCCACTCCGCACCGCAACGAGGTCAAATAAAATGTGTAACTGTTTTTTGACCATCAATTTATTTATTTATCTTGCAAATGACTTGTATCTTAAAATATTCACTTGATATTAATTACAATAAAGATTAAACTCCTTGCATCCAATCTTTCATCTTTCCTTACTTTATGGTTAAATGTTATTATGTTCTAGTTATTATTTGGGTAAATGATAAAACTGTAATATACAACAGATTTTAAAGGTGTAATTATTCATTCAACACGTGTCGAATTTGCCTTTATTTTAAGGATAGAAGTAGTTCGACTCTCTCCTGACGCAAATTCCACTCCACCCTCCCGTCTCACCATACGACAAGAACCAATCATTAAACTACCATTTTTTTCAGAAGTAATCTCCAGTATTCTCCAGATATTGTATGTATGTACAAATAACAGTATTTAGATCATGTGTTTTCCCTTTTGTTTAGTACTTCTCAACCTGCAAGGGGCCTCCATATGGGTCATCAAAAGTTTAAACACGTAAATTTGTGCTTCGTTATACTCTAAAGAGTTTTAATAATACTTAAATAAAAAGCTATAATATTATTAAATATAACACAATTTCAACGTTTTCTTGAAATACTGTTCCGTTGGAATAGTACATGTAGGTTTGACACGTTGGTGAATGGTTTGAATATGGGGAGCTCGGGACAAACAGACATCTGTTTATCCTCAACATGTGAGTCAGGTCCACCATAAAATGACGTGACAATTACATTTTATTAGAAAATAGTAAGCATGAAAAATCAAATTGTCCGATAACTAATCAAATAGTTTCATCTGATGGAGTTGAATTCATAGTCTACCGCTCTCCCTTCACTAATAGCCTACCCGTAAAACCTTCAGTACCAAGGTTNCAATCTAAGAGATTTCTATGTTTGTGAACCAGAAATGGAAAATACTACCCAAATAAAGTACTTCCTAAGGGAGTCGCCTCAGATGAGGAGTTTAGTCTCTACGAGGCCACCTCAGAGGTCTTTGGGTTTCACAAGTTGAATGAGAATGGTAGACGGGCACGGGTAGCGAGCGGGATGGCGCAGTCGGTAAGCGCATGAGCGCGCAAAGCTCAAGGTCCCGGGTTCGATCCCCGGTCTCGTCTCCCATTTTCATTCGACGTAACATGTTTAATTATCTGACAGATTAACAATATGATATATAAACTGAACGAAGTTCCACTATATCATTGACCAAGTTCTTCTTGTCAGGAAGTACTACTGTGAAACGAAATACATCATGCGATTAGTACAGATCAATTAAATATTGTTCAACAGGTACCAGTTATTTCAAAAACAAGTACATTCAAGGTTACAATCATTATTTGATATGTTTTATTTTTTATGCGTTCATGTCAGAATTAATTAGCATATATTTAACCACACCGAGTAAAGGTAGCTTTCTAAAATAATAGAGAAAGTAATTTATGGGGAAAAAATCTTTTGAAAAAGGAAATAGTACGATATTTCTAATTATTAGAGGATCTCGTAAGGAATTTTTGTATTCATGTATCCACTATGAACATTTTTTTAAAAAAACAAGGAACACATCAGCACGTCTCCACGTTAAATTCAACGCCATTGGTAAGTAAGATATCTCTAACGATGTCTACATAAATTAAAGAAAGTGATAAATTGTAAACGCCAGTATAAGAAAATACGATGAAATTAAGAGAAACAAAGTGATAAAATTAACTCTATGTAGAATAGTTGAGTGGTGACGCATCATACGAGATTTATGGCTGAGCCATGGGACTCACCGAGCCGGTTGAGCGGACGGGCGCCCGGTTCACCTCGTTGAGAACAAGGCGAATGGGTGAGCGGTTCGTTACAATCCACACACTGATCCTGTTTGTCGCGAATTCCAATGGGATTTGGAATAGAAAACATTTCCTTATGGACACGACACTGGATTACGGAAATCACAAAACTGCGTACGTCGTAGAGCAGTGGATTAATACCGTCCAGGACAAACTGTGACGACTTCAGTTCGGAGAAAAAGTTGCGAGACCGGTTCATCCTATCACGTTAAAACAAACGTTAAATTAATGCACGGTGCATTTTAAATTTAAAAAACAATGTGTACGAATTCCACAAGACATAGGTTGTAACTGTAAATTAAAGTTTATTGACGATTAACATAAATTATTTTGTTCCGTCAGATATTAAAAATAACGTAAAATTCATAAAATGAACCTACTTTTACAGTTTCAGGAGGAAAGTGAAGTAGAAATATTTCGTATAATACAAACGTGGAAAACTTGCCAAAACAGTACAGTCACCAAGTTTCGTAATTATATATTTTTTTAAATTTCTTTATTGTAATTTTTCAAAATATTTACTTGAGAGAAAGAATGACCGTTCAAATCACTAATCAAAACGTAATGACAAACCAATACGATAGCGTTCGTGGATAAAATATGTTAAATGACATTAATTTAAAACTATTTGTGATAGTTGTTGACAACACAAACCCAGTCACATGCGCCATCCTGCTTACGTGCGAGAATAAACATATTTTACAAATATGAGTTATTTTAAATAAATATTATTTTCCCATTAAACAAATATTTAAGAAAGTATATAAATTAACTTCACTTTCATTTAATATATTTTTTTATTTTTATTTAATTTATTTATTTCATTGTTTTTTTGTAGTTGGATTACATGCTCTGTAGATTCAAAATTCAAGTGAATCAAAGGATAGCTGAAGGGTGAACATTTTCTTTCTGGTAATAAAACACCAAATACATGACTAAATCAATGGTGCGATGTAATGTCCTGAGATTGAAGAAAAGCTCTTAGATATTCGACAACTGTCTGATTAGACCCACTTGTCCGAGAAAGTTTCCGTATCATTTCTCCCCTCCTATCTATCCTTGATCGGAATTGATGGGATGGTCCCTTGCTTGCTTCCGGAGAGTAAATTAGTTTTTTTTCCCTCCACGTGGTCATACGCAGTTTGTACTGTTTTTTTATAATAAATTTATTATTATTACTATCGTTATATTTTTTTGACAATATTATTATTATTATTATTTATTATTATTATATACGGGAAATCTTGCGTCGCGTTCCGACTCATTCGTCGAAACTTTATATAGATTTTTAAAAAATTAAAAATTCTAAATTTAAACTTGAAATAAATTAAAAATGTTCCACTTCTGTGTGACAGTGCCTAAATAGTCACAGGTCGGCCCGGCGAGTGATGTAAGAAGGTGAGTAGAGTTCCAAGGAATCCCTTAATCCTTTGGGTTAATAACGCCTGAGCGGAAAGACTTTAAATACTTGTATATTTCAAAATTTAATTTTTATGAAAAAAAATCGTGGCTGCAGTTTTTATTCGTAACTGAAATAGGGAAAACATATTCACAATTTCGCAAATCATACACAACATTCAAATATATTTCTATTAAAATGTTTAACACTAGCGAAAGTAAATCGATCACTAAAAACGAATACGTCGAGGGTACCACAACATTTATTTTACTATCATCTAGAAAAGAAAATTTGATACGAAGATAGTGACTTGCAAAACGAACCAGTTCAAGGTCAGAATCGGAGATCGTCAGACCCCGAGCCAACCTCACTTGCAGCGATGGAATCGTTCCTTTAACAAGTTTCTTTTCCTGTCGATATCGCCTTTTCGGTTGACGCAAGGCCGCACCTTATGTATTTAGCTGTACACACACCACTCCATAGGTGGGAGGGAAAGGTAATGACAGTGGTAGCAAAGGAGGTGTCATGGAGGCGTAGGTGGTGGTGGTGGCGGCGATGGTGAAAATACAGCACACGGTGATGATTGAGCAAAGTTCATAGAGTGGTAACAACAGACATACGCGCACAAACTGGTCTGTTCCAAAGACTAAACCCAAGTACCATTAAGTATTTTGACACACTGAATCCGAATCCCGTGCCAGAATTATTCCATCACCCCTACCCCCCTTTTTTTGAAATCGCAAAAAAACCACCATTAAGTACAAGAATAAGGAAATAGAGCAATTCTGAATTCGGATTCCTCAAACCACATACGGATACGTCTAGTCTTCAAAACAGACTAACTTTTGTATGTGAGTCCGTGTTACTATACACCCTGCACATTCATCTTCCCGTGCACTATGATGATAATGTTGTATGATCGCTCAGTATAACCGCAACATTATTATGGTGATGTGATTCACATAACGGCGATAGCGTCAGCAATGAATCACAAGGTGAAATACATTGACGCTGAAAGCATAATTCTGCCCGGTGATGTTAGTTTAATTATCTGCATTGTTTGTATTTAAATTACAAATTACTACGTTAATTTTATTAATAAAAGTAACAAATTGAAACAAAAAGATATTTATAAATAAAATAATATAAATAATGAATTCGCCTGACTATATCTTCCGTCCCCTGCATGGCTTACCTTTAGCATCATGCGTACCTATGCCCATGACGTAGTTGACAATGGCAGACATATTATGTGATATTAAAACCGAACGAGAGATTGCAAAAAATTAAATACCTATCTCTTAAGAAAGTTCGGAGACCTTTATTTTCGAAAAAGTTTCGAAAAAATCTTGCCTTAAAAGGGACAATGGATTTCATCCAAATATTATATAGCCCATAGGTCATTAAATACGTGCATCTCCTATTTTAGAAATAGAGTCATTTCTGTGAACAGTATTTGACACCAGTGTTCATCTAAAAACAAATAATCGGGGATGTACGGGATTTAAAACTAATTTAGTGGTCCGAAAGGTTGGCGTCAGCTGATTTAAATGACTATGGTCATAAACGTAGATATAGATCACTAGATTTGCAATGCATATATTTATACCCAGTCGGCAGTAAAACCAGCCAAGTTGAACAATTTGCTATTACCTTATTACGGCTTCACCCCCCCCTCTCACCCTCGCCGTAGCCAATCGAGTAATATATACGTCGTTATAAAGATAATACAGTTGCTCGAGGAACAGGAAATGGTAATTACCCGTAGGTGAAGTCAACCGAGTGCTGAAGGATGCAAGTGGAATTGTTGTTCCAGGTCAGGGTGAAAGAGAGTGGTGACGGCATAGATGGTGTGACAGGTGACGATGCAGGTGGTGATACCAAGGTGACCGAGGAGAGGTGCAAGCGATCAGAATTTCAATGTGTCCAGAAACAAGGATGCAATAAGCTGTAAAGTGTGTGCAGCTGAAAGCAGGCGACGCGGTCTTTATCAGCATTTCCGTTGGTACAGCAAATTTCACTGCCCCCTCCAAATATTCAATCAAAACTTTNTATATATATATATATATATATATATATATATATATATATATATATATATATATATATATATATCCTCCAAGCCGTTAATATTCAGAATTCTTCCTAAAATTAATCATTTTTACTCGAACACATTACATTTGGCTTTAAATCATATTATTTTTGCTACGTTTTTATTAGTACTCCGTAAATATTTTTCTTTTGGATCGAATATTTTGTTATTCAAATTATATAAAATCAGAACTGTATTCTCGGATCTATTTGATTAAAAAAGGGTTTTCTGAGTTTTCTCTCGTAATTTTAACCCTTTCCTATTTTAATTGAATTTATTATTATTGTGTTTTTGAATCTCGTGTTCTCGTTTTGGTCTTGTTTGGTTTTGTTGTAAAAAATTGCTCTATTTACAAAATGATGTAAATACATAAACTTTGAAACGCACCTACCAACTATGTATAACAAAGCAAATGATTTAATCGTTTTGCATCAACTAAGGACATTTTGTCAAAACATATTTATAAATCATTACATTATTTTATAGTTTTTAGATCAACATTTCAATATTACTTCAAAATATAAATCGTTTTTCGTCTTTATTTTGAATTTGTGACAATTTGATTACAAGACAAAAATTACTATCATCTTTATATGTTCAATTTAAGGTGAACTTCAGCAATTTTGGTTCAAAAACTACTATTAAGTCTCCTTTTTTATCATTACTAGTCGTGGTTTTTTACTCCGAAAATGTATTACAGTCATAATCACGTAATTTTCTAAGTTGCATTGCTGAAAATGTAGTCGATACTACATGAATTTCTTATATTGCAAGTTGACACTTATCGCTACTCGAAGATTTTGACCTGCCCGCTGCTGGTCAACTACTGAACTTAAGACCTGAACTACTGAATGTGATCTATCTTGGCATATGATCCTCTGAGTATAGTATGTTGAACGAAATGATGTAATATAAATTGTGTAGTACAGGATCTGGGATCTACAATATGAACAAACTGATTGAATCAGCAACGTCAGCTATGATAATGTAATCTCGCATCTTGTGGATATGAAAAGAATTTATCAGTTTTATCTGGAATTATACAATAGTGAATTGAGGTTAACAAATGAAATATGACAGATGTAAATACTTATTTTCTTAAAATCGTAAAAAATAATGTCTAGGAATGATAATATTCTTTAAGTAATTTTGTCTTGAACATTAAATCCCGTCATTTACTAGGAACTATCAGAAACGTTTTTACTAATATTTATTTTTTACACACTATAGCAAATGTTCTAAGAGAATTATTTAAAAAAAGATCCATCAATAAATATTAAATATTTGAAATTTCTAGCACTAAACATCGGCTCATACTAGTACATTAAACACTGAAGTTTACAAGCATATATATCAAGTATATCAAGCTAAAACAGACACTTACCGTAGAAGTCTTTCAGTTACATTTCCTGTGGTGCACGAGAAGATACGAGAAGTCAGCCGGCACTGAGTTCGAGCCCCGGGCGGAGTGCCCATCCGCTGCCAGTCTTCCCTGCTATGCGCGTAGACACCACCGTCGTTGACCTTTACCTCCGATGGCTTCAGCTGTCATTTATCGCTCGCTTCCTCTAGAGCGCGGTATCCCAGTTCACATACTGCTCCCTTCACCCTCGCGACCTCCATTTACTCTTCTCTTAGGCTTCCGAGTCTTGTTTGCATCGTTGCTTACGACTCATGTTTCCTTTTCTTGGTTCATTGCGATCAAACAATTCAGTTGCTTTGTAATTAGCAACCACCGACAAGCTTGCCTACACTGCCTCCAGAATTTTTAACAATTTCCACGAATTATTGGAAGATAAAGACTTCATTGTCGAACAAATAAGATTTGAGGTGAAAGGAATTTCTCAAAAGTGATGTTATCTTCTTAAATATACGCTAACAGCGATTGAGCGTTGAAATTCAACCAATGCCTTCCAAACATTTCTGGATAATAAAATAAGATTTATTTAATAAGGCGAAAGTTTTGTTGCTATTATGTATTTAATTTGTCTCTCTTGAGGCCATTTTCAATGCTTCAAGACCAATAAAAACACAAAATATGTCAGACATATTCAGAACGTTTGAATGAAATAAGAGAGTAAGAACATAAAAAAAATTATCAAAATGGGGCATAAACGAAATTTAATTCGAAATGCCACATAATGAAAAAAATTGTTGAGAAAAAAAAAATAGAAATAAATTATTGAAATCGTCAGAGCATGATGCTTTATGCAAATAAAATACTATGAGTAAGAACAGGAACAGACTGATACGTAATGCTATTAACCTCACCTTAACTTGCAAAATCTTTATTTATGCCATTTTAATTATTAACAATATTGGCTGGAATATCATAAAGTCAACCCAAATTTTAGCCCCGAGTACATATTTCGTATGATATGAATTGGTTTAATATTTTGTTTTTGTAATTGTTGCGAAATTGTCAATATATTTCGATTGTTCCAGTGCACTTTATTCGCTATCTCATGTACAGAAAACAGTTACATATTTTTTTCAGAACACTACCTTGCAGTCAAAATCCTCTTTCGCCACCACTGCACCTGCCGGTGTCCCCGTGGGAATAGTGCTACAGCAATGTTCACCTCCCCCCACCCCCGCGCACCAACCGGAGGTGCGAGATCGAACGGCCCCCGCGCCGGCGTCATGTTCGCTACCAGCTCCTTCGTCGTCGTCGTCGCCGCCGCCGCCGAGTGCACGAAGAGCATGGGAACACCTCGTCGCTCGACGCGAACACTTCCTGCTGCATCGCAGTACGCTGCTCTGCTGTCCACTGTGACTTTCCCATTAATGCAACTGACCGCCGTCGGAGGCGCGGCGGCGCGGAGTGTCGACGTGTTTTATACCTCGTTTTGAGGAAAGGTGAGCGCTGTGATCGTTCCATAAGCGGACGGGTTGACCCGGGCTACATCAAGGTCACGAGAGGGGTTGAAACTGAATGAGCAAATGCTTCCGTCGATGAGGTTTCGAGAGAAAGAAACTTAATACTGTTGGGGCTTAAACATTTTTCAAGGTCCAACAAATTTTCTACGTTATTTTAATGTTCTCTCTGTACTCACACAGATACTTAAAACACAATTTGTAATCGAAATTCTTGGAAGCAATGGAAAGATTCTTCCAAACGTTGAATGCAACTCGTCGAGCAAAACATTAATTGCTAACTTTTTTCCCATCATTTTGGAAGAGGACTAAACGCTCATACACAAATCATAATTGGAATTCTACAAAAGTATGTGAATATAAGTGAACGTTTCAGTGGGTTCCTGACAAATGGTACTTGAGTACAATAAGAAAAATGTATAAATATAAATTATTTTGATGTAATTAGTAATCATAAAAACATATTTTAACAATATTCCAAATTAAGATTTCATTTGTATGTTTAGTTAGTTGATACCTAAGATCGTTAATCTAAACGGATTATATACTTGGGGGTTTGATAATAATAAGAAAAAAATTTATTAACGCAGGTTGGGTCAGGTATTTCGAAATATTAACTGTGAGATAGTCTGTTATCAATGTAATTCCGTATAATTCGATAAATAGTGTTTAAAACAGTTTCTAGCACATAAACAAATTGTTACCGGCAAAATCGATTTCTCTTGGCTAAAATTCACCGCTCAAATTCAAGAGAAAATCTTTTATGTTCCTAATGAAAATGATGTAATCAACAATACTTAATTCAACTACAAAACCCATAAAAAAGACGGAAAGTACACCTTACGTTTTTAGGAACACAAAAAATAACAATTAGATGTTTTTGTTTGTACAGTATTTTAGAAAATATTTTAATACTGGAGGAGTTCAGATTTTCTGTTAAAAATCTGACTCTATATTCTGTTTTCACGGTACTGCTTAATCCAGATAAATTACCATTCCCAAACATTGAGGGATAGTAATTGTTTTAGGCCCAATTTTCTATTAATTCTAAGGGTTCGGTAATGAATCATGGATAACAAATAAATTAATCAAATAGTCATAATATAAACAATTGACCCGAGTTTTGAGGAAACAATTTGTTATCGGTATTATAAAGAATATTTCGTCTAAATAATTTATT
>NNCF01128863.1:922430-1017853 GCA_002313205.1 Laupala kohalensis | reverse complement strand
TATATATATATATATATATATATATATATATATATATATATATATATATATATATATATATACTAAAGAAAAAATAATACTAAGTAATAAATAAAAAATAATACTGAGTTTCATCTCTAACGCGAAACATCATTAGGTTTGCTAGTTCAATGCTAGGGAGTGACTGAAGTAGTCAATGCTGAATAGTGACGAAATTTTCTGCTGAAAAACTCAGATCGCTTGTAAATATTATTAATATTCTTAAGATTACACTCGTCGAACAATTTCATTAAATTAATTCTAGATTAAAAAGTGAAAAATTATGAAATTCTAGAAAATTGTGTTTGTATGAGATTACACAAGAACTTTGATCGCCGAAATTCTCCCAGGCGCAACAGAATTTCGGTGAGTCCGCAAAGCACATCGTGTGTGCGTTGACGGGAGGTGGGGTATACGAAAGGGAGGGGGGTGTAGGGGGGGGAGACAGAGGAATGCGCGCTGCAAACAGCCGAAGCTCGGCGAGGCGAGCGATAACCCAATATGGACGATAGCACCACGTTCGCTGTGTGCGATGAGTTGGAGACGCATCAATGCTATCGAATTCTCTTTCCACGAAAGTACATTAAATACTATTTATCAAAAGAGCCAGATAAAACTACCTCATCCGATAACTCAATTTTCATTGTGTACCACTAACTGAATGAGTCCAACGCTCTTTATGACTATAAATTGGTCATTCATAAGTATCACTATTTATCTCTAAGACTTCGAAAACTAGGGATTCACCTCTCATATAGGTGGTTGTCAATAATTTTTGTCACTCGGTTCCCATTCCACTTCTAGTGGTGCTAGGTGTGTCCTAACACCTTGAAGATTCAACTTCTACTCAAATAACATCAGGAGTGTCACTAATCATCTCATTAACCCCGAAAACTATGGACTGAACATTAATACCGGTTGTTTTCAATTACTTCTACATATCATCCCTTTCCCACGCATTCCCTAGGAATGCTACTCCATGAGGTATGAATTTGGACTTAAACATACTTATAGACAGTAGTTCCATATTAAACTGAATGCTACGTAATATTTCCTTTCAAAAAAGTTCTAAATTTATGCATTAAGAGGTGTAAAATAGAGGATGAAGGATTTATCGATGTCACATGTAAATTTTGATCTTCTTGTAATTGTGATGCTCAAGAGTGAGAAATTTGATACTTAAAAAATGCAGATTTGCTTAACAGACGTACTATTTTATTTATGTAGAGAAATACAGTGTTCGAAATAGTATTCGAATTATAATACGAAAGTGGTGGAACTCCATTTCAATTCGGCCAGTAAAATTACAAATGTGGTTTTCAAAATTCGGAACACTGTACAGTAAATTCTAAAACCTCTGTCGTGTTTGGGCAGAATAAAATGTTAGCGTTACGGCACTCTGTTAACAAAACTTTTCATAGAACAACCACTCCGCCGAATTCGTTCCGAAATCAGATGAGATTTTAAGATTCATCCCACTGTAGTAGCACAATAAAGACCTCGGAGACTGCGAGAATTCCTCTATGTTTCCTCCACAATAATTTTATTTTATTTTTATTTATTGTTATATATTCGTACGTGAAATTCAGTAAAATTCATACAATAAAATTTTGTAAAAGTATAGTAAAATTCATACTTCTGTAATACTGTTATGACGTCGGGGAAAAGCAATGCCAATCTTTGTCATTCTAGGTTAAATAATTTTAAAGTTAAAATAAATTCAGTACTCATTAAAGAATCCAAGTTAGAAATTATATTTAAATACAAATTTACACTTACAGCAGCTTCGATTTTTATGTTGAATTCATTAAGTTAACATTTCGTTATTCTTTAATCGCTATAAAAAAAGTTAATTTTATGAACAATTTAATACATTTTCTTGTGTATTATGAGAATTCTCGTGAAGTTCACTTAATACGTATTCCCCATAAATTAGATAGAGAAACACGAATCAAATATAACTATGTTTCCTTCCTGAAATTTGAGCATCTTGAAATAACTCTTTGACCATTAAATAGCGTCATGTTAAGATATTGAGGGTAATAAAATTCAATCTACTAAATGACATTTCAATACTTCAATTCTATGATCATTAGACATTGTTCCTTTTCCCCTCATTCACTCATAATGAGATATATATTTTTCCTTCAGATAAAGCTTATATTTCAAGTTGACAATGCCGAAACGTGGAAACTACCACTCTCTTTCTCATACACGTAATTAGAAATAAAAAATTTTATTGTGGAACTTAAATTTCTTTCGGGATCCCAATTCAAGAAAAGTGGTTTTTAGAATTGTGTCATCTGAGCGCAACAATCTTCACTAAGAAATGAGAGAATTTAGAGTAGTATCTGTTTCTTGTTCCCTGCTCTTGAATTACTACCTACATGAAACTTCATCTGCAAATCAAGAACACGTTTTATCAAAAAAAATGTGTCATTACAGTGCTCGCAGAGAAAGAAAAGATGTAACCGATGTTGTCATATGTCCACTCCTAGGGGTGGCCTGACCTAGCTCCACCCATTTCAGACGGAATGCCACAAAGGCTGCTCTAAACCGTTGGAAAGCTAATTTCAGACAATGTTCTTTCAGTCAAAAAATTAGAGATCAAGCCCTCAGTCCGCCACAGTTGGCAGATTTATTACAGCTGGTTCTATGAGTCTGCTGATATAGGCGTTAGCATCCAGACGACAACTCATTAAGATTCTGCTGACACGAGTAAAAGGCCCACGAGTCTGTAGAGATAGGAAGAGTCTGCAACCTCGCAATGCTGGCATTGGCTCCTCGGCTTTCACTCGGTCTTTAAGACACCTCCCTCATTCCTTCTCTTTCGCTGCGAGCACAGTAGCAAGTAGTATATTCGGGCAAGTGCTATTTTGCTTGAAAGTTTCGTACAGACGCAGTGAAATCCTGTCTATCTGCTGCTCGGTCAGATCAGATGATCGGATAGAAAATCATTAATATACGTTCAAGGAGGACCCTACTGGAAAAGCGAAACTAAAGACGTGAGAACGGCTAAAAGAGACAAGAATCGAAAACTAACACCTGCAATTGATTTACTTCCACATTATTTTTACGGGGTATTCAATTCTGCAATTAAAAATTCTTATTGGAAACATACGAAAAAGTACGTGCAAAGGATTCAATTGTATTTCTCCCACTTGCATCCTAACGTTAGCTGAAACATATCATTATGAAGAAGTTCAGGAAGATACAAGGTGCTAGATCACTAAGCATTAGCTCATTGCCCAAATTTCGGTAAATATAGAAAAAAAGTAAAAATTTTCTCATGGACTATTTCATTCTTGTAATCGAAAATTTAACTCTTAAAAAGAGTAAGTAATTTTGAGTTAAAAACAACAGCCAAGAATTGTATTAATATAGCAAATGGATTGTTTCTTGTGTTTGTTTCAACTTTGTAAAATATTTAAAAATGTATTATTAAAAAATGTCGAATTCAAAAATGCAAAACTCAAACACTTTACTTATATAGAGCTCTTTTTGAATGAAAAATAGCCCGGATCAGTTCACCACGTAAGATCGTTCAAGCAAGTGGGCTTGATCTCTCTCTAAGGTCCCGGAGAAGCACCGCCCCCAACCGGGGACGGCAGTCGGAGGCGGGGACTTGGCATCGGTGGCAGCCGGTAGCTCGCGGACGTCCTACGGCATCGAGGTTGGCTCTTTAAAATTAGCGAGAACACCTGTGTCGGACTGTCAAGATTGAGTAGATCTCTTGCGGAGAACAAGACAAGAATACAGCCTCCCCCTCTGCTATTGCCATGGTCGGCATGCGACGCTATCGTCGCCACACCCGCCCCCGCCCCCGCTCCCGCCCGTCACCCCCATTCCACTGTTTGTGCCACAGCCACTCTGAGGACTGGCGTTCTTCAGTCGTCTTCTTCGGAGCAATAAATGCCGAGACTTTTGACTTCATCAACTTACATTCGAAGCAGATATCCATACTATTACGAGTATATAAATGCGTAACGCGAAAGCGTGTCTGCCTGTTTGTTTCCTAATCACGACTAAGCCACTGAACCTATCGCGATAAAATTTGGCAAGGAGATAGTTTAGATAGTTTAGATATCCACGATAAACATAGTCTAGATTTCATTTTTTTAAATGTATGATAAGAAAGATATTCGCTAAACGATTAGACATAAGTGACAAATTAATGAAAAAATATTATTAAAAATAGAAGTATTAAAATACTCAAATTTAAGAGAGTAATTCAAGAAGGAAAAAATCAATCGTCGTCAAATTTAATGGATTATTTGTTTTGGGCATTTAACAAAGATAAAAAACATGTTTAAATCGTAAAATTTCGACGAATAGTTTAGATTCTACAAGAATTTTAATGAACTGGCACAGTCACGTATCGGAAGCGAAAATTCGATCGGCGCGGTTCCCGTGAGATGGTATAGAGTATACAGTCAAGTTTTGTATTAAACTTGTATTATTATGGATTTGAAAAATTAGGATGCATATTTTTAAAAACCAAAAAGTAAAAGTATTTTTATCTTACAAGGTAGACAGATTTTATTTTCTCTTCAGATTAGAGTAAAATAAAATTCCGGGCAATCAGCTAGTACCCGAAAAATTAATACCTGAGCATTTTTTCTATTACGTAGAGTGATCATGGTACGGTAGGTAATTACAATTTTTCTGTAACTTTTATAGCATACTTTTCCGCTTTTCTCATCAACTTCCCTAACATAAACGTGTTATGGTCCCTACTAATAACTGGTAAAGATCAAAATATTTACTCCAAGAGTCCTCGATGACGAATTGAATTTCTATATGGTATTCACGGATCTACTTCACGCAATTCCACAAAATATTCATTAATCAAAAGTATATATTTTTCTTCATTTTCATAAACAAGAGATCGTATGATTTCGAAAAAAGAAATTCTTAGTTAGGGTCACGAAGCGAATAAAAAGTACTAGTTAATTTTCTCAATACAAAAACTAAGCAATATCTAATTAAAAAGATTCATCATATCTTTGGTAATGCGTTATGACCATGTTTTATTCAGTTTTGCTCTAAAAAAACAAACATCTTTTTCTTTACAAGAGACCCAACAGTATAATTCCATCTCCTCAAGAAAAAACCTTTTTAGTAGATTTCCAGAAAAATTAAATAAAGAATACGAAAAATCACAAAATTAAAGAGAAGTAAGTCTCAGGTTCAGAACTAGTGTTACTAAAACGGTCGAATCTCTGGTTTGTCCCTACATCATTTTGTAAACACAATGCTGAATTACTTGAGGTTGTGTTGTACTTCGCAGCGTTATCAGTGGCCCTGTGAAAATTTCCGAGAACAAAGATAAATAATATATCCTGGGTACTTGTGTATACTTGCACCTGGTATTACGAGAAATATTTTCCAATGTATTATTAGTGATGAATGTATTATTAAGTTTTCTAAAATTTAAACTGTTTTTTTTTTTTGGTGGGGGGAACATTCAAAGGTCTTTAATTGTAAAATATAGCAATATTTAAAAGTAATTAACTATATCGTTCATACTGTGCGCCGATATGACGGTGATAAATACGGAGAACATAGTCTCAATTTCTCACAAAATTTATCAATATCAAGTTCAATTCTAAACCAAAACGCGCCAAAATCAGACCCTTAATAAAGAAATAAACTACTATATTTTCAAAAATTCAACTTCTTTAGATTAATTGGTACATTCTACTGAGTCATTGTTTATCCAAATATTTCACTAACTCTTGCGCTCCCTCACGGATGTTAATGACTTGATCATCGCTCACTAAACAGTACGTCTTTTCATCCACCAAAGGTTACCCTCCACGACTTGAGAGCGTGTCTCTAGGACGCGGTCTTATCACCATCCTCATCGTAACCATCAACATTTCTTCAACCGACGTAACCTCGTTCGCTCATTAAACTCCTGCCCTCGTCAGCGGTTTATTTTGCGTCCGGAGCCACAGGGGGAAGCGCATTCCGATGCTGCGCTCTCCGGTGGCTTCTCCACTCGTACCTTCGCCGCAGAATTAGAACTCGGGGTCGAACGGAGAAGGGAGTTCGGGTCAAGAAGGGAATGCGGGAGTGGGTTAGATGGTGCGCATCACGCATCACGCATCACGTTCTGGATGTATTGCATCCTGAGTAGGATATATCGGAAATTTATATCGCTACACATATTCAGGATTCTTGACCACACATATAATATATATTAATTTGATTCTTAGGGACTCGGACCAATAAATAAAACTATATAAACTTGCCAAAGTTTCGGTTTTTTATTGAAATTTTTTTCATAGCTTATTAACTGTACAGAATAGAAATTTAGTTATTTAATTTAGCAAAATTTCTGTAAGAAAATTGGCTTGATATCTCAATTACCTCGTGAGGTAAACCGTATATATAAGATATTATACCGTAAACGAGAACGATTAAAACATGAAATTGTGTCTGCCCCTTTTTACCCATTAAAAAGTAAAATTTTGGAAACCTGAAAAACTCGTCTTCAGTCATTAGAAACAAAACCGACATAATATCACTATTAATACGTAAGATACAGAAAAAATCATAAAAATTCAAAATGTAAATTTTGAAAATTCCTTTTTTATTAGACCTAGACAATAAAATGTAAAGGCAACATTCTCTTCAAATTTTCAATTCCTAAAGAATAATTTTGCTCTGCTGTGATGAAAGAATCAGTCATTCAAGACAACACCGCTTATATATAGAAATTGATACAAGACAATATATTACATCAAGCGTTTGCGAAGACGTTTTGAGAATAAGATAAAGCTAATAGAACGGAAAATCTTCGTTCAGTGAATTGAATTGAATTCAATGAATATCCCAGATTCTACAGGGCTGAAAATTTGGGTGAGTAATTTTTCTACTTATTGTACTTACTAATATTCTTAGAATACGATAAAATTACTTTACTAAAAATATTTATGTTATACACTCATGTCTTCTTAATTCATTAATCAACACATATCAACTAACCTGGTTGATTGTAAGCAGTTGCAGATCTAAGCCGTAATCACGGGGGGGGGGGAGGCAAAATTTTAAAAAATATTTTTGTAAATATTATTATTAATATTATAGCGATTTTGTATTTTAATATAATGTATCAGTTCTTCAAAAAGATAATTGATAATTCATTAAAAAGTGATCAAATTTATTAATTGTTTAAAATGGCAAAAACATATCACAGAATAAAGATACATTTTATCAGTTTCAATATTATATGTTGAAAGTTCAGGTCCAATGAGGGGGGTGGGGGTGCTATAGCCCCTTTAGCTCCCCTCCCATAGATCCGACACTCATTGTAAGCTAGTTGTCCGAATTCTGGTTTCACTAATCCGCGCTGTGATTCTGCTCCTTGTTTACGAACAGTATCTTACTCTAGAAGATTTATTGACAAACGACGAATGTTTCACAACTCAGAAAGGACACATTAGTTATTTGTATGTTTTTTCGATAATAATTGATTTGTTTTATTTATTTCTTGATTAAATTTTCCACATTTTATTACGTCATTAATTAGTAGGTATGGGATCCAATTCGATATATCAAAAATGAATTTAAAATCTTTTCTCCCTCGTTCGCGCCAGGAGAATGAAACGGGGATGTCACATCCGCAAGTCATCCCAGATATTCGTAGCGGAAATCTGTCAGAGCAGTTGTGTGATGAGCTAACACGTGCTTCTAATCGTTCCAGTGATATGTGGCCGTTCCGCCAATCCCACTTTTAGGGCTTGAACCAGTATACGATGTATTTTCGTATTCATTGCGATTCATTGTCCTTGTGTTCGGTATTTTGGCTCTCGCTAGGTTTTGGCACGGCCCATTCAGTACTTCTCCTCTGCCGTGATGCGTCTTAATTTCGACCTGTCAACCCTATCACCCAGTGTTTAAAGGTCTTCGCCTCTAATGATTAAAGGCATGAAGACATGGAGTAAAAGTGGTCATTTCTATCAAAGTACACAAATGAATAATAAGTGAAAATAATTTTCATTGAAGAAAATACACAGAAGTGTGTTATTAATGTAATAACAATATTAATACAGTAAAGGAAAATAAACAATAATCAATAATACGACACAAATAATATGTTTGGGTAGTATTAGCAACAATTAAAACTACTTTTAAGTAGATAATTATTGAGTTATAAAAGTACAAGTAATGCCAATAAATAACCAATGCAATAAAGAGGAAAAAGTTATTTTGCAGAACGGCATTTGTTCAAGGACTTTTACACAGAGTTGCTTAGATGTACATAAGTGCAGCGAAATTCATACTTCGAAGTCTCATATTTCGAAAGACTAACGATAAAATGCATTTATACTTCAAATACTCGTGCAAGTACTGCATTACTTAACAAAAAATTACCGGTCACCAATTTCATTAATGAAATTATTTTAGTACACAAATTATATTCATACTATATTGTATATTCATAGATATACAATATAATTACGTGATTGATTAGAGCTGCACAAGTATTCCGCAGATCAAGATTGGCATTATATAGATCTTGTTTGCAATCTATCCTTCACAACAACAAACACTTATTTGTGATAGCTTTCGGTCAGGTGAAAATGGCGACCAGCCGGGACTCGAACCCGGGTCTCTTGCTTTGATCGCAAGGGTGTTAACCGCTACAGCACAGCATAGTGTGCCGCCTGGTTCGCTTATCTCCTGTTTGGGGATGTGTACACGGAAGAAATATGTACTAAACACTTATTTGATCTTGATAAAGTGTTGTGATGTTTCAAATTACAACAAGAAACGATAATGATTTGATTCCATAATAAATAAAATAGTATGAATATATTTTTATTTCATTGACACAATATGTTTTACGAAATATATCAAAATAAAATCAGTGATAACTTGAAGAATATGTCAGAGATAATCATACGAAAGGGTTGAAAATATATTCATCTAACGGAAGCAACTTCTTTGAAGGTCAAATTGCTATCCATCAAGTGAATTCAGACTGAATATAATAGAGAGTATTCTTGAAGATCTTTGAATATAATTATCTTCGAATAAGAACATACACTGAAAGGAATACTGATTCGAATGATGAATAAGAAAATTCAAATACTGATATTGACAAAGTGCAATATAGATATTTTTTCTTCCAGCGAACAAATCCTTCAATGTAGTCTATTGTCGCCATAGCCGGAGTTCCTTGAATAGGTTAACGACTGTAAATGATTTTGATGGAAGTACTAATAGTATCTTTATGAACGATCTCTTTCGCACAAACCATTAGTTCAGTGACAATAGCAAACTCCTTACGACTTTTTTTAATATCTGAAGTATTAAACGTTTATATCGTAATAAACACGTACTTGAAAGATTTTGATAAAGACTTCATGATGGGTGACATGAAGTCGATCAAAATACACAGAAAAAAGCCCCGAAATGACCCTCTCTTTATGGAATTCTTAAATGTCACCCTTTAGTGCTGACTGAGATACGTATTTGAGTCAGCATGTGCAATGGTTTTGCACATCTAGTTTCTTTAGCTCTTGAACTACAGATCTCATCATCCGAATAAACCCGATCCCCAATTAATTCGTAATTTCATAACTAAAAACTAGAAAGAGTTTTCGGAGACAAACCTTTCATGTGGCTGTGAAGGGCGCGGTGCACCACGTGCGTCTGTGGTTGCGATGTCGTCCGCTCCCCGGCGCTGGTGCAGCCGAAACGACCGACCGACCGACCGACCGCCGCGTCGCATCCACGTGTCGCGCAGGCGCTGCGACCGTCGTGGTGTCACTCCCCGCCGCGCCGCACTTGCATCAAGTTCCCGTTTCCGCCGTGGCGTGTCGCGAGGCGCGCTTTGCATCGGTGCTCGCAAGCACGTCGCGGAATGTCAGCACGTGCAGTGACAGCGGATTCCCAAACAATCTATGGTCGCAGCAGGAAATGCGGACTTAAAATAATTTCATTTGTCTCTGGAGTCTATTAAAAAACTGTGGAAGAAACAGCGCTCATTTCAGGCTTGCACACTTTCTATTAACAAAGTTACACGTTCTTAGTGAATGTAAAATATCCCTAAAGATGTTTGGGGGGTCAAGGGGGAATGAAGCGAAAGTTACAGCCTCTCTTCCCTTAGGTAGTACTAGCGTAGATAGAATTAAATCACAAAAATATCTGAATTCGGTATAAATAAACAGAATAACATGTATTTTTTTGTGATTTCGAATTGAAAACCATACCTCACCGGCCATTTGAATGAAATAATTGTTGATGATGGTATAATACATTGCGTCTTATGGAGAAAACACTTGTTTTCAAAAAATGACCAACTTTTAAATCACGAAAGTGATGGATTTGATTTGTAGTAAATTTTCTGTAGTATTTTTACATCACATTTTTTACAGGTCACAGGACATTTGAGAAAGCTGTTTAACTTTAAATTAACTTTTTAAGGTAAGATGCATAAATCACGAAACCGTTGTGTTCAGCCGCCTAGTTTTTACATGTTCTTATACATTTCAAACAATTCAAGCAAGTTCCTGAACATTATTTGTACTATAGATAGATGCAAATTAAATCATTTTTTTCTTCATTATTATTCATATTGTTGCGTTTTAAAACAATTAGAATAAGAATAAAGAAAACAATATTACATCTCCGTGATTTGACTGACTTGGAGTGCTGGTCCCTCCTTAAGAAAGTTACGAGTAATTTAGTGAATGTAAAATATTCCCAAAGACATTTGGACTGTCTCGTGCGAAGTAGGGTAACTTCGGATCGCGCAAATTAGTTCAATGGCATGAATATTAGACAATATTTTTCATAATATTTCATCAAGAACGAGTGTTCTTGCAATTAAAATTTTGTAATATGCGATAAGTTACACTAAGAGAACAGGTGTGGATGAGAGTTCCAAATCAAGGAAAGGATTTCTACAAACCTTTGAATGTGGCATTCCAACTTTTGGATGAGACCTCTCAGTCTTATAATATCCAAACTATAAGGTTGGAATGTCATATCCAAGGGTTTGGAGAAATCATTTTCCTCCTTCGGATTTGGACCTCACATCTATAGTGATTTCTCAGTGTAGGTTTAATGTAAACTGAAAGAAGAGTAACACTAGTATGGTTGAAATTGCATACAACCAACGAAGTATTTCGTAATAATAATAATAATAATAAAAATTTATTGTCAAAAAACAGTACAGACTGCGTATGACCACGTGGAGGACAATAAACTAATTTACTCTCCGGAAGCAAGCAAGGGACCATCCCATCAATTCCGATCAAGTACCCTAAGGCAGAGGCGGATTCAAAAATTTCAGCAAAAGTTCCTAGATAAGATAAAAAGTTAGCAGCGAGTTATAATACATATATAATGTCAATATGTTTGTAATTTAACGCAAATATGTTTGTAGATCGCGTCATTGTATTTACTAACGGTTCAAAATTTTAAATATTTTTAGTAACGTTTAGATCTCTTGGTTAATCTTCAAAATTTGTAATGACGTTTCCCATTTATAAATCAGAATAATTTTCTCAGCAAATGTCATTCATAATTTGCAAAGATTTTTCTCCACAGTAAAGCGAAACCTGAGGTAAAATTTCAAACGCTATCGCCTGATGCAGGCTTGAGCCTGTGTAGTCTATAAATGCGGTGTTGTTAAAAAATTTATTTAGTTTAGAAAAATAGATAACGTTTTTCTTTTGTATATCTTGAAAAAATGATTTGATATTGAAATAAACTGATTAAATACGGGATAAAACCAGTCACACCATATTTTTCGGAAATGACATTGAAATGTTACAGGTTTAATTTCGAGATAGTTATGTCAAAATATGATGCATAGGGAAAAATGATGGATAGTTTCACACAAGACAACGTACTTTAAATATTTTCGAATTTAATGACCAAATTTTTTATTTTTTATTGTATTTTCATTTCTAAAACGATCGATTCACTTCAATAGTATTTATTGTCGTACTATTAGTTTCGGTGACTGAAAATTCCTTACTCGAAGCTCCTTAATTTTCATTATGCCGATGCAGACAGGCGTTTTCCAAATTAACTAACTTCAGCAACTCACCGATCCACGTTTACCAATGAGATGCAGACACATTAACAACACTCAAGGCCTAAGCTACGAGCAACGAGCTTCCATCTACCGTGAAGTAATATAAGATCTAAAGTACAGATAAACAATTCGTATTTGTTCACCGGACGCGTCTCCAACTTCCGGTATGTGAAACCACGTGGGAGTTTTAAAACATTGGGGCGTTAGGATGAACACAGCAACGGACCTTTGGTTGACTTTGAATAGTAATAGGTAAATACGAGGCATGGTAGTACATCTGCTTCACTCACGGTGAGTAAAGAAGTCCAAATAAAACTGTTTGCATCTACTCACAGCTCACACGTGACGCGGCTAACTAAATAAGATACACTAAAGTTGGCGTGTCGTGGTCTCAATTGATCTATCTCCAATGCTTGTATTACAGCGAATTTCTTCTTTGCTTTTTTGTCCGATTTCTCCACGGACTCTACAGAAACATACATCTCTCGAGACAATTATAGATTTGGTATAACGAAGAAATGGTGCATGGTTTCTGAAAATAATAATTTTTGAATATGAAAGATCTCAGTAGGATGGCGTATTTGACAAGTTTTAAACTCTTGATATTTAGTAAAAAGTATCTATAAAAATCTGATCATATATCTTTTTTTATAAATTTCGAGTTTCTAAAATGAAGTTTTTGAGTTATAATACAAATTTCCGATTAAACACTAATTGTTCATGGTGGTGGTGGTGATCACACCGCCATCTGCAAATTAATTATATATGTTTTGAATTTAACGACCTTTTACAAACAATAACCATGTATAACATTACAACATTTCATTTTCCATAAGGAAGTAATAATAGGAATCACTTTATAAAAGGCTTTCACGACCGGACTAATGTCCTACAAGCCCGGATTGACCATTCTACTATAGTTATACTAGAACTTTTACGAGACCTTAGTGCAATTTATCAGATGGCAATTATGCGGCAATGGGATGATTTTATATTAGTCTCTCTTGTTATAATTTTGAGTACACAATTTCCATCTTCTCCCGAATATTAGTGGAAATTTGCTCTCAATTCTGCTTGTAACTGGAGTATTTAAATAAAATATCTCAACTCAATTTGGACCATTGAAGCAGAAGACACTCAACTCATTTTTTTTTTTGAGATGGGATACCAATGCCAACTTTAATTTTAATGGACTATCATATTGATTTCGTGAAATTACCTACTTTGTCTAAAAATCTAATCTCAATTAACTGATTTTGTCAGTTTTCAATATTTAAATCACATCGATAATAGGACGACCATTCGACATAATGATAATTCAACAATTGATTAAATCAATGCAAACGATACTGGTTTAAATTATTGCAATTAAGAAAGCCAGGGACATTTTATTCCCGAGAATCAAAACTGTAAGAAACATGCACGAAAAAAAAAATACAATACTACTTGGGATTCTTTCTATTCCTCATATCTTGTTTTACTAAAGTAATTTCAAAGACACCAATAAATACAACAGAAATAAAGTTCACAAAGAATCATTTATTCAAAATAATTATATATTAATATGATATTCTCAAATGCAATATTTGAAGCTCGGCAAAGAGAATACTCAATAATTAATATATGTTTTACAAGTGTATACTGAAGAATGTTGAGCAAATGTGAAGAAACGCTGTATGTATATATAGGAACCATTTTCACCAGCAAATGGTTCACATTGAGTATGATATTTAGGTATATATAATATATTCCCATTGTTTTCACAGACAAAGATAACATTGGATTCTAGGGTTCCACATTCTCCGAACATAGTTTGTAATGGTAACACTTTGATATTACAAGTATCTGTATGTTTTGACGACAGATGTGACACAACGTTGATAAAATATACACAATATGTGTACATATATATATATATATATATATATATNATATATATATATATATATATATATATATATATATATATATATATATATATATATACACGTACTTCATAACAACACGTATCATGAAACATGACATAAAATGTGATGGCGCCGTCTTAGAGACGAACGCCATGGTGGAGGTGTAGACGTTTTCCCAGATCATGAACATGGTTATGCAGCGATATCGATTTGCACGGATGATCGATCGATTGTTATTCTGATTTCCTGCTAATGTTCCTCACGGAAATGTAGCGCCGCCGGCAGCGCTGTCATGGGGAAGTGGTTCAAGGCGGAAATTGACCTCCAGTTATAGTAGGTGTATATACAGAACGGCGGAGTCTGGTCGTACAATGGACCTGAGAAACTGTTTCACTTGCTTCATTTACCAGGGAATTGATATACACAGGATAGTATATTCCAGAAAAGTATTTTCAAGATGATATATTCAAATATTTTCAAATCTCATGATTTATTTAAATATCAATGATTTACGAGGCATTGAACAAAGTTGTACAAACGCCTCGAAACGAGAGAAAACACCAATGGTAACTCCAAATATATAATATTTAGAATACATCAGTTAAAATTAGAATGAAACATGACAGAAATACCTCTATTTTAGATAATGTTGTCAAAATAAAAATCAGTTATCAAAGTAATGTTTTATGTAAAAATAATCAAATGGGTCATAAATTTTCTTCGCGAGAATATTTTTTTAATTAATTTTTTTTCCTCATGTTCATAATCTGGTTTATCAATCCACCTCCGAGACTATTCCGCTAAAAGTACATTAAAAACATAACAACGTTCACAGAAACCTCCTTTCTTCAACATTTCCAATGACACATAAAAGGGACAGAAACCAACGAGCATCATCAACACAGTGATTACCGGTGGAATGGCACGGACTGTCCTGCGTCTCTTTCGCTAAGCCAGCTGCGCAACGAACGTTTATAGTTCGTAGCTCACCGACCGCATTGTGACGTTTCCCTTTAAACCCACCCGCTTTAAGGGAAGCGCCGCCTCCGCCGACACCGCCGTCGCTGCAGTACTGCGGTGGCGGGCAAGCAGGGTGACGGTGGACGCAGCCGCCGCCGCCGCGGTGGTATGGCTGTAGCGTGGCGTGACGAGGGGTATGGGGAAGAGCGGGTGGCGGACGTCTGTGGAATGCGAGTCGCATTCCCGCTACTCCCCGACTCCGCCCTCGCTCCATTAGATACTTGCCAAGAACGGGAGAAAAAGCTATACACGTTTCGTTTTCGATTCGGTAATTTATTTGCTTTATTTTGCCCTCACAGAGAGGTCACTTGGTTAGAGTATTATTTGAGAGGTAGTGGTCCAACTATTGAGATTACACGATACTTGTTCCAATCAATCACTGAGTCGTTCGGTATCAAAAAGGAAAATCAAACAGAAACGTTTCTATAAGTCATATTTCTATAGTATCTTTGATTCTATTATTCCAGGAAATATACACTTTATAATCTAAAATAAGAACGATACTCTTATAGGAATGTTTATATCGAATAAATTAAGTGAATCATGAAGAACTGTTTAAATTAAGATCAAGTGAGAAAAAATTGTATTCAACCAAAATCTTCACTAAACTAAATTTAAAGAAATTAATTTATATACTCCAGAACTGCGTATGTTAGACTCTAAATTCCCCTAAACCTTGCTACAGAAAAAAGTACTAATGGGAGAAGGGCATCGTGGGAAAGCTGAGTGTAATTTGGCGTTCCTCAAGGTTAACTTCTGATCACCCACGCGGAAATTCAATATCGTTTCAGATAACAATCTCGAGGGTGGAAGCCGAAGCTGTCAGTCTGACATCACTCACGACGATGAAGGCGGTAGAGGAAGGGTTGAGACCAGCGTTCGCACAACGTTTATGTTCCTGTTTTTTGCACGGCGCTAACCGGTTTGCCTGAATGTATCATTTGCATAGTACTTCTTCTCTCTCACAGTGTATCGCTGTTCCTCCGCTGAGCTGCTGAAGTGATAACTATCATTGCGTCTCTGACAATGAGTATCTATCACGGAATCGTGTACGGCATGAGAATAGCGTCGGAAGAGGTCGTTTCAATGGTTTGAGTCAATGACTCGAGGAGGAATTCTGTGGATTGTCGAGCGGTGCGTATTGAATCGATGCTGGGATGTCATTTAACGAGAGTAAGATAACGTTTCGTCTACACACGATATCTTGTTAAGGAAGAAAAATACACTAATATACAACCCAGTTCATGCTTGTGTTTTTTACAGACTGAGACTATTAATAAAAGGAATAAGTGGTGAAAGCATATTTTCTCCCCACTCCAAAAATCCACGTTCCATAATTATAAATAACTAAATAAAATTTTCAAAAATGTTTGTCCCCACGTATTGGCAAGACCATAAAATTATTAAATATAATCAGTTTTAATTGAATTTTACGATAAAACTCGTAAACCCCCTTCTGATTTTTATGCTCTCAGCAAACAACCTCAAGTAAAGTAACGAATCCTGAAATTCAAATTAAAACGCTTTCTCTCAACTCAACAATCAATCATGACTAACGTGTAGCTCGAGAATCACGTGACTCCCATGCTCAGATTTATGCGTCTCCTCTCCCCGTGTCGCTGACGCTCGCGCACTGCGTCCCCCCCCCCACGCGTTTTTCCTACCGCCGACGCACTTTGATCTCGTCTCAACGTATTTCCGGCGCTGAGACCCAGGAAGACTAGACGCGGCGCAAGAAGTGACAGTTCTTGTGAATCGTCAGAATGTGATAATTGACTAATCCTACTATAATCGTCGGACTATTACTTCTAGAATATTCTGTTGTGATGGGTCGCTTGATAGCTTTGTTTTGTAATTGACAGTTTTAGACGGGAAAATGCGTTTGTACACACCCACTTTCAAAATATATTAATTTTACAATATGGATTACAAGTGTGTTAACTCACACAATGGAGAATTCAAACGTTTTAAGTGTTCGTGCGATACAGTTTTAGGAAAGTCTTAATTACGGAGATGAAAAATGTTAACATTAATTAAACGAAACTTGCAATATTTATATAAATTGTGAAAATCAATTCGTGACACAAGTATTGAAGTATTTTTCCTGTTAAACTTATGTTACTTAAAACAGGAAATAATCAATGTCTGCTATTAAATGAAACTAAGGTCTGCATAAACTGGTTTTTCTTGACATCACCTATGTTCATAAACGAAGTATTCATAACGACTATACATAATTTTTTTTCCCTTTCAGGATTCACGATTGACGAAAAAAATAATAATTAAGAGATGAGAATGAAGTAGGAACACAAAAGAAGTTCTACATCTAACTTAACTACGGTACAAAACACAGCCATGGTTGAGAGAGAAGGATGAGTTATTTTGCACTAAACCGTTTATAAATATTCACATTCAATATGGAAGACATTTGTGGTATAAAAAGGAGCGGAAGTTACGTATTGTTTCATTAATGTCAGTTCGGATGAAAGGAATTCTTTCGGATTTGTGTCGTCTTCAGTCCTCACTAACTTCAATTCGATTTTTCCATTACCTCTCAAGTAAAATACTCAATAATTTTGAGTATGAAATGTTTCTTTTATTCGAAGAAAAACATGAATTGAAAACTTATTCAGTACCTGCGCGATTTTTCTCCCAGAAAGAAGAATCCATTACGACACAGGACAGTCAGAAAATTTGACATTGCGTGCCACGTCACTAACAACAGTAACACACAGCTACACAAAACTAACAATATCTCAAGCCAACAGGCTTGATTGTTTGTTGACGTTGGTCGTTTAATATTTTTTTATTTGTTCTCTTGTTTGGAGAGGGCGCCCTGTGCAACCCCTTACGTTCACAAGCCACCGTCGACATTTCATCATGGCCGTCACCAATGCACCATTGTACCACTTGCTAACATACCATCATATCTCACGATCTATGTATAAATAGAAATTGACAAGTTTCAAATAGTAGAGAATTTGAAATATTAACTTTGTTCAAATCGAAAAGTGAGTGGTGAGATATTTTACTGTTAATAGTAATCATAAAATATAGTACAAAGCGTTTTATGTCGAAGATTTGAGAGGAAAGACCTCTTACAATAATTTCCTTATAATCAAAAAGATTTATTGGACTTCTTCTCAAGATGTTAACGCGAAGCTTGTATGAAATTTTCCCCGGTCATTAGTCTGACGCTCAAAAATTACGTATAAAATATTCCGAGGTAATTTGTCTCTCAGAGATTTGAAGTCTACCGAAAGAGCACTTTCAATGCGATACAAAAACTCCAATTACGATCGTAATTTCTGAAAGAAGTACTTAACGGAAACATATTGAGCTCAAGTCCACAAAAGTTATAATCTAAATCGTTAATTCTGGAAATAGTTTTTCTTCTGAAACTTCATTTTTTTTCTAATAAGTATGCACTTACGGATGTGTAATATTTTCAAATGTTAAAAAATATGCCATAACTCGATAAAACTGTAAAGTGGCAGTATATAAGACTTCATAGCAACTTTCGATTAAAAATAGCATTATTTCCCAATGGCTACACTATAATCGCTTGTATTTCTCACATTATATCCCTCCTCGAGATTTTGGACACTTTTTTTAGCACCATTAATAATGTGACAACTCTCAACTATAGCCCTACGTGGCTCCCACAAGTACATGTTGTCCTGAACGTGCCAGTGAGATAGAGGAAGAAGAAATTGAAGGAAAAAGTTTACTTTTTTCTAGTATATTACAGATCTAGAATAAGTAGATGGGAACCACGCAGTACTTAGAGTAATGGTAACTAACGTCTGGAGACGTTCACGATGAACCAATAACCATTCGTAATATTGTCGCGCATGCAAATATTTGATATTTGTTTACAACCAGTTTCTGATATGTTACAAGTAAGTAGGCCTAAACTTAATTTGATTGTTCGAGTATCTTAACATAAAAACAAAGCAAATATAGTGGGAATAAGGAAGGTAATAATAAAAAAGGGAAATTATAAAACAGCAAAACAATATTTCAAAATAAAATCATTTCAAGCCTTTTATTTTCATAACACTGCGTCTCTCTTTGTACTCTTTGAGCTTTCCTCAGTTTCAAATGCAGCTACGATTAAAGAAAATAATTTGTAAAGTTACAAAAAGAAAAGTAATTGATATGACTTTGCCGCTGGTTCTATAAGTAAGTAACAATAACGATGCGATACAATGGTGAATATGTTTCGAGGAACGGACTTACAGCATATAATTACTCGCTGTCACAATATCGCATCTCAAGAGAACTAAAGTAGCACAGAATAAGCAAAAAAAACTGCTTAATATCAATAATTTACGCATTAATTTGTGAGGTATATGCTGGAAAATACACTGAAAGACGAAAATATTAAACTAGGGACAATTAAAAAAGAATTCCTAGAACCGGCGGCAAAGACAAAACAAAATTCAGAAGCAGAAATAACAAAAGAAAACTGAACTGCATAAATAAAAATAGAATTTAGAATATGCATCTTAAAATTATCTACCTGTAACTGTACATAGCGTAACCTGAACAAAAAAAAATTTACAATGGAAGATTCTCTTCTTTTAAAGAAGAAAGAAATAAAGGTAACAAAATAACTTATACATTACATTAAACGATTACAATAGTCTGGCACAACAGTTATTCCTAATCACGGGAACCTGGGCGAAAGTAGATCGCTTCATTCCGCAAACGTTTAAGCGAATCACTCTTCTAGTGTATCTTTTTTTTTTTAAATATATAAATAAAGCACTCAACTTAAGTCTTTGCTTTGTAGATGGTCGCTATTATTCACGAAGCTCACAGCATTTTGCGTATTCTGATACAACACTTGAAAAATAATTTTATAATGCCCGTAGCTAGCCCCATCAGAGCAACGCTGTGCCTAGTTGACTTCCTCCACATCACTTGTGCCGCCTCACTCACCCACGCTTCACAAAAACGTTAAGCGCATATTTTTTGTTGCAGAAGTAGATTTTTTCATTCAGTCGGAACTCCACAGCAGAACTTGCGCATCCACCCTCCGTCTCATAATGGCACTGACTAAAGAGTAAAAATACGTGCAATTAATTTGCACTAACGAATTATCACTGAAACATTCATGTTTCGCTTAACAGAAAAAAAATCTGACAGAGGGGGGTGATGAAATAAAAAATGTCTAAATTTAAACAAACTGGCACCATGACGTACACAAAATATTATAGTAACTTTTTTTTCTGCTGGCAGGTCATTAATGTAACTGGCCTTTCATTTGGCACTGGAGACATGGGGTTGAAAGCTCTTTTGGGGAAGGAAAGACGAAATGGCGTTAGGACCGTAGCAGGCTGCAGGGACACACTTGCTTCCGGCCGGAAGGGAGGAAGAAGCGTATAATGGCTGAATTGTTGCAGCTAATCACACGCAGCCCGCCTCGGCTATTGTGCTCGCCACAAGGAACAAGAACCACAAACCATAAACGACGCTTGCATCACAGGCTCTCAAACATTCAATTAACTTTCCATAATTATGTTTCTGGTTGCAAAAGAAATTAGTTCGAATACATTAGAGTAGATCTAGATTTAAAAAATATGTCACAAAGGAAAGACGTCGACAAATAAAAAGGAGTACCGCAATGGCGTAACATACGATCTCGGTGGCAGTGATTCAACAATAAATATTAAATGCGAAAGCTCGTTTCAAATTTCATTGGCTACTACTTTATTAATTTGCTCGGGAGCGTCGCACATCCAGTGGGCGTTGGGGGATGGTAAAGGAGTGTGATGAAGTAGAGTGGTGGCGGAATCCAACGGCCTCCCAGTCCGAGCTGGCGCACTGCGTCGTGACGCGGGGTGTAATGGCCATCACGGAGGGAGGGGGACGGGGGAAGGGAGGAGCTTGGAGTAGCTTCCTGACCCCGTTGCCTACATCCGCCTCCGCGTCACACGCCGCCGCCAGATCGATGGAAGCAAGGTCGCGACCCCAAGAAGAAGTAGCGGCCCTTGATGTTGTCTCACCCCTACTCCTCCAATCACTAACTCGCGCTCCGTGCCACAGCCAATGTCAGCACTCATCATTACGTTTAATGCTTCCGAATCAGATTTTATTGCGGGGCACTTAACACTAAACAATTCCTCTTTAAAAGACCCTCCGCAAATCACTATAAGATTTATCATGAAAATTATTACGACCAAAAATTGAATCGCATTACCCCATTCATAGGCAAGTTTTATCACTAAATGAATATATCCACAAATTTGATATCTATTAATGGTTTCAAATTTGGCACAGAATTCGACCAACGATCGAAAAATAACATGATCACCATTCAAACACATCATTTGAACCAATCCAAAAACAAAACACTCTGATCTGTTACAGCAAACAAACTTCCATATCTCTTAATCTCTTCGTGATTAGCAGGTTTTTTCGTTGCCAATAAAAGTAAAATGAAGACAAAAAAAGCGTAAACTTTCGAGCAGCAACACAGTAGTAACAAACCATGTAATTAGTCTGCGAGCCGAGTAATTGATCGACGGGTTAACCAGAGCTGCCGAGTGGCGTTGGCGGCGCGGCGACTCTTTACGCAAGCAGGATAGACCCCGATAAAAGCCAGTAGGCCGCTGCGTGTCAGAGGGGTCGGGCCGCTGCCTCGCTTGACCGAGTGGCGCGCGCGCGCGCGAGGGACAGTGCGTGCGTGAGTCGAGCAGCTCGCGGCGGGTGAGCGAAGCGTGCTAACAAAACATCTGTGAATGCTGACCAAGTGACCTCTTGGAAGGTGACGACCCATGCTCATGAGTCACTTGGGTTTCTATGTTATTTGTTTTTATCACTCTACGACTACGTGAAATGAGATTGTACGGCTTTCACACAAGTTTCATCATCACATATTAAGAAATTTGTCGTCTACGTCGTATTCGTTTTGTTAATCCTGCTTTCGTAAAAAAAATTGGCACGCATTTAATGGATAGGGTATACACTCTTTGAAACAAGAAACATTAAAGGTATTGTGACAAATATAAAGAAATATTTCTGAGTAGCCTGAGTAGCAAGCATCATTTTAGGTTGTACAAGGAAATCAAATACCTAAGAATCGCTTTCAGAAACAAATTGCTTTCAGGAAGATCACTTTGAGAAGGAAAGAGGGGCAGAGTCCCACCAGGGAGGCAAATGTGGAAGCAACACAAAGTTGCCCGCTCGCCAAAGCCGGGCAGATCCCTCCGGAACTGGTGCTTCGGTCCTTATATAAAGATAGTCACTAGAACATTTTTGGCATTGATAATAAATAAGTGGAGTACGGGACACTTAAATGCTACTTCACACTGGTGAGTCCTTCCCTTCGTCTCGTGTCAATTAACATCTAAAAATGCCCAAATGGAATCGCACCAGTCCCGACGCGCCGCCGCGTCGGCGGAGGGATATTGCCGACCATGGGATGAGCTCTGGGGAGGAAGGGGCAAGCTGAGGCGCGTGCGGGGTGGATGGTGAGATGGGGATTGGGAAGGGGGGAGGGTGTCTACTGGTCGGTCGACGGACAAGGCGGCGGCAACCCGCCCGCGGGGACCCACTTCTCACTTCNAAAAAAAAAAAAAAAAAGAAGAGAAACCACCACAACACGTCACCGGCCTGCGGTGGCGAGAACTCGCACCTCTGTTCCTTTCTCTCATTTACTTGCACACTCATTTGGGCAGTACTAGCGAACTAGTAGTTAAACGAGAACAATTTCTTATTATTTTTTTTACAAAATTAACCACAGCAAACAAATAACACTGTCAGGGGGAGGGGAATAGTATTGAGTATCACAAACTCAATTGTCATCACAACCTTCGGATTTCAAGATATCTTGTTGACTCTCTTCCTGACATTGCCCTGGACGCCGATTGGACGAAGGGCTACTGTTCATCTCGCAGATGCGGTCTCAGATGCCGCTGCGATGCGGCAACGCTGCTTGCTCTGGGCGACGCTTGCACCGTGGAATGCTGACGGGGGCAGAAGATGTGTGCGCTCAGACACCGTCGTGGCCACCCGTGTCCATGGGTGACATCACCGCCAATGAACCCAGACCCTGCGCCGGCGACAGCGGAGGCTCCGGAGAGATGCAATCCGGAGGGAGGAGATCGTCCGTGAGCGGGAGATCGCCCATTTCGTCGAGCGCGACGCCCGGGTCCGTCATCTCTGGCGGAAGGTCCGTCACTCCGCCGTCTCGACTTCCGCCCCGTCCACGGCCTCTCCCGCCTCGTCGTCCGCGTCTCCCGCGCTCGGGACGTTCCGCTCCGGGCTCGTACCGCGCGTGTGTTCGCATGTGACGTGTGATCATGTCCCGCCGACACGCGGCGTACGGGCACTGCGGACAGCGGTAGGGCTTCTCCCCCGTGTGCGTCCGCTGATGCGTCGACAGATGGTCCGAACGCGAAAACACTTGCCCGCAGATGCGGCAGGTGTAGGGCTTGATACCCGTGTGTAGGCGCATGTGACGCGTCAGCATATCACTGCGCGCGAACGAGCGCTTGCAGATCTCACAGAGGTACGCTTTCGAGGACTGGTCCGGCTGCGCGCGACTCTTGTGCCGCGACGCCATGTGCTTGGCGAGGCGGTCGTGCAGACTGAACATCTGTCCGCACACGGGACACACGTACGCTACATCGGAGCCAGGCGGCATCTCCTCCACCACAGGGGATACTTCCAGGTTGTAGCGCACTGCCACGGATTCCTTCGTGGTCGGAGAAGCGACGTCTCCTTTCACTACTGGCACCGGCATCGCAGCTCCCGTCTTGCCTGGAGGGATGAAGCCAGGCGTGAGGAGTTGCAGTTGTAGAGTGGCGTTGGGTGTCGTGCCGGACGCCGCCGCGGCTGCTGCAGCCGCCGCCGCTAAGGTCGCTGCAGGATCCAACCCCGGCGTAGGAGGCGGCGCGGACTCGGAACTCGTGCTGCTGCCCACGCGCTCGCGACTACCCTTCATGGACAGGTCGAGGGGCGAGTCTTGCGGAGTGGAGGTTTCCGATTCGAGGGATCCACCCTTGGCCGGGGCGGGGAGAGTGAGAGGCTGCGGAGGATTGCGCGAAGCCGCGCGTCCTCCGGTGGTCGGTGTCGCTGTCGTCCCTGTCTCCGCTCCCCCTTCTGCCTTGGCGCCTTCAAACCACATTGGGAGATCGGAGTCGGAATGCGACCGCCGTCGGAAGATATCGGGCAGGTACTTGGTGTGCAGGTAGTGTTCGAAGTGGTAGATGGGAGCGGGCGATGGGGACACGGGCGTGAGCGGGGATATGGGCGATGCAGGGAAGAAGCGGTCGGTAACGGAGGCACAATGCGCACAGGTGCAGCCGGGATGTCGAGGTGCGTCTTCACCGGGCCCGTGAGGACCTCGAGCAGCCGCCACAGCAGCAGAGGAGGAACCACCTCCACCACTACTTCCTCCGGCGCTGCGTCCACTCGAGGGTGGAGTACAACTCGCCGCGCCATCCAATTCGTCTTCCACGCTACTGTCCTTAAGACGCAAAGGACTAAAGCTAATTTTGGGTGAGTCCGTATTGGAACTATGAGGTGACTTGTTTGAAGAGGACGCAGGGCTAAAAACATCCTCCGCTTCATCTTCCTCACTGATGGCGTTGAAAAGGTATCGTTCTCTGTCCGTACTGTCAAATCGGAAGACTGAATCCGCTGCCCCGGTCTCTTCCTTGGGCGGTGTGGCAGCTTCAGGTGGGCCTCGACCAGCTGCCGCAGCTGCAGCGGCCACAGCCACCACCGCCGCTGCCAGCGTCTTGGAAGCCTTTAACGCTCTGGGCTCGGGCGCCTCCTCCCCTAGCGAGTCTTCGTCAGGTTCACTCTTCACCAACTTCAGCAGATCCAGTTCTTTATGGTTGTGGTTGTGGTGATGGAAATTATTGTTGAGGGGTGGAAGGGTGGGGCCGGAAGACACCTGCGTCGCCAGTTTGTCGACCACTTGGCTGAGGCGCTTTCGTTTACGTTGCTTGGACGCGCGGTGGTTGTTATTGGTGGCGAGGGGATGGTTGTTGTTGGCGTGGAGGTGCAGCAAGGGCGCCGCCGTCACCGCATCGGGTGGGCCGGCGCCGCCGCCTCCACCGGCCCCGTTGGCGCCGCCGCCGCCACCACTGCCGCTGGCGCCCGATTCCACCTGGGTCTCTGCCATCGTCATCAGCCCGCGCGCGGGGCGGGCCGGGCTGCGAGCCGCTGCCGCCGCTGACTCTGAAGTCGTCTCTGAAACCTCTTCCGCTGCTGTCGCTGTCGCCGCCGCCGCCGCGGCGTCGTCCGCCGGTTCGAGACCCGGCGACACCAACCGCTGTTGCTCCTCCTCCTCTCGATGGTCCTCTCGCGATCCGCCGCGCCGCCCGCGTCGCCCGGGGCCTCCCAGATGCTGGCTGTGGCGCCGCCCGCAGCCCTGCTCATCGCTGGGCCATGCACTGGGGGAGGAAGACGCGCGAACTGGAGTGAGAGGCGATCCGCACACGGCTGATTCTGGACTCAAGCGATGAGGGTACTGGGCCTGGAAAACACAAGACACCGCACATTACACACTCTGCCCAAGGATATATTCATTTAATTAATCCGGACAATCAAATATGTCACAACTAAAGTCAGAAAAAAATCGCTGAATTTTACGCAGCCACAACATGTTACATTTATGAACTATCTAATGGACTGAATGTATGATTCTGAATATACTAACACTATAATTCACACGAAACATGTACAAGGCTAATTCAATTATTCTTTATAGAGCAATTTGTTTTTACTATTTTTAAACCCGACGTCTCCCTTCGCCGTTGGTACTGAGAAACAAGATCATTGAGATAATGAACACTGTAAAACAAGCGTCTGAATCAACATTCCATCACCGCGACAGACTTTAGTATCTAGCAAAGAATCAACCCGCGGCAAAGCCGTTGAACTCACATCGCTAGCGGCGGACTACAAAAGCAACTACAATCCCCATCACGAAAGCATTATCGCGCATAAAAGCGCTCTCACACGTACCACCCCAGTGGCGAACAAGTGAAAAGCACCGACCATCGGGGGGTAATAAAAGCGCTCCTACAAAAACAATTTGTGCACGCGGGACGCCCAAAGCACAAGCCACCCGCTCGTATCTCGTAGGCGCCCGCAGGGGTCAATACGAAGAGAGGCGGTGACGACGGCGGAGTAACGACCTTGTGACGGCGACAACCACACGCGCCCCATTGCGTCCTTAAAGCCGGTTCTCTTAACTCGCAACTATTTATTACGCAACGTAATTGGCTACTGTTTGCGTCCGGACGGTGCGCGTGAATTCTCCGAAACGAAGGGAGTTGCGAAAGGTAGTCACTGTCGCCTTATATCCGGAGGCGTGGCGGTCGGTAAGAATGAGAGGGAGAAGGGGATGCTCTTGTCAAAGCGGCGCCGTTTTTGTCGCACACGCTCCTTGCGATGTCGCGACCAAGAAGCGGCAGAACGGAAAGCGCGAGCGCGAGCGGCGTGTTCTGAGATGCGTGTGTCGCGTCGCCGAGTGAAGTGAGTGTCTGGGAGGGAGAGCGGTGTCGCGTGTCCTGGCGACACTCGACGCTCCGCCCGCGGATACGTTTCTCTCCAGCGCGTGTAGCAATTACGCTTCATGCGCCTCGCCCGTCGCAAATACGCGAAAGTGAGAGCACATCTTAAAACCACAATGTATAATGATTGTAATTGTACCACAATACGAGTCGTGTTACGTTTATTGAGAACATACCATAAAGGCGGTCCAGACATTCGTCATTCGGCGAAATTCGCTAGTGGTCGACTTTCTTTGATGTGCCCAAAAGACCGACACGCAGCGGGTAGGGCGAACACCGGCGTTCGTGATGCGGCAAAGAGCAAAAAACCTATCTCCACTATTTGCTATTTGACGAGCGATCGCTCGGGATTTGCCAAATGATGAACAGCTGGAGCTAAGTTAACACTTAGTGAAAAGAACGCGGGTTTGTTCCTCAGCCCGACCAAACCTAGACAGGTTTTCATCTGGGATTCCCCTCATATACTCCACATTGGAAAGTAGAAAGTTGGGGTGCCAAGAAACTGAAAGCACCGAAACGATTCAATTCCCTCGCCCAATTAATGGTTTGGAGTAAGAATAGGCCATATGACACGAAACTCAACATACGACGTTTAATAAAATAAATTAAAATTGTTATCTCGCGTTGTGTATACGAGTGGGGAATTCTAGTCGCCGAAAACCTCGAAAACGGAAGATACTACGCTAGTAGGCCTATGTAAATTCCGTCACGATTCTCGTGGTGGAATTAAAAGAAACCGATAACAAAGCAGATATAATTTTTTTTCAGATCAAGGAATTAAAAAATTATGACAATAGAGGTATCCCAGCTATAATCCACATGACGCATTTATGTTCTTGACCATGTTAGAGTTCCTCCAATAATAGTAGTGCTTCAAAGTAAAGGGCAAATTCACATCAGAAATCGCCGGGAGTTTTAAATACAATGTCAAATATTTTTCAACTTTATTCATCCCTCAAAATTGCTCTTTAAAAGTGGATCTTAATCTAATTCTTTCACAATTACATCTCTATATAATTTTAAAGTTAATTTTCTTTTAGTTATATTACACGAAACAATATTTTTTTATCCCGTAATTGTGATTTTTTTTGTATTTTATTAAATACAACTTCGCTCGTATTCTGTTAATATTATAACACGTACAATAATATATAAAGGAGTGTGCTGAAATGTTAAATCCGCCTCTGCCTTAGGGCCCTTGATTGGAATTGATGGGATTATACTTTGCTTGCTTCCGGAGAGAAAATTAGTTTATTGTCCTCCACGTAGTCATACACAGTTTGTAATTGCTTTTGTGACAGTAAATTTTCTCAATCATTTGATTAATTCTAGACTAGAAAGAATGCTAACCATGTTCCAGAAATCCCAAACTTCTATCACATTTTGTAAAACCCGTCATTAGTGATAGCAAAGGTAAGAACTTCATGACAGTATTGAGAACGTATGGTTAAAACACGAGCGAGAAAAACTAAAGAAACGTACTTTACTGGGAAGATTCGAATTGAATGGGCTGCATCAAACTGGTATAATAGACACATTCTATCTTAGAATGAAGCAGCATCTACCAGGTCAGCGAACAACCTTCACAAACAGGAGCATTTTCCTTTCCATTGCGTTGAAGTGAGAGAGAAAGTCCACTGATGCAACAACTGTACCATAGTTTCAGTCTGCTCCGTTGTGACTCACACATAAACTGCTCATAGACATTGCATGTGACCTACAATTACGCTCGAACTTCAGAGCGTTCACACATACCTGTGCGCAAATTTCCCATTCATTACGTGAATTAAGAAATGAAAGTACTTATCACTTCATTCAAGGGTAAAAGCCACATAATTTTTTTGTTTCATAATAATATGAATTGGAATATATTCACGGCTCAACGTCCCGAGACAATTATCTCTTCATCTCGTCCAGCACAGTTTTTTTTATTGTGGCTTCGTAAGTGACGATATCGCGTGTGAACGAGAGTGCGAAGTGAATGAAAGGATCAATGAGTGAAACGGAGATGTTGAATGGTCAGGGAAAGAAAACCCCGCAAAACCGTGATGTGTGTAACACGACAGATTCCACCAAGTGGTTTGAACTACCGTCCCCACTGGTCGCAGACGTGTGATTAAATCACTACACAACGCATGGTCCTGTATAAACCGCAACCAAATCGAATTACTGCATATCACACTGCATAAATTCATTTATGCATTTCACCGTCAACCGCATTCACACCACCGATTCACAACATTAAGAGCAGACGCATCCCAATCGAATCATCCAAAGCCAAGAAGCATCCTCCCCCTCCTCGCACGGGAAGTAGGTCGTAGTGCGGCACCGTGCAGTGTTGTGGGCCGCAGGGCATTGATTCGGCAGCGGGGGCGGACCGCGCCGAGCGAACGACGGCACCCGTTACACGCAATGCGGGCTGCGGAGGTTCCTAGCGGAGGCGGCGACGGCAGTGGTTGGTGGTAGTGGTGGTGGAGTGAGGTGGACGCTGCTGCGGCCATTTTCGCTTCCTCCACCTCCACCACTACCGCCGCAGTCGCCTATTCCTACCCCCTCCCCGCCTCCCCCTCTCCTCACATACACATACTCACCCACCACGACACACTGCGGGAGCCAACGCCAACACCCCCGCAACGCACCGCGTCGCATGTCTGTGACGTCACACGCCGAAGCGCCACTCCAGTCACACTTTAAGCGATAGACTGCCGTGTTGCTGTTACTGCTATGCAGAATTTAATAAGATAATGGTGAGAACACAGAACCCGTGCCAGAAATTCAACTATTACTACTCTTCTTTTCAAGGAGAGCACGTCAAGACTCCGAAGAAAACTAATTTACATGTATTCTCAAGGGTTCGTATTTTCGTTCGTGTCCTACTTTCCTAGTTTGTTACTAAAGTGTAAGGAGTTAGAAGTCACGAGTAGTACCAAATTAATAAGCTTATGTCCCCCAAAAATAAAACGAAGAAATAATTAAAACAAGCATATAATTTTCTAGTACGAATGGAATCGAAATTACAAATAGTACTCATCTACGTATAAAATAAATCGAATTAGCTTCTAATTAAATTACGTTACAAAATAAAGTATTTACGAGTGAAACGATCTTTGAAGAAACGCGTTCTACGGAATTCCGACACTTTCATAACTTACACAAAAGAGAAGTTCCATTTATCGAGAAACTCGTAACTTTTGAAACAACAGCGAAAAACTATAAATGTTTAACTTTAATAGTTGAGTTAATAAAAAGGAAGTTAAGTGGGTAAGAAGATATTAGTAAAACCGGTGATTTCACTCGTCTGCCAAACGACCGCAACAAATGACACTTGACACGAGAAGCAAAGACAAAGAGATTGCTGTGGAGTAGGGTCCCCACATAAGCGGTGATGAGGTTGCCACGGCAACCGGGACGGTGTTCAGCAATGAGAGCTCTCGAAAGAGCAAAATGAAAACACAATATATGAAACTGGTAACGATGATAAATATTCTTAACAATTCAAATTAATGACTCTGGTCATCTAGAGTATGGTTAACACAATATATAACAAAATTATATTACCGTGGTATAAATTTCCCGCAAATACAATTTTTTTTTGTTAGTGGAGACGTCCGTCATGAAATCTACGATGGAGATACACTTCAGCGGGGACACCTCGTGGTGCTCAATTGGTGCAAAGGTGTTCAAAGTCGTGTTACTTCACTCAGAGAAACTTCTGTGTAAAGTAGAAGCAATCAATTAGTTTATTTTCCTCAACATAGTCATAGGCAGTTTGTAACTGTTCTCTTGACAATACATTATTTATTTATTACTAGCCTAACTGGCTTGGTACAGGGCTTGTACTCAGTGTTGCCCACTCTTATTTCGCCGTCGTCTATACGTGTAAAGATAAATGAACATCGCGTTATATTGACATGACATTCCAATTTCTTTAAATTTAAATCTATCACCAACATCGACCACCGATTGAATTTACTTTTTGTGCTATTCTGTTCTTTCTGCACGAAGCTTGTGGAATGAATATTACCTTTGGTCTTGGTTTTTTATATTATTAACTTGATTTTTTACAGAAAATATTCGCTTTTGCGAGTACTATCAATATTTATTCGGATATTACTTAAATTCGTAGAAGTTGGTAATTGGTGTTAGATAGTCATATTGCATTATTTTGGATAAAGTTACGCGCACATCGAGGGCGGGAGCGAAGGAAGATCATCGCGGGTCACTGACCTGCTGTGGTGGTCGATACGCTTGCTGCCTGCGGACGGAGGACGCCGCGGCGACCGCAGTATGCGCCCTAGTGCGGGAAGGACATCGTGGCAGCCCTACTCTCCTACTCACACCCCGTCCCACACACGCGCACATCCAACGCTCCCACACCCAGTTTCCAACTCATGATTCATTCCTGTCCAAGAGTTTCTTTGCCCACTCAAACGTGAAAACTAGGGAAGATATGGAGATTTCAATGATTGTCAGGAGAACATGAATCACCATGTTCGTATATCCTGATATTAATTTACGAAATTGATTCGCTAAACACATAGAAAGTCGATAATACGACTTCATTTTCTAATTAAATTATGTAAGTTTTTTTATCATACGTCAAATAACAAAATTATAAATCCAAAAATTAGGTACGAGAAAAAAGAAACAAGTTAAACGTTTTAGTACCCATACTTCAAGTATATATCTGAGATAAGCAACACCTACAAATTTAAACCGAACTCTGAATTTTCTTTCCCATCTCACCACAAAAAAATATTTTTTAAAGAACACTATCCCATCAGTATGAAGCAACGTTGCCACCTCCACATGCCTGACGCTCCGCCACAACTCTTCCATCACTGCCAGTCCGCTGGTGCGGGGGCGGAGAGGAGGACACGGGCGTGACAGGGCGGGGTGGCGGCGGCTGGCGCAGAGGAAGAGTATTTTTAGCGACCGGAGACGAGTTGTCGCGATGCGGTCGCAGCCCACCTACGCTCGCCCAATTTCCTCTCACTTCGGGAAGGAGAGAGAGAGTGTGTTTTAAAGAGGAAAGAACTACAGGACTACGTACAGGGTCGGATCTGACGGGAGAAAGGGAGGGGGGCATGGGCCCCGGGTGATAGGGGACGCCTAACTACGGGTAACGATAATTTTTCTTTTCTTGGGGCTTTACGGCTCGCCGACATCGAGGTCATTAGAGCCTTAACATTTATGTACGGGTTGGAAAAAATGCTGTTACGCACATGACTCTCCCCGCGTGTGGGACTCGGAGAATGACTCGACCATACCCACTAAAAAAACCCTGAATTACCATATATCCGAACAAAAAAATATAGGAAAAGAGAGAATAGTTTTATAAAAACGAAAACAATGAACGGTGTAAACAATAAAAGATGGGAGCGCCAAAAAATATATCACTCCCTTCGACCACTTAAATGAAAAAAATAATAATTGACTCTTTGATGACACTCGAGTGGTCATTGACGATAAAAGAAATATACCAGGTCGAGAACGTTCCGAACTTCACAATTGGGAAGTTTGGTGACAATTTGCAAAAAGGTTCTTTGTATGTATAGGTTCTTTGTATGTATAGTTTCTTTGTATGTATATTTGATATAATATTACTAAAGGGGTCAACTCCTATTCAAGACCTGTTTTATACGTATTTCCTTACGTGTATATAGAGGGAAGTATTTAATTTTTAACTTATAATACATGGTACTCTACTGATATATCTGCAGCTTTCGGAGGTTAGGGGTGCCAATGACTAAGCCTGCCCTCCTACAAAATAAACGTAGTTCCAGCCCTAACTATGTACGAAGAGAGGAGGGATAACTCACAGAGGGACATCGATCCTTTGTCGACCAACTAGAACCGACGCATCAGACAACGGAATAGGACAAATACAGATTCAAGATCGGAGATGGAGAAGGATAGAAGGATAGATCTCACATTATTTCGTGTTGAACGCACAACACTACTTTCATAAAACTTCGACTCATAATGAGTAAACAACGAGAGTAAAATTGAATTATCTCTTGATTCTCCAAGAAACAAGTTTTAGAGTCTCCTCAACTTAAAGGGAAGTTTTACTAACATGTTTATAAAACAAATCAAAGGTAAACCAAGTTCAATACTTCCACGTCTATTTAAAAATACTCCATTCTACAACAATACTTTACTGATTCTATGGTGGGAAATGATCTCATATGCGAAAATTCGCTTTAGCATACATTCATTTTGCTTACAAATTACGAAGAAAATTAACGAATAAAATAATTAAACAAAATAGATATAAACAATACGATTATACTTTGAGAAAGTGCAATCACGTACTGATGTATTATAAAATTCGGTATCTCGTATCGACATGTTCACTTTCTTAACTCCATCCTCTCTGCAACCCGATTAGGAGGCATCGCTCGATAACTGGCAGTGGGTGAGCCCCCTCTTTTCCCTCACTGCCACCCTCACCCTACCCACCCACCCACTCGCCGCTGCAGGTTTTTGCTGATGCATTTTTTAGGCGACGCGGCCTCGCACGTCCACGGGGCTGCGGCGTCGTTGTCGGCGTCGCGGCGCCGGGGACGCTTCGGGGCGAGAGGAAAACCTCGCGGAAGAGTTACATCTCTTTACGCTCTCTTTCCAACGATGATTGACGACTGTGCCAGCGTTCGCGCGTTATTCCCTCGACGCCAGAGTTAAAATCCATTTTCAGAGATATCTTGATCTTCCGGGATATAACTGAAACTGCCACCATCCATCATGCTATAAGCACCTCGCTGCCCATGTTACGTGACTAATTACGAGATAATATCTGAGCAATCAAACCGCACGCCAGGGACTAACATTTACATTCCTGCGGTGATTAGTGCAGATGGTACGATTTACAATTCGAACAGGTGACATTTAGTCTCGACCACGCGAATCCATCCGCCCACTCAGATTTCGCTGCCGCGTCATTAACATACATCAGACGACGTTTCGCCGCAGCGTGAAACGTGTTTATACGTATATCGGACTGTGCGGCGCGGTACGACGCCGCTGCCACCACCGCTGCAGCAGCATCGGCGCGCGGGTGGCGATGGCGGCGGCGCAGGGGCAGGTTAGGCCACGTGCTGCAGAGTGCTGCAGTGCGGGAGGTGGGACACGCCGCCGCCGCTGCCGCCACCGCCGCGCCATTCCGGCCGTCCCTCTTCTCCTTCCTTCCTCCACTACGTGCTTCTACACCCACCGGGTTGTCGAGAGAGTGCACCCCGAAGTGCGGGGAACGGCACCGTCCGCCTGCCCACCCGCAGCATTCTGCGTCCGTGACACCCCCGCCACCTCCGCACAGCGCCGAGCCGTGCCAGCCACCGCCTCGACGGCACGCCATCACTCGGCCCGTCATTCTCGCTCCTGCTGCGTTTATCCTCCTTTGCCGGCACCCACCCACGCCCTACCGTCACGCCTCCTTCTACTCTTTCGTCTTTCACCATTCTGAGGTTTGAAGAGAAGAATGGGAGTTCGATTCGCGGTTAAGAATAATCGCTTCGAAACGCAGTAACACTAGCATTATGACTCCCACGACGCAGTACGTTATGCACTCCCGTAATCACAGCCTTCTCACTACCGGATCTTGCGGTCAAAGAACGGAGTAGTCGGTGGTTCCATCTCATCTCGCCTCTACACCCACACAGACTCTTTCGTTCACGTCTTCCCTCCCTTCCTTGGGACCTGTTGCCCCGTGGGACATTCGTCGCGACGCTGTAGGTCAGTGTGTCAACAGGCGCCGCTGCTACCACCACCACCACGCCGCGGCCCGCACCGCGACGCACCACGACTCTGCGACAGTCCACGCGGTGCTCGGCGCTACGGCGGCGTCGGGCCCACCTGCGTCACGTGGCTGCAGAGATGGGTGGGGGCGGCGGGCAGGCGGGCGGGTCGATAGCCGCGGCGGTGGCGACGACGTGCACCCGCAACGTTCGCCACTCCTACCCACCCACCAGCGATACAATTTGCCCAAAATAAAGGGGTCCTATGCGAGAAGGAGAGAGAGGTCCTGTCTGCCTGCATTCGGTGGGAGCCTCTGGTGCCGTCGTGAGGTCCGCAGCATTAGCTCCGCAGTAGCAGAATCTCTCCGGTGGAGCTAGCGTCAATTGCTGCTGGGAGTCTCGACTCCTCCCTCCGGCTTCGTACCTCACCCTTTCTTCCCTCTTGCTACACGCTGCTGCGACAGCGACGACGCTCTGCGGTTAACGCGTCTACGTCGATGCCACGCCGCTGAAACGTCTCATCTCGCAGAATCCATATAGATATATTAGAATAACGTATATGAAAAATTAATTCAGAGAACCGTCAGCTATGTTTTTCCTAGAATTCACTTTACTAACTTCTCCATTACAGATAGCGAACACGAGGATTATGATTTGCTCAGATTTGTACGGGTTCGGTTAGAATACTAATAAATATAATACGACACGGAAAATGTATGGGTTTTTTTACGAATAGAGTAGCGAAGTTTTGTTTATTCTCTTTTCGTTTTCATTACTCTTTTATCCATTCTCATAACCGCCCAAAAACTGACAAAGATCACTCCTCTAAAGGTTCCGGCAACCTCCTTTAATGCCCTGTGAAAGATTACGCTTCCAGAGAGGCGAGACAAACACTCCAAATTGGATTAAAAGAGGTTCCATCATTTAAAGCAGGTTTTCCATTAGCGCTCGCCTCAGTCAGAGAATCAACGCCACGTCGACCAGATATTCCCCCACGTGTCCTCCCACGTGTGCGAGGAACATGTGGGCGCGGAAAGGGAAAGGATAAAAAATATATATATATATATCTGCACGAGCAGAGACATCGCCGACTAGAAGCGTCACATCCACTTTAAACTCGATAGCGCTTCGCTACTGCTACTGCCGCCGCCGCGGGGGTGGGGCGGGGAGGAGGGCGAGGATCGAACTGAGGTCCGCAGCGTACGGAGGCGCGGCTGCGAGAGTGGGGGCGTGTGACGAACGGCGAGCGCTGCGGGCCGCTGCGACACGCTCGCCGCCGCCGCCGCCGCCACCCGCTATAGTCACCGCAGCCGACGTTCTAACACCGCGCTACATCTCCGATCCTCCCTCCCAAGTTCCTCTCTCCACATTCACCACCACCACCACCACCACACCCCTTCACGTAACCGCACTCTCCTCCCGTGCAATGAACTAATTTATTTAACCGTTGTATTTGGGATACGACTAATTGCCGGTACGACGCAGGCGCCGTCAGCAGGGATCTGGTGAGCACGCGCACCGAGCAGAGAAACGCCGCGCTACGCCGCGCTACGCCGCGCTACGCCGCGCTACGCCGTCGAGGACGCGGGGGTTGTGTAGCAGAAGGACTGACACTCACGAGCGCGCTACTACGAATATGGATTACTCCGAGCACTTGAGTTGCGCTCGTTTGGATCTTGTGTATGTTTAACAGCTAACATCACTTACGAGATAAATAGACAGTTTACAGAGTTCAAGTGTTCGCGGGAACAGCGATGAGGTACTACAGCTTGTGAAAAGTTTTAAATTGAAAAATTGTTACGACGAAAATTTTATATATTTCTGCATTATTATTTCTAGGTTTCAGTTTTCATTCAACTAATAAAGAATGATTCTCCATGTTTTTTCGTGCTAAGAGAACAGTACTTAGAAGATATGCTCTGTTTTGTTTATTGTACGAAATAAAAGAAAGATACTATAACTGATTTGGTGCAACTACTCTTACTTTTAGTAATATAACATATTGTTTAATTTTGTACTGTAAATATGTAGATAACATCTATAATGAAACCGAAAAAATGTTCCTGAGGAATTTCACTCAATTGTGTCTGTATCTAAGAAATAATTCGTCGAATCGAATAATGAACAAAATATTTTAAAGAATGAAACACAAATCCCCTATCCAAACGCAATGCGTCCACACTCGTAACGAGTTGGCACTCAAAGCACCTCCTGCGACCCTCCGGCCACCCAGCTGTGTTGTAAGCGCGACACAGAAGCACAGAAGCACAGCAGCGAGTGGCAGGCATGGCTGCTGTCATGGCCGGAGTTGCGGCGACAGCTACCGTTGCCACCGTCTGTCTCGCGCGCCTTACGTAAGCGACAATTGCCGTGCAGCGCACGTGCGAGCTTTCTCCCTCCTCTTCTCCCTTCGTCATCACAATCCCCGCCGCCGCCGCCGCTTTCCACTCCCACCTGAGAGCACCTACACGTCGACGTGCGCGTAATTCGGAACCGGCGCCGCGCCGCCGACGAATCGCGGCCGGAAACAATGTCCGCAGCGCGAAAGCCCATTGGTCGAAGGTCGGCGTCCGCGTCGACACCCGAAGCGCCGCCTCCGCTACTCATGTCGCTACCGTCGGCGGCGCCGCGCCTTTGGCCCCGTTCCCACCCACGGCTCCCGTCCGCTCGTCGGCGTCGCGCCCGCAGGCCTACCGCCACCGCGGTTCTCCGCCCGCCCGTTCGCTCTCCTATCCCCAGCACCCTGCTCTGGCCATGGTAGTAAATTACGTGGATGACGTATAATTAAATACCGGTCGCGATGAGATTCGCCCCGCGGCGACCACTGTGGTGTCGGACGTATGTCCACTGTCCGAGAGAGACGACTGGGTGAGGAAACCAGCAAGTGGCCATGTTAAAACTCTCCAAGATATTATTCGAAATTAGGGTTCGTTTAGCACCCAAGTGGTGGTCATATATTCCCGTATCTTGTTCTCAGATCATAAAAATTGAATAAAATCGTTTGTGGTGACAAAAGAGTGGGTAATGGATCGATTAACATAAGACGGAACAAGTTTTATTCATTATATTTATTAAAACGTTTATTGTAAAGTAAACCTGAAGCTCTCTACGCTTCAGAGACACTCAAGCTCCAACATAAAACATTAAAACAGCAAAGAGAAGTGAAAGAACGTAAAATAATGAGAAAACTCCTAGGACCAAGAAGCAAAGACGGTGAACATTATCCAAAGCCTATCAAAAAATTTCTAAAATCACCGACACAATGCGAATGCGAAAAAATTCTGTTCATAGGACACTTCGAGAGAATGGATCCGAACAGAGTAGCGTACAAAATACATATATTCTTAAAGAACAAGGTTACTAGGTCAAATTGGTACAAACAGACAGAAAAGGACATGAAAGAATTAGGATCACCAAACTTACAGGATCGAAATGAAATCAGAAAAATCACTCATACGCGGGGTATTGAGGAAGAAGAGAGAAGGATCACTCAATGTACATGGCAGCACAACGGAAACACACCCACTCTTTGCGCATGAAGGAATACTGGGCCAAAAGGAAGACTAGAAAGTGTTGATTCCGCGTGGTCCTAAATGACCCATTCGCGAAGAAGAAAACGTTTATTTCTTCAGAATATTTATGAAAACACTGTTGTTGCCAAAACGATTTAGATACACTAGAATAAGTATGAGAATTGTATTAATTTTTATCATCTTACGAGTACTTCCACCTTAGGATAAATCCAGTAAATTAAGACTACGAATATGACCACAAAGTGGTATAGAAAAAGAACGAAAACATCCACACCAGTTAATGTCTCTTAAATGTATCATCAAAAATGAATGAAACATAGTACCATCATCAATCCATTAACAGATTTTCAGCTTTACAGCCTTGTTTTGTCGTCTCGCCAGACTTTTATAGGCGCTATCATGCATACAGAAATGTCCATGAAAACATGGTTAATAAACAAAACGATGGTGAGAACGATCCTTGGTTTTCCTCATATTAATGCGATTATAAGCACGTTAACTCTGCGACTACTTCTTAAAATATTCTTGATTAGTTTTAAGATAAACAACCCTTTATGGATCATTTTTGATCAGATTGTTTTAAAGAATATTTTAAACACGAAAAAATTGAGAAGAGATGCCGATAGGGTCACAGACAATCGACAAATTGCCGGGGGGGCCAAGGAACTACAAGTGAACGACACCCTACTCCTGCAACTCGACGAACTGGCGTGTCTTGGAACATGTTCTGAGGTATTTGTAGCGAAAGGCTAAGAAGACCGATCGTAAAAATGATATACACACAGACATTAACATCTTGTGTGGTCTCGATTGAAGTTTGCAGTGGCTCGTTCGGGTTACAGGTTTGGAAGCGTTTTCTCTTTTGGGGACAGAAGCGCGCTACGAATGAGAATAAACAACATCATTAAGTTTAGGGTCGTGTTCACGTCTGAGTGATAGTCATTTTGTTACGTACGGTAACTCGAATACCTTAGTACTTGCACATACCAAAAGACAAATTCATGAAACCTTGCACGTAAGAATTCGAGAGATACATCACCCATGTGCTTCGCAGCAAACCAGTGTTCCCTAAAATGGTTTGTAGGGAAGGACATTTCACAAATTTCACTGAATAAACGAGTTACTGTCAAAAACATTGCACGGTAATCAACTTCCCTGTTGGTCCCTTCACAGTTACCTTCTCGCTTTTCTTAACACGAGAACTACTTAAATTATATTTGTTACTTTAGTATTTTACGTATTTAAACTATTTATATATTTCGACAACATTAAAGCGTATTCTTAAAAAAATAAGAGTTCTTGGTAATTAAATATCCATTAAAATCATTTTAACATTTGAAATAACCTGAACAAGTTACGAATGTCACGAAAAAGTACGCGACTAATTAAAACCTCTAACTAACCAAAACTAAAAAGAATATTCAATTAATTTATTTGAAACTTACATGGGCATTAAATGCCAGTCGTATGTATCTAGTCTACATATCCCGTAGCATTAAAAATAACGTAGGTACTGTGGTTAGAGTAAGAAATGACAAGCATTGACAATACTGCTTCTAGTTTATACACTAAACGAAAAAAAAAAAATTACCAACCGATAGTCTTTAGTTAACCTCTTCAACAGACAATGCAATTAAGAATTTTGACCGTGGGACCCAACTGGGCGATACTGTTTTGGAAAGACTAACAAGCGGATTAAGAAACACATTGAGCAAGTTCGGGTCAACGTATTGTGATTGTAAGCAAATCAATGTTACATCAGAAACATTAAATGGATGCAGAAGTAATATGTTTCTTCGATTATGCAAAGGGAAATAGAGATTCTTTTCAAACCTTGACATATCACAGAAAAAAAGTTATTGATACAGTTAAGAACGTATCNCATATCACAGAAAAAAAAGTTATTGATACAGTTAAGAACGTATATATATAAGTTTTAGGCATTTAACCATGTTTTCTTTTCTAGTATCAAACATGAGAACAGAATTGTTACCCCGAAAGAAATGTTAAAATAGAAAATCTTCAATAGATAGTTAGCATATTTCTAGATGTATGGGGGGTGGCTACAGGGGTTATAGCCTCCCCTCCACCCATTGGACCTAAAATTGGACTATCACAAAATTGAAGTTGATAAATAGCATACGTTGTTAAAGTGTTACCAGATTAACAATTGTTATTAGTTATAATTGTATAAATTTATACAAATTTATTGTCAAAAAACAGTACAAACTGCGTATGAGTATAATTGTATTAGTTATAATTGTTGTTATTAATAATACAATTTTTGTTGTTATTATGAATACCATATTAATAACATTAAGAATAAATTGTCATTAATAATACCAGATTGTTAATTATTTATTTGATGCATTTTATTCACAGGTAATATTTATAAAAAAATTATTGTAAAACCATAATTTTTAAACAAAAATGTTCCNCCCCCCCGCGCTGATAACGGTGTAGATCCGTCACTGTTTCCACATGATGTTTTATAGTTCCGGACAACTTTGACGGATATTACGCAAGCGGTTTTAATCTTCCATCACACACTGCGAGATATTTGACGAAGCAAACCTCGCGGGAACATCTGATAAAACACCATACAAAATAATGCTAAACGAAATACTTACATAGCTAACAGTGAACAATAACGAAATCACGTAGCTCGAAACATGGACAGGGAGAGCGTTTCAATAATTAAAGTGGATGGATTGTTTTGTATCAAAACAGATCCTCTCGCACCAACCATTTAATTTTGTGCTTCACTGGAGGAAGTCGATGAAACCTAATAGTGGTCACAAATACAATTCTATGAATTTAAAAAGCGTTTTATCGGAATAAAATGATGAATCAATTATATAAAGCAAAAAATGAACATTTTATTTCTAGGAAGGTATCAATACGAGAAACAATATTCAACCACAAAAATTGTTTATTTTGACCCGAACATTTAAATTTCAAAATCACTTCCGAGAAATGTGCATCTGTTATTCAACGTACAACAAGGAGTTCGTTCCAGTAAGTGACTCCATCGAAAAACCGAACTAGTAAGACATTTGTGACTTACAATAAAACTACCACGATATTATTACAAACTTTTCTTTGTCAAAAACATGGAACATGAAACAAAAAGGAAATAAATGGGAGTTTTATTTCAAATTTCTCTATTATAAAAAAATGCAGCTCTTTACAATTAAAAGACCTCTTTGAAACACGCGAACAAATTACTGCCCCGCAAACTTTCACCGCGCACCATTGCCATTCCAAAGCGCACACAAAATCGCCTCCCACCATACGCATCTTCCCCTCTTCTCCGAACCCCCTCCCCTACCCACAACATCTCCCACTCCCCATCGTGAAACGCAGACAGCCGCCATCGAAGTCACTTCGCGACGTACGACACGATGCATCGGGATAGCCATTCTACGCAGAACACCACAAGATGTCTCGTTTCAGGGAACGCACTAGAAAGCGGGCAACACCTCTCGGAGGCGAGTACGCATTTTAATGCTCCCGACACAAGCGTCTGGCTCGGACTTCGACATGCGATGCACGTACTCGAGATTTCGCTTCGTTCTCTTTTCCCTCTTCTTTCGCGGTTTCGTCAAAAAGTTGATGAGACGAGTATCTCTGGGTAGATATCTCTTCAGCGAATGGAAATATTGATTTAACGTTTTCAAATTTGTGGTACAGTAGAACCCGGTCTGGACGGAACCGAGACCCTGGCAGGTCACCCGTTTCGGCGGTTAATCCGAGGTTCCTGAGAAAAATCGATTTTCGATCAAAAAGAGTTTACATAATTTCATCAGATTATCAAGCAAATTAGACGTCTTACATTTTATTAGACTATTTGTACAAACATTTGTAAACGAACGGGATAAAATTTAACATTACGAACTCATATACTCATAGAAAACGATGTACATGTGTTCAGAAATACGTATTACATACATTTCATGTATCATTGTTTGAAAAAACCAGTTGTACGCTAAAAAAGAGAGAAAAAACTATTCCACGGGATTAATATCGGTTAATCCGACGACCGGTTGATCCGTTGCCCAGTAAGAGGGATTCTACTGAACTGAAATTTAATACACAAGACTTATGTAACAATTCATATTCTATGGATTGAAATTACATTCAAAGATAATGTTTTTACAGCTGAAGGATCATTTTTATCTGTGGAATTGAATTCTAACTTCATATTACATTTTCAACACAATATATTCTTATCCTACACTGAGATAACAGGTTTGGATATGAGATCCTAAATTGGAGGAAGAAAAGGATTTATCAGAAATCTTTGGATTTGACATGCCGACTATTCAGTATCCGAACTATAAGGTTAGGTATTAAAGAATTGTTCAAAGATTTGTAGAAATCGTTTCATCCTCTAATGTTGTATCTCACATCAAAATCTAGTTTACGCGGAATCAGTGGCTGATCTAAACCGTAATCTAGGGTGAGAGCATTTTTGTTTAAAAATTATTGTTTTTCAACACAAATATTATAAATATTACCTTTCAATAAAATGCATCAAATAAGTAATTAGCAATTAACAATCTGGTATTATAAATAACAATAACGAATGTATATAAACTTTCGGTCAGGAGAAAATGGGGACGAACCGGGAATCTATCAACAGCAAGGTCATTAGAGCCCTTATATAATTGTGGAAGGCGAACGGGTGTAGTGGTTAACACCCCTGCGATAGAAGCAGGAGTCACGGGTTCGATTCTCGGTTCGTTACCATTTTCACCTGACCGAAAGGCATCAAATACAATTATAATACTAATAACAATTATAACAAATAACAATTATTAATCTGGTAACACTTATACATGATATGCCATTTATCAACTTCAGTTTCATCAGTTAAGAGTTCAGGTCCAATGGAGCTTGTTGATTTTGACTTTTTAAGTGAGCTCTTGAAGCAAAATAGTTTTTACAAGAATAGCACCCGTAGTCCCTCCCTCCCTCCCCCATAGAACCGCAACTGCGCAGGATCATAGTTTAATTTTGAAGATTGGTGTACGTATTACCATGACGTCACTACACACGAGAACAACATTCCTTCCGTGACGAGGCGTGGCGGAAGATAGCGAGTTCACGCGGTGCGAGGCGAGAGCTCACTCAGGTGCGCCACAAGATATGAATGAAAAGAACGAAAGGGCACTCGCTCAACCAAGCGCCTGCACGCGGCGAGGAGCCAGTGGAAGCGCCCAGGCGTACACCAGAGACGAAAGCAAGGTGAACAGGCCTTTCAGTCGACCAAGGTGGAGACAGATGGTGGCCCAGATACGAAGGAGGAGGAGGATGGCGAAGGCTACGATAAGGTGTGAGCGAGAGGAATGGATGAAATATATAAAGGAGATAGGGGCGCTGGAACAAGACATCCACAATGGAAAAGGAAGAGACCTCTATAAATATATTTTAGGTGATCATTTTGCAGAATAGGAAATTGTTTCTACCAACACGTCGTAAGTTATAATAAAATTAAGTACAACAATAACATAAGATGCATCAATATGCAAGTACTATGGGAGAAATAATCTAAAGGAAGAGATCTCTAAACATTTCTACCAAATGTTCATTTTGCAGAGAATAGTAGCCAATAGTTTCTACCAACACGTCATAGGGCAGAAATAATGTCAGGACGAGATCAGGAGGACATATGAGCCATGGAACATAATGTGCNACGAGATCAGGAGGACATATGAGCCATGGAACATAATGTGCGAGATCGTGGATTTTATAGTGAAGAACGAGCAAAATTTATAGCGAAATTGAAAAGACACGATGTGAGTGGAATAATGAAATATTACAAATTAATAGCGACGGAAGAGAAGTTTAAAATATTCAATCAGTATGTTGATGAAATTTGGAAAATTAAAAGAGGGATAAAAATAGGCTACAAAAAATTCAAAGAAATTCATTATGTATTATTTTGATGAAGTCATGTAATGACTTATGATAGGGGAATGACTTTAAAACCAAAACGTTCCTAAATAAGTAAATTAGTTAATAGTGGAAAATTAAAGCTACCACCCAAGGTGAAAGGCGTCATCAACGGATAAAGAAGACACTTTAAATCACGAGAAGTTATACTTCTATCATGTCTATTCATCCTGACTATCGCTGAGTAAAATCTGTTGGAGCGTAATGCTGACTATACCAGCCTTCTCTTCCAAGAAATCGCGGAGTTCTATTTTGTAAAGTCTCGAAGACACTTTAGAGCTATTAATGAGTAGTGTTTGATTTATTCAAGACGGATGGATGTAACAAGACTAATATTACAACAAGCTATAGCGGCAGGGATGAAAACTATGAGATAGACACAGGTTAAGAGGTACAATAGAAGATTTCAATAAAGAGTGAATTGCGAGAGAGGGCCATTATGAAAGAGACAATGTACCGGGTGCAGATGATTATAAATAAAAAATACCTTACAGAAAATTGAACAGACGTCACGACTCGGAGTATCAGAGGCTCTCACAAATAGGACAGCAGACGTGTGTGCTGAGGAAGCAGAGGTGAAAAGAGGTGAAAATCAGGCACACAGTTCCGATGTAGGTGGAAGACTGCGACGGGCAGCGCATATAACAGACCACGAACAACTTAAATGACGGCGTTCAATGTATTGAGATCCTATCTCCAGCATTCACCTGCTGCGCGGCTCGCTCGCCCGCCCGCCTGCCAGCCTTCCCGACCAGACCTCTCCGTCCGCGAATGCCCTGCTCCGCCCTCGCTGCTTTGTGAGGTGCCCCGTGGAGCCGCTGTCCGCTCGGCAGCGCTTAGGAACGTCTGGGTAACAAACTAGTGCGAAGTGCGCCCTCATGGCCTGGACCTATCTAGCACCCTGATCCCTCGGCAATTAGCTGTTATTCCGGAGTGCGCCTCATTCTCATGTGCACGTATAACTCATCTCGATTCTCCTCGCTCGTAAAGACGACTGGGAATAATTGAAACGAAATGTTCCTCTCGTAAAAAGAAGCGATGGTTTCAAACTTGACGAGGAAAAATAGGGTAGTTTAAAAGGTATCGTCAGGAGTGACAGGGAAAAAGAAACTGGCAAAACACGGCATTTCTTATCCCAATATCAAATGTTTTAGTTATATCATAGAAATACACTAAAGTATTATAAATTATTTTAAATTGATGAGTAATAATTGTATTTAAACATATTATAATCTTTATCGAAAGTTAAAAAATGTTGACTTATAAATTATTGAAAGACATACAAAATAATTACATTCCTAAATAATGATATGAAACTCATGCTTTTTCTTTACATGCAAAGAACACAAACATAATATAAATATTGTATTAGATATGTCATCTTAGTTAAATCATCCCAGTAAGAGAAAATAAAAAATCAAGTACTATGGATTGCATCACATAGTATTCGTGAATATTAAATGGTAATTGATCAAGAGTGCAGAGAAGAAAAGCGAGATATTTTGTATGAAATTAAAAGTCTCGATATACAAGTATGTCACAAATATATGAGACAGTTGTCTGTTTAACATGACATCGCCGAGATACGTGTGCGAACATCACAGAAGTTCGCACACAAACACTTCAAAGGACGAAGCTTCTCAATTACATGACATAAAGCAACTTAATCGCTTCTGTAAATGCACACTACGTAAACGTACCACCCCATTTCCCCCCTCCCCCCGTTCGCATTCCGGTGCGCGCGTCTGATTAAACTCGCGACCACCACGCGTCGCTAATGATCGTAATGTAATGTAATAGCAGAGACGTCGCATCAAGTCGGACTACTGGTCTCTCCCAATGGGATGATCCAAACAGAGGAAATGCCTGAGGAGCACATCGTCTTGTTACCCTTCAATAGAGAAGTCTCTTTGAGGTTCACACGAGATGAGAGGTTTCATGTGATAAGCAGTGGGGGATATAAGGGAGGGGCGGCGGCTAACAGAGCTATAGCCCCCCCCCTCTAGTGTACCTCAACCGATAAGGTCATTTTTGCCGCTTTAAACAATCAGTTAATTTTGTTACTATTTAATATTGTTAATTGTAGATTATCTATTTTATTTAAAGGATAATATTTATAAAATTTGTAGTAAAACCATGATTTTTAAACAGACTTGCTCCTAGGTCTCTCCCCGGTTAGCCCCCACCCCCTTGACTACGGTCTAGATCCGCCACTGGTGATAAGTAACAGAGGGGTAGCTCATGATACCCATGGAGTATTCACGTATACATCAAATTTGTACGAAAAATCACACTCCATCTATAAACGACCAAAAACAACTGCCATGATATAAATAATATCAACAAGTGTTGAAATCTCTTATATTGCAGCGAACCTCACCGTGAGGTAACAGATTAATTATGTTATGTTAAATGAAAATGGGAGACGGGACCGAGATTCGAACTCGGGACCTTGAACTTAGCGGTCTCATGTGTGCAACAACTGCGCCATCCCAGGCCCGAGAAGACAAACCCGGGAGTTGAACGCGATGGCGCGGTTGGTAAGCGCATGAGCCCGCTAAGTTCACGGTCCCGAGTTCGAATCTCGGTCCCATCTCCCACTTTCAATTAACACAACATAATTAACAAGTGTTGATTTTTTGTATTCTCCCCTATACACCTCTGTATACTTTACATAAATGGATACCCTTGAAAGGATAACTTATACATATTTTATCAGGAAGAAATGTTACGAGAATACAATAAATACATCCATAGGAAAAAGAAATCTAAAAAAAACAACAACTAAGAAATATCTGAATTTGAAGTATACGCTCGAAACGAATTAATTTCATGATTCAATGATTTTGAAATTTAATTTACATTTGAAGTTAATCTTCCAGAACAACCTCCCCATTTCTCGTTAATTGAAAAGAAAAACGTAATGTTCCTTATAATAGGACAGATTCATGAACCAAAATTCACATAATTTATTAGATCAGGTTTGAAAGCATTTCATTCATACGTTTCCACTTAATTTACGAGTGGTTTATTTCGAGGAGAGTTTCAGCTCCACGGAGCATGAACGGGAATGGTGTTACTCAGATTAACGGAGAATAATTTCTCTGTTCATCTCAAGTCGAGATAATTATAGAAGGTTGCAGTAACTTCCGTGCGTCTCCAAAATGTCTATTTTTAAGTCCACCTGGATGGGGCACGCCTACCACCACTCTTAGGAATGGAAACATTGCTATCCAATACTTCCCTNTAATTATTTATTATTTAAGTTGTTGTTATTATTATTATTATTATTATTACCATTGGGGCTTTATCGCACGCCAACGCATTAACTTCGGAGTATATTAACAAGAAAGAGTGAATTTCATGTTAGACTCAACTTGCAAAGGATTGATTAATCCGAACAAAAGGTCAAACGTTAGGGTATAAATAGAGAGGATTAATGTCATAAAAACAGAATCACAAGCTCTTTAGGAATCATATTCATTTAAATGTCAGTAACCTTTAAACGCCATGTTAATTACACACATTCACACACATCTGATAGAATTGCACGTTGATTACTTTAATGACCACCAGTTCCTTAAACTCCGAAGACCGTCCACCTTTGGCTACCCCTTTATAGCGCAGACAAGTTTTACAGTAGATTCACTGATAATTGCCAGTCAATTACTATTAATTACCGGGTAAGCGTATAACTACTTAGAAACCGTAATAAGCAACATGATCCTTGTCTCCGGCCTTCGTTTTGATCTCTTTCTTTTATCCAGTATCCGAGTGGAGACTCCCTTTCTCCGGGGAACGAAACAAGAGAAGTGTGTACCGGTTCGGGTGCCTTAGACACTCCCCCTCTTCGACGACTGCCACCGCTGCCAGGAGTCAGTCCGCTGGTAGCTCTCGCCGACTAACACATGCTCCAGCCACGCGCCTTCCTTCGTCCGTACAAGGAGAGGAGACGAGGAAGAAATACGAAAAAAAAAAAAGCAAAAGGAAGATGTCAAGGTATAAGGAGGGAACTGGAGGGCAATAAGAAGAAGAAAGTAAAACTAAGTCATCAATACTTAATCTGCAAGACAGATATTAAACAAGTTTCAAAAATCATAGAATAATTACAATAACGTGGTAAATAGTGTCCAAATTCAAAACAGAAGCCATTAAATTTAAAACATGATCTCAAAAACCTCAAATAATAAATAAATAAATAAATTTAGTGTCAACAAAGCAGTACAAACAGCGTATGACCACGTGGAGGACAGTAAACTAATTTACTCTCCGGAAGCAAGAAAGGGACCATCCCATCAATTCCAATCAAGGGTTCAAAGTCAGAGGAGGATTGAAAATTTCAGCACACTCCTCAGATAAGAAAAAAAAAAAACGTTAGCTACGTGTTATATCAATATTATACCAACAAATTTGTATTTAACACAAAAAAATTCTTTTACAAGTACATTGAACTATTAAAATGAAGATCAATAACTAAAATCCAATTAGATCAAAATGATATTCAAGTTCGTGATATTTCAACAAAAATCGGATCACGACGATATAAAATAAAGGTGCCAGATTTAGAGGTAAAAAAGGATCAAGAGGTAGGTGGTAGTAGCAGTTAACGAAGAGAAGCTCCTTGAAATCTGAGAAATCCGTCTTGTGTATACTTTCGACTGAGGTGCGTGCGCGCTTAGTCAAAGAAAGGCTTTCTAGGGAGCCCATGTATTTTTGTTTTGGCTTTTAATGGCCTGATGTCGTCGCTGGCGCGCTTCAGCTATTAGTGAGACTTCTCAGAAGAAGAAGAAGAACAAGAAGGGGAGAAGACTAGAAGATCTCCATGCAAAGGGTGTTGGTGGCGGGTGAATAAAAGAGTTTTCACAAATACGAGGAGGAGAATGGATGTCGATTTGTGTGTGGGTGGTCTGCATATTGGTGGTCCGATGAGAAAATTGATTTTGAAAACTGATACATGTGCATGTCCGGTGTTTCTACATTAGGTATAAGCGTACTTCAACTATCTTGCGACATAGGCGTGAATTACAGGAAATTCTAATACATTCATCAGCTTTGGTTAATGCCATAAAACATCCGCAGAAGCGTATTATCTAAACATTAATGACAAATATCACAAACACGAATCGGATATCGATTTTTCATTTTAAAATCAAGAATAACAGAAAGTTAAGTACATAGAATACGTGAAAGTTTCAAAACTTTTCGTGAGAAACTTTCTTCGAAATTACCTTCTTTCATTGCGACATAGCAAAAATATTATTTCCATTAATTATAAAATAAATAACAAAATTTTTCATCAAGTGACATGCAATATGATTGTGAATAAAAAGAATTATTACCTTCATTCATCAATAAAGGTTATTAACGTAAAATAGTCCTTTCAGAAGCGCATTAACTAAATTTTAATGAATAATAAATTTAAAAAAACATTTCCTCTGATACCAATTTTTCATTTTAAGATAAAGAATAGGATGATAATAAATACTCAGGATTTTTATAACTTTTAAAGTAGCGTAAACGCCTCCTTCTGAGTACTTCCGTTTACTGCAATGCACCAATCGCTTTCATTAATTAAAAAAGAACAACAAACTTTTAAATGTATCACACCTGTACAGAAGCACGCACCACATACCTCCACACACACACGAAACTGCTGCGACGAGCAACTTCCATCCGCCTTCAACGAGACTAGTACAAAGGAAACAAAACAATCGCAAGAGTAGAGGCGCTGCGAACACAAGCGTGTTCCACTTGGATGGACCAAGCATCAACAGGTTGCCCCAGCGCCGCCGCCGCCGCCGCCGGCGCCGCCGCCGCCGCAAAGAGCTCAGCGCGTCGCCCGCGCAACCTGGGGGCTGTGACGTCACGAGCACGCGGCGGCGCTGTTCTCTCTGTCTCTCTCACTCGCCCCTCCAGTGCGGCCTCCCCCGCGACAAACACAACAAGCCCCAGCGAAGGCTGGCTGCGTGGCTGGATGAAAACCACAGTGGATGTCAAATGACCGAGATCCAAACGGTTTCATTGTACTTGCTTAAATGCTTCCGAGGTAAACCTCGTTATATTCGATGCAGTCCGGTCAGTGCCGTATCGAAATTTAAAAAATTGAATTAGTTCTCGTCCGGACAGCCCAAAATATATTTTATGTTAATTATTTTCGTTTTGTATTAGTCTCATGAATTATAGAATTCGTATTTTGTAAATGAAATTACTCCGAGATTACGATAAATTATTAGAACTTCTAGTTTCACTCAGAAAAATTCAAACCTGAAACCGATTCGTTAATTTCGTTTCTTAACAGTCCCACATGCCACAGTTCAATAAATAATTATCAGCGCGCAGAGACAATAATGCAACAATTCTTGACACTTTTTTAAAGAAAATGAAGAGCATAGGGGAATAAAATACAACCAATAACGAGGTCTCAAAGAACACTAAGGCAGTATTTGCAATAGTGATTTGCTCATAGGTCGACGACAACAATTTCCCAACACATCAGATCGTTACGAAAAAACAGGGACATTTTGCAACAAGTGTAAATTTTCAACATCGTAGCTCACTCAAATAATAATTATATTAAGAAAAAACTGATACTATTGTGTTTCATTGTAGTTACGTAGTCATTTCAAATAAGAAAGTCGAGACTATTTTTATGTGCCAATTGTAACGTGGCAGTGTCGTCAGAATTGAGTTGACACAAAATATGTGGTTGCTACGCAGTAGGTTGCTAAGGGGAAAAGTTGTTGATTTGGAGAATTGATTTGGTTCGTGAAGTAAATGGACATACGTTTCCTGGTATGACCTGATAACATTCTGGGAGGTAGCAGTTCATGACCCTATAAAACTGTACAAAACATTGAATTTTAGATATCTACAAGATATAATGAGAATTGATAATTTAGAAGACGTAGGTCCGAGGTAGGAGTCATTGCCCTTCACAAATTTGCCCATGGGCGTTTTGCGAGGGCGTGCACAATGTCGCGGGACTGTGCGTGCTTGCGTGGGAAAGTAAGACGTCAAGAACGCGTCGCAGCAGCCTCTGGCGCTGGCTTATCTCTTAATGGCCTTGCGCGCGACCACTGAGGGCATCCACCTCTGCGCGGTGACGAGAAGCTGCATCGTCGCAAGGACACCTGCGCCCGCCTTTCCGCAGACGTCTCCTGCCTCAAAGCGACGTGTCACTTGTCACTCATGGCCTCCTCAACGCGTCATCTCTTAGAGATGTTCAACGTTGAGTGTTGCAGGCTCTAATCGACGCTATTCCCGCGATCTTGAGTCTCCTCTATGAAGCTCACATGTATCACGGTATTAATATGGTAATAATCATATTACATGTAATAATGGTATTAACATGGTAACAAATAATTACAATCTAATAAAATTAGTTCCAAACATTTTTTAACGCAAATGTATGCTTTCATACAAATTTTAACACAAGTCACTTCCTAAATATTTTAACAAAGTTTCAGTTTCATACATATATCCATTTAGATTAACAACCATAAAAAGTTCTTACATAAACTGAGGTATTAAGTGACGAAAATTAAGTTCTTGGGTTAAAAGAATTTACTGGATGACATATCGGTTTTCATTCATTACTATTTTACCACACCAAAGCCAGATAAATAAGATAGTTTTAAATAAATAATTATTTCATTTTTTTAACGTAAGACGAATGGAGGCCCTATTCATTTTTTCATGTTTACTGATGTATCAATAATTACTGTCAATTTTGGAATTCAATAAGATTTCAATTGAGCAACTTTACTCGCTCTGTGAAAGTTAAAAAGCAAATCAACATAAGGAAGGTTATCGAAATTAATATGAAAACACTGAGAACTTACAATAAATTAAATACTTTTTGAATATAACTATTTAGTAGAAAAAGATCAATTCCTTTCGCAGCTTAATTCTTGAGGTACATATTTCTCCTTCCATAAAAAATAAAATAAGCAAGAGATTAGCAGAAAAATTAAATTACGTCATATTTCTGTTTAATATTTCTCGTTTACTAATCCAAGGGAATGTTTAGTACAGGAGAGAAGTGAACGCCTGCAATACCCGCAACACTTTACAGTCAGGCGGGTTGCGTTGTTTCAGTTTCCCTAAAGGAAATTCCCGGTAGTCGCATTTCATCTTCCGTGAGATAATGGAAAAGAACGAGACGGAGGTCGAAAATTCTCTCCTGAATATAAATCGCAAACATTTTTATTTCTGGAGCAGTATGAGAAGTGGCAGTAAAATACTACTAGAAAATTATTTTATTAAATAGCAAAATTTGTTTCAATAAGCAGAGTATTTGCTTATTCAAGTTCACGGCATAAAAAATATAGCGCTAAAAATTACTTCCGAGACCAGAAACGAGTGAATTAATAAAGCAGTACAGATAAATCTTACTCGAGCCATTCGTAAACATACAAAAACGCATTAGCCACCTCCTCTTGACGAGTTTCGCAACTTGCGAATCTCTTTTCCACCACTTTCGCTCCCCAGGGAACGAACACCTCGAACCACCTCCAGCGCCCTTCACTCCTTTCGAAGGTCTACCATCTCGAAGGCAGAGTACGCGTCTCAGAATCAATTTCCTCCAAGCTCTGTTGGAGTTGCGCTCCTCGCCACTCAAGATACGATGGAAAGGGGTTCTTCAGAGGGTAGGCGGAGAAGAAGGAGAGAGACGGGGAGAGGAAATATTGAAAGATTGTAAGAAACGCGAGAAGACAAAAGAGAGAGAGAGGTCGTATTTCACCTGTTGCAGCCAAAGCAGTCACTTACTCTCCACGGAAATGCTACGGAAGCGAAGAGGAATGATGGAAAATAAGACAAATCATCAAAATGTACGAAAAAAGGATGCATTACTATAAAAAATTAAGTATAATTAAATAAACAAATCTTATAAGGCGACTGAACGATGTAGAGCAATGAAAGAAAACACTTCAAACTTTATCTATTATTTACACTGTGAATTGTAGCGTTGTGAAGCGCAACTGAAACTTAGTTACTTCATACACACTTGATACGGTGCGGAGAACAACCGAAATACAGCGAGAAAAGAAGATCAGCAGGGAAATACCTATAAATGTATAATTAAAGTAAGAAAGTAGAACGCCAAAGAAAAATAATGTAGATATTTTTAAAGAAGTTTCTTGAGGAAATAAAAATAGTTAAACGTAATCCATCTCAGGAAAAAATCAGGGTCAACTCTATTGCAACGACAAACCTATCGTGCTCGGAGACGTGTTAAGAGATTACTCCAAACGGAGTCGTAAGAAGATTGAGGGGAGCGGTGGGATGAAAGCGGAAGCAATAGTCGCCACGAGCTTGGGGAAGGGTTCGAACGATCGGAAAGGGCTAGACGGGTGGCGGGGCCACGCGGCGGGAAAATAAGCGAGGCGGGGCGAACATTCGCGACCTTGTGAGGTCGCCACGTGGAAGCGACGGCGTCGTGGCGGCCTTGACCTGAGCGGGCGACGTAACCTAGACCGTCGACAGCGGCGGCCACGGCAGCGCCGGCGCAAGGGCTTCCGCCGCCAGCTACACAGCTGCCCGCCACCCCCTCCACACAACTCCACCCCCCCACCACCACCACTCCTCTCCTGCCCTTACTCCACGAGTTTTCGATTGGGATCGATCAACCCGCGCGAGCGCACACGCTGTCGACTCCACCCCGCGCAAGGAGTCCTTCACCTTGGCAATGATGAGCCACTTACGGGTTACGAAACGGGAGAGGCGAGGAAGAGGGGATGTAACGAAATGGAGAAGCTACGGGAAGTATTGCTTCAACCCGACTTCAGATTTTCCAATCGTGTTGTTCCGCAACTGTCATCACGATTCACGCGCGCGACAGTGTAGCCAATTACAAAAATAACAACATAGCAAAGCAAACACACACAAACTATATATATAAATATTGTTTCTGAGATAAGTTATGCGAGAACACAAAAACGTAATACCTCAGAAACCAAAAAAGAGAAAAAGAAAGCAAAAGAATATTAAAACAATTGCTTTAGTTTAAAGGTTCCTAAGTTTCACTGATAATTACAAAACCCTTAAAAGCATTAAATACTACTAATAATGAAATATTCATTGATAATCCTTATATTCAACGACACAAAAATCCAACACAGGAACAATAAAAGCAACAAATAATTTCTCCGAAATTAACTCTTGATGAATTCAAAGCGAGTTCACAGATCAGCAATTTTTTTGTGTACACATTCGCTTTCCTACAATCAATAGCGCCGCGGAAAACGTTCGCCCGGAAGATAGCAGCTTGCATCGCTTGTTTACAATTCTCATGATATTTTGTGCTTTGACGCAAACGAAATGCAGACGTGACAGCGAAGGAGAATTCCAACAGCGGCAGGTCCCAACTTGATCAGCGCACATTCAATTTCAGCCTCGAGGTACACTGTAAGTTAACGTTTAGCAACATTTCATCGATGTTATAACCATGTCTTCCAAGCCGAAAGGTGTACTACAACTAGCGTACACGACAACGTTCGCTTTCTCTTTGATATACTCTTCGTCTTTCTATAAAGAAAATAATAACTGGAAAAAAATTGATGTATACATTCCTAACAACGTAGAGATAGTTTATAAACTTGTTTGTCCGGGATAAACTGCGTCTCAGTAGAAAGAATGACCAAAGTTTACATCCTGCTGTGCCTTCTTCAGGACAATGTCAAAGTCGTACGGACCTAAGTCGCTGTCGTAAGTTTTGAGATGATTTGAAAGTTGAAACAAAATAATTAATTGTTGGTTCGTTTTGTCTGAGTATTTTAATTATTCACACGCATTCTTGTAAATGTGATGAAATAATCTTCGTTAATAATTAGGACCAACACAACTCCACTGTATAATCTCAGTTATTCTTTTTCACACAGCCTACATCTTTATCAACCCCCTCGTAGGCTGCGAATAGAGCCCACACTTCGATAACGACTCCTCCGCAAACGCTGGATTCAAGCATATTTTCTTCCGTGCTTTCTGGAACCCAGCGAGCACTCGACAGAACTCGTGCATGTCTTATGACACGCCCCATGCAGGTGGATATCATTTAAAAGGAACTCTTTTAAGAATACAATCGAAATGAACTCAACGGACAATTCTAGAACAAATTGAGAAATGAATAATACAATCAAATTTCCAATTGCTTATCTTTAACGTGTTTGCTTCCCTAGTACAACCTCATAGAGTTTTGAAATCGTATTTTTCGGATTCAAATTCTAAAGTTCTAAATGAACTGCAATATTGCAAAAATACAATATTATTATGCAACACTCGTAACGTATTAACTCTTCGAAATTAACTGAAACGGTCGGGGAGAGACGCTAGGTCAGTTCAGGAAGTCAGGAATAATTGAGAGTTAAGTAGCAGCCCAGAGTTCTGCCAGCGTGCACACACGTGTCTCAGGGTTTGAACCCTGGACGAGGCCATCGACCCCCCGTCGGTGGGCGCCGTCACTCCGCTCGCTCTCGCTCCCGTGCCGAGGAGGCGCAATGCGACGCGGCTGGACGTGGGAGTGCGTCGGCCGCACGCTCTCGCCGTGTCAGCATCTCGGGTGCAGCGCACCACGCTGAGACTACGACGACGCGCAACTCAAAGAGACTTCCGTCCGAGTCGCTCCACGGTTGTTTCCACTGAACACGCTCTCGCTACAGAACGGAGTGTTATGTTCTCCACGAATGGATCTTAACTCGCAACGGAATACTTCAATGATTCGAATTCCAACTCAATTATTTGTATTGGAGGTCGTCGTCAAATTGTGATTTAGAGTAAAGGGATAGCATCCGAAATCAACCACCCCTCCCCCAAACAAAATTGCGAAAAATTTGAATTGTATTCCATTTTGTTAGAAAAATAAATAAATTATGTTTGGTACAAAGACCTTTTATATACAGTGGGTACTAAAAGTATGATATAAAAGAATCGTAAATTGCTTTAAAATTGCATCCTTTTCTTTTAGGGAGAAAAAACACGAGGTTGAATTTAATTCCTAATAAGACGATGTTATCAATCACTTTTCATAATTCGAACGTGGGCACGCTTTCCGCAATTCATGATTAAAACACTAGGTAAAAAATACGTGCACTGTGTACAGAGTGTGTTGTATTCTAAATATAGAATATGATAATTTTATTTTATATTATAATACGAATTTTCATACAATATGTCTTAATTTAATGCAGAAATATGTGTCTGACATTTGCATAGAAGTCACACTAGTTCAACACTATGAAGTTTCTTTGTAATTATTGAAGTCGAAATACAAGATAGTCGGCAATTCTCGTAAATAGGGACTTCACTTTTTACATACTACCTGTAAAAATATCATTCATGTATTGACAAATGCCCTGAAATTAAATATAATGAACTGAAGTAAAGTATTAAGAAACTTACGTAATGCATTAATGATGGACGAAAGAATAATACTACTATACTAGTATTTATTTAAGTATGGTTAGAGTTTACACGAACCTTTGGGTGAAAAAGTTGAAGTCTCACTTTAGCGAGAAATAAATATTTCAGTTTTAAAAATAAAAAATATTTAGTTCCTTTGACAGCGAACAACAACAGCTATATATAAACTATTTATAGCGTAAAATAGTAATGTTTCATTCATGTACTAAATAGTACAAGGTGAAACCATCGTTCTCAAGTAAGTCCACCAAGTAAACAATTGCACTTACGTTGCTGAATGACTCACAAACAGTAATCACTCACATTTAGGTAAGCAGACAAACTAATAACTACAAGTAGTAAAGCAAGTCAAACAAAGTTTCTAACGATTCAACGTCACCTCCGACATCCGTCGAAAAACAAAAGACGAAAGAGATGGGGCGCAGTCAATAGCTAAGTCGCTACAATCCTGTTGGCTCGCACTCGTGAAACTTAACTTCCAGTCCACAGCGTTAAACAAGTTACCTCCCCTTCGAGAGACACCGGTCCGGACCACTACAACAGCAGTTCGGCGATGATGGCGAGCCGGCAGCAAACTTCTCGGAGTCTTGTCACCAATAGAACCCCCCCGCCCACGTCACAATCAACTGCCCAGGTCACCGACCCCGCACCCCCTTCGGGATAACGACCGGAGCACCCCGTAATCACACGCACTAAACACACTTTATGCGCGATTCCGCGCTGACTACCGCCACGGCGAATAAATTAAGACGTAGGAAGAAGTGGCTGCCTGTTTTCAAAAGGTGGTCGCGCGGAATTGCCTTGGCAGCGATTCAAGTCATCTCCGGGCCGTGGCTTTTGTGGCGGGTTATTCTGTCGCGTAAACGACACACGAGAGCTGAGCTGCGGTGAAAAGACGGGGAGGGAGGGGAGGCAATAAGGGAGAGATATAGTCGAGCGCTTTACTGAGACGAAACAGAGAGATGAGATGGTTGCAGCGACAGAATGGAAGACAATGTGAAGAGTGGAAAGAAAAAAATAATTAAGAGCAATTGAAGTAAAGTAAGAAAATTAATTTAAAAAAAAGAGAAATAAACAATCCGTTATCAGCGATGTCGTCATAAAAAAAAGAAAAGAAGAAAACGGTAAATCAGAAGAGGGAATAGATCCAACAATATCAACAGAACGGTCGCTCCATGACCTTCGAGCGAGAGAGTTAAAAATTAAAAAAAACTCTCCCAAACATGCACCAGGGGTTCACAGAGAATAGCTCCCCAATTACTCCGCCTCGGCACCCAGTGTAGATGTGGCACCTGGTGAAGATCCGGCCGGTTTGATCCCTGGGTAGATCCGGTACTTATTTTACAGCAGGCTGAGTAGTCCGGATGTTCTGCTGTGACGAAAAATCTCCACCCACCGGCGATCGAATCCCAGCCATCCAACCAGCCACTCGCTCTACCCACTGAGCCACGCTGACTCCTCGGGAGAGAGGGTTGTGGGGTTATTTTTCTCACAATATGGACTCACTATCGGAACGAAAATAACACAAACACTAGTTCGAACGTTTATAGAAACTGATCCATATAAAAGATAGATGTATGAAGTGTGGCTTATTTTATAATGCACTGACCGATAAGACGTAAAAAAGACAAGGACATAGTAGTAGCGCAGAATAAGCAGTGGAACTGTAAGAGAAGGTGAAGAATCTCGTGAAAGAGGTGATCGCCGCGATTCGAATTCATTATCGCGCGTTGTGTTACGGGACCACTCTCGAGCGCTTCATTTGCAAGGGAAATGGGCGGGAAGCGAACGCAAGAGACAGATGTGCGCTCTCTCCTCCAGAGAGAGAGAGAGAGACTGAGTGGTAAGGGAGGATGAGGGTAATGATTGGGTGCGAGGTGGGCGCCCCGCGCGCCGTCACCACCTGTCGGACGGACCCTGTACGCACCTCAATGTCACAGCACGCCCAATACCATAATCCGCTCAGCGCACAATTCATTTGCCAGTGGGGTGATAAAGCGTAGCACGTGTGCGTTCGCAAGCGAAGCGACGATTCTGGGAAATGACTTGCGTTAATTAATTAATATTATGTAATAATTTAATTAAAATTATGTAGCGTTGCGCAAAAAATAGTCCACGAAAGTCAAAGTATCAGTCTTGGACATTTCTAAACAGATAATAATAATTATTATTATTATTATTTGTGAACACGCCTGTTGTTTCGGTATACAAATTTATAATACTATGAACATCCACTGTATAATCAGGATAAATGAAGAAACTACAACTCACAACCTTTTTATGGGTGGGTACGATATATTGTTGACACATCGTAATCGTCCGTAATATACCGAAATCGAAAATACATCGTAGTCGTCCATAAAAGGTTGTGAGTTGTAGGTTATTTATATTGAAATTTAACTTACTCTTTTTTTACACTTCAAAATTATTTTAAATTAAGCATGTAAGTTAATTGTGTAAACAATCATAATACATTACTATTTCTGTCCAGAAAATAAATTGAAGGATTGTTTATCATTTTCATGAGCACTACCCTAGGGAGCAAGTAAGTGACTATGACTACTATTCACGTGACACGGACAAAAGGATGCCATTGGACTAGCGCTGAAACGAGAGCAATAGTTTGCCCTCCAAACACATCGACTTTCATGGAACTCTTCCTTCCGCACAGACGCCAACACCATCAAAATTCTGTTCCGGCGTGGTGCGGAGAGAGTTGACGTAGCTCTGAAACGACACCGCCACCACCATGCTAACGGCGGCGGCGGCTGCTGCTCTCGCAAAAGGGGTGGGTCGTGCGAGGACGCCGCGAGGTGGGTCGGGGCGGAAAAGCGCTCGACGACGGCGGCGCCAAGGTCGCACGATGACGCGAGCAGTGACCTCGTGGACGAGGGCTGGTCGATACGCAGGGTGCGCGCGCGGGCACGGGCGCTACTGCAGCTCCGTCCGTCCCTCCATTTTCCAGCCCCGTCGCCGTCCCGGTTGTACTCGACGCGTCTCCCCTCCTCCGCCACGCACTTCCCCGGCCTTCGGTACGCCACGCCGCCCTCCGCGGCACGCAAACCTCGGTGGCGCTGCCGCCGCCGCAACACCTGTGCCACGCCTCTTCTTCTACCCCTTCCCACCGACCACCCTTCCTGCTTCGTGGAGATGCGGAGCGCCTCGAAGGTAAACAAATAACGAAACGGGTAGTATGGGTCGAGATGCGCCCGCCCCAAGAAAATATCCGAGGAAGCAAACTACGAAAGAAAATCAGAAAATAGAATAACAAATAATATGAAAAAAAAAACACATTATGAAGAATGAAAACAAGATAAAAATTATACGAAACTGGAAGAGGAGGAACTACTAGATAAGGCGAAAGTGATAGAACAACCCAAATATGAGTGAATATATTTTAAACGAATCTAGGAATATATTGCTGAGAAGTAGAGCGGGAATTCAAACCCTGCTCGGGCGCACTAGACGAGGTTTTCAATCACTCCAAGTTTCTCTCGCCTACTCCAAACAAATGTCGGTTCGGTACCATAAGTTCCCCGGCAACCGAACATCTTTCCTTCCCAATTATCTGTCCCTAAGCACTATTAGATGGAACAGGCCTCATGACCTGAACCTCTCAAAAAAAACAAGAAATAAATAAATAAGAAAACAGAGGTAAAGATTCATGGCGCATAACAAGGAGGGGGAGGAGGAAAAATAGAGTGTCTTGAGTGAAGGAGTGCAAAGTGAACAAGAATTCTATCGCTACCAAAGTGATGGAGCCGCACGAGAGAGACGGAAGCGACCCGCCGTAGGAGGACAAGCGGGTGCAAGGCGAGGCTGCGAGGCGCGGGGCTTTCACTCTCGTCTGCGAGGAGCAGGGAAAACAGTCAGTCGCTGGCTCGCTCCCACCTCTACCATCGCTGCCTTTCGCCAAACGCTACGCTACGCGCCGGGGACGCAACCTCGTCCTGGCGGGGGTTTCCGGGAGGTCGTGACCACAGCACGTCGGTCACCTGCTATTGTCATATATTGGCATTCCTCCCTCTGTCAATATAGCGTACTCCCTTACTGTTGGTTTTCAACATTCCAGACTGTTCCTTAAACATTTTGTTTTCAATTATATATGGCTTTAATTATCTTCTCCCGAAAGCATATGAATATCCTTTCTACATTTTCTAACATTAGTGTTTACATATACAGGTACCTCTTTATCACTTTTGTTGTATGTAATTTTTGACGAATATTTTTCGAGTTCGCGTTCATATTAGAACGTCACTAAAAACTAATAAACAATTAATTCAATATCCCTCGAAATCACATACTAATCAAGCAATTGTTCTGTCAATGGAGAATCTCTATTTCAGCGTTATTCATGCTTCAATTACTGGCGGAGCTTTAATTGAAGAGGGAGAAACTCCTACTGTGGAGACATGAAAATAATTACTGATGATTAATCAAGCAGAAATACTCTTTTAGAAAAAAAAAAATAACTCAAGCAGAAAATTACTGCTGGTTAATACCGAAATTTTTTTTCCAAAAAGTAAATACTTGAAAACGTTTATTTTTATTGGCTATGTACTTAAAATGGAGCTCAGTTCCTCGAAATCACAATCCAGTGACAGACGAGTTTTGATACTTTGACAGCTGTGTGAACGGAGAACACATCTTATAGGATACGTTGCTCTCATGAGCATGCACAAACCCTATACAAAGAATTGGGGAGAAATTGAAGCACATACAAGAAACATACAAAAATACGTTGAAATAACAGCACAAAAAAACACACCACCTCGACCCATTAGGATAAATTTGTCCTCATAAAATTAACTGTGAGTTTATTATAATACTGACACTCAATTCCGACGTGACGACATAATTAGATCAAATATAAGTGTATTGTGTTATGCAGCGTGCTAATACAGTGAAACTTCCCAAATGCGGATAAATGTTTAAGTCCCATGAGTGTCCGTTACAGAGAAGTTTCAATGTACATTTCAATTTGCAATACTTCTCCCAACAGGTATCCATCGATTTCTACCGCAGCCGTTGCTCTAGAGGGACCTCAGCAGTGCAACANCTGTCTCTTATACACATCTAGATGTGTATAAGAGACAGCCCTTGCACTCTCTTCCACCCCCCCCACCCCCCTCTGCATCACTCCCAGCTGGTCCGACGTGTTCAGCGTTGCACTTCCTATCTAAGCGACGCGTTGCTTTTTTGTGAGAGAGGATTCACCCCCGAACCAGATACTTCGTCCCGGGGCTGTTGCGCAGGGAGAGCGCTATTGTGTGGCCGCGCCAGCGTCCGTGAGGGGTGGCTGCTTCGGTAGGGGTAGTTGCGATAAGGGGAGGGGGTAGCTGAGGCGACAGAACTGAACTGCTTCGGCAGAGCGCAAGACGACATCTGCTGCGTCGAAACGTTCGCAGTTCTCGAAAATGTTTTCTCCAGACTTGGTTCAATAAAAATTGATATTCCGAGAAAATACGTCGCATTGTTATAAAATGTCTGTATTCTGCCTCCCTCCGTTCTTTGGTAAATTTACGTTTGATTTTATTACATGAAGGAAGGTCTTAATATAGATTTTCCCACACAATCTGAAAACGTTTCTCCGGACCTTGCTCTGCATAGTTCGTTCATAATAATTCCATTTCGCTTCGTATAAAATTATCTATACACTGCCTCTCCTTACACTATTGTCTGATAAAACGCTTGATTTAATAGATGAAGGAAGAACTTAGTATAGAATTTCTACTCATAAAATCTGCATTGCGAACAATTTTGCTAAATTTCTTTGAAGTGTCTTTATATCCCTTCCCGGAGCTACTATCATCGCAGTTTCAGTCAATACGAAATATGGGCGCGTCCGCGAATGGACACACGAGTAAAATTAAACTCTTAGATAACACCACCTGCTCATAACTCAAGTCCGCAAATGAAACCTTCCGCCGCTTTTGTCTTTGGCAACGCCGTGCAAAATACGGCAGAGGTAGCGGCGACAGTAAACACGCCGCTCGCCGGGAGAATTCGCACACGCACCGCGCGTCGTACTGACGGACATTTCACGGCTCTAAAATAATATGTAATGTCTGCGCTTAATGTACGTGCGTCGAGGTACGTGAAGCGGCATACATTTCGCTCGACTGTGCGTTCCCCGGGAGTTAAAAAGCACACCAAAGCTACCGCAGCGGCTACCGCCTTTACTAACCATAACGTTGTTTCCTTTCCTCACTCCTCCTCCTCCTCCTCCTCCACTTCTTCTTCTTCGCCGAAGTGCCCTGTCGCTGACCGAATGACTACGCCTCCCACTACTCGCTCTTGCGCAGCGCAGTGCGGGCGTTAATTGGCTAATAACTTCTCAGAACAGCGACCTTGAGTTTCTGTGGATTCTTTGTACCCGGCGACGTTCAATTGTGCTGATAATTTTGTGGGCGGACAGCGCGTTTTTCGTCCGGCGGCGAAGAAGAAGAAGAGGAAGAAGAAGGCGCCGCCATGGCAGTAACTGTTTAGTGTAAGGGCTCATACAATATCACGACACGATGATCGAGAACGTAATGTATTGAAAACATATCACAATTGTAAGTATAAAATGTATCTTAAGATTCGACGTTTTGCAATCTTTACATTGTTTATGTTTCATGACCTTTTTTTATTTCTTCATAGAACCTCATGGCTACGAAATTAATAAATGGGCTAACACAATGTCCAGCTTTAATACTAATTGAACGTAAAGACCAATTTATTTATGATTCAAAAAAAGAAAAAAAAAAAAAAGATTTACACTGTTCGAAAATATTTTTTGAATCTGGAATAAACACATTTTTTGTATCTACTAAATGTTCGTTTTACATACTTTTTCGTGTGGACTACTTACAATTTACAAAAGTATACAAAACTTTTATTAAATATAAGGGATGAATTCTAAATATTAGCTTCTAACGGAGCGGAGATATACATATCGTGAAAACTAAATATCACAGAAACAGCGGTATATAACGAGTATACATTTAAAATGTGAAAGAAATGTGCAAAACTAATATATCCCGTTAAAACTTCAAGTCAGTTGATTTTTCTTTATTATAACAAAATTAACAAGCAAATCAGTTCAAAGATTATGTAGCCCAGGAGCCGGATTGTTTTCGTGGGTCAGTCGCAGGAAAATTTCTTCAAGGGCGTCAACCTACCAGAGAACCATACGATCCAGGTGATTATTGTGACATTCACGGTAGGGAAAGTGGCCTTCCGGTTGTTTTGACGTGACATACCACCCTCTCAAAGACCAAAAGCAAGCATTGGTATGTTTTTTTCCCTTAGCTCCCAAATTACTGCTAGATTTGAGACCGTACAAACAGTAGTTTAATGAAGAAGGGAATACTGGATGATCATTCAGAGTAATTAAAGCTAACACGTAAACAAGGTTTCAAAGAAAACAAATCCACGTTTACTCGCTGCTTTTAGATGTATCTGTGTCTTGTAACACATTTATACTAAATTGATTGATAGACACAAGAGGAATACGAAGAAGCAAGTGTACAAACGAGGCAAAATACGTAAATAAGGACAAAAACTTAATATTGAACTTCTATTCGTTTCTAAAACCAAGTAAACGGAAGTGATTGAAAATACAAAGAAAGAAATTAAACAGAAAGAAAAACATTTCACTAATTCTGTTAAATGAAAAATCCTATTCCTTTCAAATTCCTTTTCGTTAAGATTTTTTGATTTCATAACTTTTGTTAAAAAATGGAATGACTCATAAAGGGAATACATGATAGTACTTCATTTAAGAAAATATTCTACAAGTTCAAAGCATAATATTGTGTAATTAAAGAAAAATTTGGGAAGTTATAAAATGATTTAGGTAATAATGAACGTAACACTTTTTGTGTCTGTGCTCTCCTTTGACACTTGTCCAAATATACAAAGAGTACAAAAAATATTCAATGAATCTTAGTTCAAATGGAATATACGCTATTAAGCATTTTATAGAACATAGAGAAAAAAAATCGCGACTAATCCACGTTAAGCAGTAACGAAGCACGCCACATTCAACTCCGTCAAAATCCGAGCGCAGGATACTACCGTCCCAGAGAGGGACTGGCTGCCACTTGTTGCGCTCATGAATGCTACACATTAGTTGCAAACAGCCAGCGCTTTCGGTGACACCAGTCTCAGAGCACATTAATAGAAGCAGAGTCCAAGATAAACACATTACTTCCGAGGAGAATCTATCTATCGTTTCGACAGAATGGTACAAGTAATTAAAATATTCATAAAACTAATAAACGATTATTAAAAGATTGAAAATTTTTCTTAGAAATAATGTACTAATAGTACGCTTTTTATGTAATTTAAAATAAACCTGTTTTCATAGACGTCATACCAAAAACGCGAGAAAACAAAACATAATGAACCTGACCTAACCAACAGTTAAACATTTAACTAATGATGATCTATTAGAAAAAATTAGTTGTTGACACTAAGCTACAGAAGTTAAAGAAATGCAAAACTGGTAACAATTTTTCTGAGATCTCCAATTAATTTACAATTCTACAATTAAAGAATCGTTTAACAAAATCATGCATTTCGAAAAGGAGTCGAGGATCTCAAAGAATTTGAAAAGTGGGCCTACATGTTACGTCCATCTTGTGTTGAGTCATTGATAAAAACAAAATTAATACATAAATGTAAATCATACAACGGTTTATTTTACTTCAAGCAACTATCACAGACAAAACGCACACACAAAAAAGGAACCACTGTTGACGCACTCCAACAGCATCGAACAAACAGAGTACCGATAAAACATGGGAGTATCGGTACACGGGGAGGATGTGAGTAAACAATCGTACACCGAAACGGGAGTGAACGAATCAACCACCGTGTGAACGAGATTCAGAACAGCGAAGTGAGGAGAGGAGAACGGGTCGTTTTTTTTGTTTTTTTTAATTGTACTATTAGTAAATGAGAAATGTAGCGTGCTACTGAAGCTTATCTACAAGGAGTGATAGGAAGTCGGAGTTGGGTGGTAGGGCTATTGTTAGTAGATGAGTCGCTTAGCTGGGTATACCAACAACTTGACCCACGTGGAGAGGTTAGTAGTAGAGAGGCCGCACCAGGAATTGAACCCAGGATGACTCGGTGAATAGCAAGATGGTCGGTTAGGTCTCAGTGACACATCGATAAGATGCGCGGAAGCAAGAGGAAGCGAAAGAGAGGAAAGGAAATGGATAGGGGGAGAGTAGAGGTGAGATTCGGAATGGATGGGAGGGGCAGAGAGCGGAGGCGCGGCGAAGCTATCGCGTCCGCCTATCGCCGACTATCACCGGGCCAACGCCACTTCCGCGCGTCCGAGGAAGCCGCACTGCTTGGCTCCTGAGGCGATAACGCCCGCGTCACGTAAGCTCTTGTCGCTGCCGCCGTCACCTGCGCTGCTGGTATTTCCCCCTCCCCTCCCCCCTTTCCTGTTTCATCAAACCAGCAGTGTCACATCAGCCTTCGATTTCGACGCCATCGCAGTCTCCCGTATCACACACACATCACCAAACTCAGATTCATTGGTGAGGTGTTGCCGGTAGAATAAATCATAAAAGGTACACATATATACGACACGTGACTTTCGCAGAAAATGCGAAAATGTTGTTTCATCCAGGACCAGCGGCTGCAGATGAATTCATAACAAATCATGGCGACACAAATGCATATACGAAGAGATTCAATTTATACGACGATGATATGTGTATATGTGGGACAGGAATAGAAACGCAAGAACGCATGCTCTGGGATTGCATATTTTATGTAGAAGAAAAGGCAATCTATCTTCGAAAAATGCGAAGCAGTGAAGCCATACCGGAAACGAATTTCAAGATGATAGGAACACAAGAAACGTTGAAGAAGATATTTCGTGACTACGTCGATAGCATTAAAGAAATAAAAAACGAAGTTAAGTTTTAATTATGAATAGTGACTTCTAAATATGTATATATTTAAGTAATGTAAAGGTTATCGTGTAATGTCTACCTATGGACACAAGACATAAATAAATAAATGAAAAAACATTTTAAAAAATCACTTATGCTAAAACCAGTTCACGTTTCAATACGAGTACTTTCACCAACTTTACTGGCATCATCAATTCTCTTATTAATGCGCAAAATTCCAAACTTTTTACACAGGATTACGAGAACCGATGATGCCGATGAAGCTGGCGTAACAACTATTCTAGAAATGAAATACCGAAAGAAAAAAAATCACCTGAAACACCCAGTCTTATTTGAGAGATTTTGAATTTCATACAATTTTGAAAATCGTTCAATGGTTGCCCATAATTTCAATGAAAAATATTTGGTACTAGAGTTATTTCAATTTATAAATGAATCATATAAATGTCAGAAACATACTTCACGTACAAAGCTTTTCACCGAGGAAAACTATAAAACTATGCTACTATAAAGAAAAAAATCTTCACGTTCATTGCTGTAATTAGATGATTTCAATGTCTCTATTTCTCTACATTTGCAGATTTACGTGAAGTAGAAGTAATTATCCTGGCAACGACCTCGACACCACATCTCGTACGCCTTAAGAAGATAAGACTCGCCGCATCGTAGTCTTCCGTAAATAAACAACAAAACAAGAGTTAATTTCATGAAATTTCTCCAGATATAAAGAATGTGTGTATCATAACTCCAACTTTTTCTCAACTGGTAGTCTGGATGTCTTCCAAAGGCTGAGTAAAATTGGAGTTATTCAATACAAGATAACATGTAGAGTATAAGATATGAAGACTTCCATGAAGTTGTTAGGGAATAACTGGTCCAGTAACACGAGAGAATACAATTATAGATCATCTTTCTTCAAGAGGTGATACTTAAATCAACCCACAATAAATCGTTTCAATTTTTGAAACCACGTAGTTCAAACCTCAATTACATTACTTCATTTTTAAGTATTACAATATTATACGACGATATATTATGAGTAACTTAAATAATTTATAAAGAATTATATAAAGATATATAACGAAACTGTATTGACAATTTAAAATCCCAGGACACTAAAAACTAAGCAGCAGCTTAAAAACACACTACAGTAGAACACCAATTATTGGGACTGGATTTCTTCCAAAAAAATGTTACTTTTTAGGTAAAATTACTAAGAAATGTTATAGTGTTTAGGAAAAACTAACAATACACTGTTAAAAAACGATACATTTAATGGGTCGATATTTGATACAGTTGGCTTAGGACAGTAAAAAATATTAAAATAAATAATATATTAATTTATTCTCCCATTGATAGCTATCCGGATGATTAGAGTTCGGATAGTTGTAGTTCTACCGTATTGACAATTTAAAATCCCAGAACATCAAAAATCGAGCAGTAGCTTAAAAGTCCTACTTCCCGAGTAACGAGCTGGACGTGAAACCCGCACGTAATACACGGAACACTTCATCCACGAAGTGCCATTGCCAAAGCATCACATCTCACGGGTGAAGCAATGAAACAGGGAGGGATGGCCGTCCCAACTTCCTACTTCCGCAAGGCCACGCCGAGCATTGATTTTCAATTACGGAAGAATTCCCCTCGGTGGTACTTAGCACAGAGAGGACGCGCGAGAGCAAAAAGCGACGAGCGACAGAGGGATGAGAGGACGAGGGGGGTGGTATTCAGGATGGGGAAGGGGGATAAAGGGAGAGAAGCGGGTTGCGGAGAGGAGTTCCAAGCAGCCACAACTTCCGCTCGTACGAAAGAGATGTATCAAAGCGCGAGGCTGCTCCAAGGGTCTGGTTGGGGGGTAACAAGGGTAGGGACTCCTCCAGGAAACCAGGGCACGGTGGAAGGACGATGACTTCACAGCGGTGTGTGAAGTACGATCCAAAAAATAAATTTTCTGCAATATCCTGGTATAAAGAACGCAATTAAAATTTTGACATTTCAAAACAAACCATTTATTATAATGGAAATACACTAATCACAATATAAAATACATAATATTTTAAAACTTGGAGGAATTGGTCTGATGTTGACAGACTGATGTTCATTATAAGTAGTAAAATATTTTGTCATTCTGTCATTATTTATTGCAACACTGAAGATTAATTTTTTGTAGCACTGAAGATGGCCGCCATGCGGTCGAAAAGGCCTTTTGCATCAATAAATAATGACAGAATGACAAAATCTTTTACTACTTATAATTTTAATAGGTTTTAAAATGTTATGTATTTTATATTGATTAGTGTATTTCCACTATAAATTGTCTGCTTTAAAATGACGATATTTCAATTACATTGTATTACTATGCAGACGAAGATGGACAGTTTAAACCTGATATAAAATTACGAAAATCTATTCGAACAGCGTCCGTAGATATCTCATCATAAATTCTGCATAACAATGTTTCTAAATGGGTAGCTCTAAACATATATTGGACCCTCCGGTAATAAAAAGGAAAGTCATAACAGAAACTCTTATTATAAAGATACAGATATCATAAACGTTTATATATTTTATTTCTCAAAATTCTTAATCATTTCTATGGCAATAAATTTTCTGAATGTGATACAAAAGAAATAAATATTTTACTATAACTAATTCGTGTTCGAATTTACGAGTGAGGGTAATGGCCATAATAAAAGCATCCAACCAAGAGAAGTGTGACTCGATAAGAGAAGAGTAAAATCGATCAAATTCTGCGTTGATGGAGCTCATAAAACATTTTTAAAAAATTGTATACACAGTTCATGTCCCAAACGAGAAAAAAGAGAAACTAAAAATAGAACAGACTATTTTAAAACATTTTCAAGAGCGGTTTCTGTCATAAGACGAAAGGGGATGAAATAGGGGATGGAATAAATAACATGTATTTGCATCAAACCAGAAGAATAGAGTTGATCTACCAAAATCCTGTGAACCACCACCATAGAGAAGCACGAAAACCCCATTCAAGTGAGAAATAGGCAAACACGCGAGCAAGAGCGTGCTCGATATCAGAATGGGAGGATAAGGTCCCGTAGCGCTCTCTCGCGCGCTCACATCGTAAACGAAAGGCAACCCTCGAAGGTGCGGAAGCCCGAGATTACAGTGAAGGCCTCCCGACGAGGCAAGTGTATCCAGGGAAGAAACTGCCGTGCAATGGGAACGAGGGGGTTGAAAAGACCGAAGGCGTGGGCGGGCGACTCAAGTAAACTCGAACCGTGGGGGCGTCCTACAGCATTGTGGATGAAGAAAAAGAACTCCCGGAGGGCGGAAATGGACCCAATGTGTGTGTTGCGCATTCGTTGCGAAAAGGGACGAAAAGGTGTGAGGTGACGTTTAGAATACGATTCCGATGTGAACCAGAACGTAAGATACTAAAACACGAAGAGTTTTGCCAGTTAAGGTTCTTTTATATATATATATAATGTGCTTTCTCTTCCTTATCAGAAAGGAGATACACCTATTCTAATCTACCTTTTCTTTGTTTGCAAACTAACCGGACATAATTTCTTAAAATAACTGAATTTATATTCATAATCACGTCTCAAAATAGTATTACCTACCACTTTGCGTAGATGAAGGAAAAAAAACACTACAAAAAAACTGTGATTTATATTTTATTTAAGAAACGACACTTTTAACAATTCTCCCCCCATTTTTCTTGATTGCTCAGTGTACCCAGAAATCTCCGTTAATTACAAACAATAGTTACGTTTGAAATTTTCTAACAACTACGACGGATATGTTCCACCGATAAAAACACATTACACTCTTCATATGTAGGTTCGTCTTATTTACAGGATAAAACCGGATTGTTCATACATTTCTAATTTAAATTATTTCTTTAGCTTCTTCAGACCATGTTTCGAAAGCACATGCAATACACGAACCAAAACTCTCTTCGCACTGTAATTTCTAACTTCATTAAGTAAACAATACTAAACAAGGCGTATAACAAAATCAGGAAATATGTCATCGTCCAGCATTTCGGCAGAGCAAACTGCAACTTTTATGCATTGGAATATACTAACTTTCGTCCAACCGTCAAAGTGGGGTGGGGATTGACATCAGACACCCGCCACCTCATAGACAGTGAAGAGGCGGGTGGGTGGACCAAGGGCGTGGGTGTGAACGGCGACACTGCCGCCATCGTCTACGTGGGCGACTGGAGAAGAGTCGGGGCGTGGGCGAAGACGGGTCGCGGAGGTCTCGCGCGCGCGCGCGCGCGGGCGGAGGCGGGTGCCGCGTCTGGGGCAGCTGAGGGCGCACGCGCTGCACGGGGGGGGGGTCCAGAGAGAGAGAGAGGGCAAGGGGACGCGATGAAACGGCGGGGACGATAACATGTATGGGGATGCAGAGGGTAATTCTATTAAGAAAAGATATTCCATTTATCTATAATTTTCGTTCGTGGAGTGGGGAGGGGACTCAAAGAATGTACTTGCTACTCCCACGAAAATATTATTTGGTAACAGCTGACTCTATTAGAACATACATGACACTTTTAGAAAGAACATCCTATAAAAATTAAGTTATACGTTTAAATAAATACTGAAAACAAAGCATTTCACACACCACATTCGAAACTTTAAAAACTCTTTCACTACTAGTAAGTAATACCTTTAATAAGATAAAAATAAAATTCTATTATACCTTGTATTTAGTATCATATTTAGTCAAAAAAGTGGGTAAATTTCTTTAGTAGGTGCGGTAGTGTTATTAATACTACTGCAATAGTTTATCTCGAATTTAGAGTTTTTTAATAGCTACGATTTTTAAACAATATTTNGTGGAAAAACAAATATATATATATATATATATATATATATATATATATAATTTTAATAAATAATATAGATTCTTAACTTAGGAATGTGGTGAAATATTACATCCACAGAGTTATTTGGAAATACATAAGACAAAATTAAAAAATTGAACCCAAATTTGAATTTCCAATACGAATTGATACCGTACTGTTGTTACTATCTCCAGTTCATAGCTGGCGAGTTCACCAATTCTATACAGTTTTGACAATAAAGAACTGCCAATTTAAAAAAGCACCAGTCAACCTGATAAAGCAAACTATTATGACGTTTAACATAACTAATTCCTAAATTATAAAACCAGCAGTAAGGAAATGAGACAGATGATAAGACCTTTTCATATTACAGAAGACATTACTTACACGAACAAATTTTTTTTGTAGACATAAGAGTAATTATTTATTTAAATAATAAAGACATCATAATATTAGTGTTCATCTCCACACAAAACAACTCTTTCTCGTACAATGTTTTACCTCTTCTTCAGAACAATTCGCACAAAACTTGCAAACAATCATGTATAATGAACTTTTCCATTCATTAGAAGAGTTTCAATCAACTGATGACAACGTCCAGTCCTATTTGTACGCACGGACTCAACAGACAATCGCTCCGAAAAGTTTCGATGCTTATTCTTTAAAATTATTTATAAATAATTATCATATGAAATCAATTAACAATTTTTACAACACAAATATTTCCTCTATATGAAAAAATAAAACTCTTAAAAAATCATTTTAGACCATACTTAAAAAAAGGTGAAAATTTTGTTTTCCTCAAAAAAAGAAAATTTTGCTTGAAGGGTAACATTTTTTATGGACCCCAAAAGGTAAAATTGTAAAATCCCTTAGATGTCTAGAATACTTCGTGATTGATAGAAGCCTCGAGGAGAGTGTCTGTTCGTTCAGGTAAAGGTCGCAGGGAGGACCTGCGAGCCGGCGATGAGACGCGTCCAAAGCGCCGACACCCGACACGCCGCCGTTACCGCCGCGCGTTCGCGCATCGACAGCGTGGCGGCCTCCTCTGTCACGAGAGGATTCTTGCGATCGTCACAGGAAGAGAGTAATTCGACAGGCACGCAAATCGACGATAGAACTTGACCCGTCCATGAAGAATTCGGCTCTTGGAAAAGTACAATCCAAGATTTTAGCTCATGAATATCATAATTTCTATTATAATACTATCTTTAGGATTACTACAAAAACTGTTGGTTCCACAACATAATAATCCTATTTATGAAATAAAAATATTGAAACACCCGAAAACAACTCTTCCCACATAGTTCATTCTAAATAAGACCATCCTGGCCCGGGTTTTTCTCCGTTTTTCCTTCGGGTAGAGCCAGATTTTTTTATACAGACTCGCTTGGCTCTTGCCTCGAGGAAGCATCTATTGAAATAATAAATCTCGAATTTAATAGTTACGATTTATCAACAACACTTTCCGTATGACTTATTGTATGATAATATTACGTACTTGCGAAATTACTTTCCTGTCTTTTATTAAATACTATATTTGTTGGTATTATGTTAATATTCTAACATGTTCCGAACTATTGCTATTGTTAGGTGTGTGTTGAAATATTAAATCCGCCTCTGCCTTAGGGCCCTTGATCGGAATTGCTGGGATTGTCCCTTGCTTGCTTCCGGAAACTAAATTCGTTTATTGTCCACCACGTGGTCATACGCAGATTGTAACTGCCTTTTTTTTACAATACTGCTTTTCGACAATAAAGTTTATTATATTTATTATTATTATTTATAAATAGCTTGCCTTATCTTCAACAGAAAAAGAATTATCGCTCTCGTATTTTACACTAATCCGTACGTCATTTTGGCCAAGTCATGCCGAAGGTAGCAGATCCATAAGAGAGGTTAATATTCATATCAAGAGTGATGAACAGTCATTAGATACATTCTTAAGAACCTCCATCCAGCTCTTCATGTTCAAATCCATGTTGATGCACATACAATAGTCCTGGTATCAAACTCTGAGGAGAGTTTACAAATTTACGAACCTTCATAGCTACATGACATATCAGCCACCATCAAAACCACAGTTTCTTCAGCGCTTCGGTACAACAGCCCCGTCGGGCAGAGTGAACGCTGACGGCGGGTTGTTGTATACCATTTCTATAGGCGAATTCTGTTGACCGTTAACCGGCAGAAATAAAGAGATCGAGATAACAAGTAAGGTTTTCTTTCCTTGCAATGTCCTCACTATATTTCTATTAACAACACAGAGAGTTACATCTTGAGTGTGGTAAAGTTCATAAAATAAACGCAACTGATTTCTTCTAGTTGATATATATGTATCCTGATAACATAATCCTAACTCCCATTAAACAATTCTAAAGTAATTTGTAATCATAAATCTTTTTCCTTGCATCCTACCACGTAACTAATTCACAAGAGACGAAGAAATGAAATATAACAAAGACCTGTTTTATAAAAATATTTTATTTCTGCACTAATTAAACTAAAACTATTACTTAACACAGGAAAATATGGAAAGTCTTTTTTCACCTCCAAATACACAGTTCTCCCGTGAAATAGCCGTAGATTGACAAAGGTGTTAACCAGTTGCATCGCTCTCCACTTCACGAATTAGCAGTGCTTCATCGCTAATTACCCGAAGCACTTCTCACCGGTGCGAGAAAGAGCGGCTGCCTCGTAAATGTACATTAATTAATTGGACCGTCCTTATCTAGATTTTCGTTTTGTTTCATTTAAGAATGGAAATTTATTCCGATGGCTTTTAATGATAAACAAAATTATTACCATTAACAGAGTACCTGTTGCCGCTCTTTCCCCTTTCAGATCTGATATAGCGCAAACGCGGTTGAGAGGCACATTTGAAAGTGTTGTCGTTGATGTAATCCACCTTTCAGCTCGTTTGTTCCCTTTCGGTAAAACGTTGTTGACATTTTTTTCCCCGAGTCCCTTCAAAATGCGGTTGAACTTTCCTAACCAACTGTTCGAGCTACTTTCTCAAATACCAATCGCAGCTCCGGCGTAACTAGAATCGGTCGTTAACATCGGATAAAAGGCCAGCTCAATTTCACGCAAGACAATAAAGCTCGCGCTAGTTAACTTACAATCCAACAGGCGGCAGTAGCGGCGGCGGATTAGCAATCCAATCGTGAGGGTTTTGTTTGTTCTTTTTTCTCTCTCGTCTGCCGCGTCGTGCCGAAGCATTTGCAAACGCACGGATTCGCATCGGCTCGTCGTGGCTATTGTCCTCGCGAGAGTACGCGCGACGTACGCAGAGGACGAGGTATCCGTCGGCGTTTTCAGAAGTACCGGGTTCGACATTCGCAGAGAGGAGGCGACACGCGAATCGGATTAGTTTCTCGCCACCGTTGTCGCCGGAGGAACAGTGAGTTGAAAATTGACTTTTTGCGGGATTTATTTTATGGGAACTCTACGTAGAAATTGTGATGGGTTAATTTACGTTTACGCGCAAATAGCGACGGGTTAAGCGAATTAATCTGTAGCGTCAGTAGAAAGATACATGGGAGCACGAAGCGGAACACAAAAAGAACAAAGGGTTCCAATGGAAAAAAAATAATAATTGAAAGTTCAAATGCAGGCCTTTTTTGTTTTTTGACAAGCTAAACTCAATATGTTCTTCCGAATGTTCCTTTGCGATACTGTAAAAAAGTAACATTTTTTAAATACACGATTAATATTTACAATGCAATAAATATATTTAAGAAAAAATTGGGAACAAATGCGTTTAGATTACACGATATAGGTGTGCATAGCAAGAGAAAAATGGTACACCGAGAAAACAATATGGATGTGAATCCAAAAACAGACGAAGGATAGGATTTCTCCAAATATTTTGATGTGACATACCAATCCCTTAGTTTGGATCCAAATCTTGGGACATCCAAACGTTCGGATTCTATAAGGATGGGAAGTTATAGATCTTTCCTTCCTCTGAATTTGGATCCCGCATCCCAACCAATTCTGCCAGTATATATAATGATCAATGTCACAGTATGTACCTATCATTCGCAATTCACTACGCTATCTTTTGATCCCCGCGCCGCAAAACCATCACACGGTCACGTTAAAATCCCAAGTCATCTGAAAAAAAAAAAAACACCCTTGACTTGGAGAAGAGCGACTAAACTGGCGCCGAGCGCGAGAAACAAACGCTTGCAACAAGGCGAGGACAAGCACAGCTCCTCTCGTTTACGATGCGCTTGTAAAAGACGTACATAATGGAACACATGGGCGGCGCTCGAGAACGCACACACTCACACACGAGAGGGCGCCACAGACACGTCGACGAACAATAACAATCTGCGCAGAAGATGCAGGCCAGAATCAGCACCCTGAAGGACTTCCATCATTGAATTTCAAGACGGGACGTTTATTTCTCATTGAAAATTTTTTTTTATATTCTCTCGCGTCGTGTCATGTTGTTTATGTACATCGATCGGAACATAAATGGCATTAGATAAACATGGGATTACTGATCTAACAAGTTTTTGACAGGTTTTGTGATTTTACGAAAGAAACTACAGTCGAGTGATGAATTATGAAAGACTTTGTTATGACATTGGATGAATTAATGCGTGTTTTAATGGAGTTTCATTGTGTTCTATAGGCTCCTGACACTTGATGTAGGTGCGTTTGTATGATCGAAAGATGGATATGAGCATTGCGACGAAAGTCAAACATAAAAATGACATTCAGTGAATCGTAAAATGTAAATTTGAGATCTCACATTGCTCAAGTATTCAATGAAGATAACTTTGAAAAATTCAAAACGTAAAAAAAATTCCACCGAGAGTGCGTATAAAAAGTATCTTTGCAATTCTAAAGGTTCCAAATAAAGTAATATCAACACTACCATGTAAAAATAAACGGAAAGCGTAATAGGTTGCACTAATTTAGTACACTGACATAATACTTTAACATTCTAAAACTAATGACTTAACTATCTTCTACAAAGTAGTTCTACAGAGAATTATTCAGTTTAAGAAACGACGCAAACAAAAGATGATTATTTTACCTGGGAAAAGTTAAGAGCACCAAATTGATTATTTAATAAGTTGGTTTTCTTCAATGCCGTGCTTAAAACTTTTTTTTTTAATTTATGAATCACAGTACAATATCGAACGACCAGCGAAATTTTATTGAACGACTTAACAGTAAACAATCGTGTAATATCGTTAACAAATATTTGCGTTCATAAAGTAATTGTACCCGTCAAGATTGCATTAATGCGTTAAGTTGTAACAAAATATAACGCCACACAACAATGACAGGAATCTTTTCTCGAATAAGGAAACAAAAGAACCAAAAATTCCTAATAAGCGAATAATTAAAACAATCAAATAAAATATGGAAGCTTTTATAGGTAGTGTATCTCTTATCACTTTTGCATCAATAATCAATAGTCACTAGCACAACGCACCTACCCAAATCGAAATGGCAATAATTTGGGAGACTTATACAGAAAAAGATAGAAAAAAATAATTACTTATATTAATTAGTTGTTCGAAAATTTAAAGTATAGTAAAAAAAAGAAAGGATAAATTTAAAGGTAAATAATGACAATTAAGGAAAAACATAGTTTTCAATTAACAGCATTACTTTATTTTCAGAATACATAGTCTGCAAGAACGGGCTTAAAAACAAGGGGCATATAAAAACTAGTCCCATTAAACGTATGAGAATGAATGAATAATTGCGGTGCAAGTGTCCGTACATAATTGTGAATAAGTTCATTCACATGAGTAGAAGGATTATTCTGTTGTTGTTTTTTTGTTTTTTTTTCACTTTAGTGTATCAACCCGACATTGGTATTTTATCACATCGATTCAGGGACACCTCAGGAACCAGCGGGCACTTTTGAGAAAATATTAAGAAAATTTCTACATATGACTCACATTGATGCCAACAATCAATTCATACGAGAACTATTCTACGACGAAATTATAAACGATACGGGATGGGAGATTTTGTTTTCAATTGTGGTAATAAGATCGGTCAAATTTTATTTCCCATTTATTTGCAAGCGCAGTGAAACCAAATCAAATATGGTTGAAACGAAACATTAATTATACGGACCAATTTGTGGTAATCTTAATTGGATAGTAGAGTTAAATCGTCTACCGTACCGGTTTGAGAAGCAGCAGTGGAGAGAACGAAACATCGCAAGGAAAGATACAATTCAGTAGATCTTCAGAAATTAACCACCGAACTCTTGATCATAATTCAATAGAACGTTCCCGTCCGAGAATCGCCATATGGAAACCGCACGATTGCATATCCTCTTTGATGTTCAGTAAAATATGTTCTTTCACTCTACTTTCATGTACTTGATTTAAAAAAGCATGTTTCGAGTGAATTCATTCTTAATTTCCTGATGAATAGCAAGGCATCTGAATAGTGAATTACCACGAATGATTGTTATCAAATGCTAGAACGTATGCTCTACCGTTTTATGATTTCGTTATTCCTCAAGTCAGTTTCCTATAGTGACGCTGAATACGTTTAATCTGTAACCTTACAAAATCTAAATTGAAATTTAACCATCATGAAACCTCTGACAATTGTATTACTTCTGCACACAAAGAAATATTTTAGAATACTTTAACACCTAACTATTAAGAGATATTGTATTTTTCATTTGTAACCAATTAAAAAATCCATTGTATCGATGATTTTTGGGTTTACAATAAGATTTTTTTCTGCGTACGCCACTGATGGTGGATCAGGAAACATTCTTTTTTGTTGATTCCACATGGAATGACCAATAATTCTGTATATATTTGTGTGACCTAACTGCAAGAAGCCCAATCCCTATTAGGGGAATCGCAAGATCAAGGAAGAGGGTTTTTCCCGCCAGTAACCATCGTGTTGCCCGCATCCCGCGTTGCTCTTGCGATTCGCCCGCGTCCACCCGGAACGCGCCGGCGCTCGCCACGTCTCCTCGCATCCTCCGCATCTGCCGTCCGATCCCCTACACCTGCTCTCCACCACATCCCCTCACACACACCGCCACTTAGATGGCCATCGATACACAAGACAAAACCCAAAAACAACAACAAAACTTGGTAATTGGAGTCATCAGCTCGTGGGCGACTCCCTGAGCCAGCACCCGCCCGCCTCATTTATAACCAAATCGAAATGATTTATTGCGTCGGACATATTAAGAGAAGCGCGGTTTCGACCCGAAACGATTATCGATTGTGAGCGGATAACACTGCTTTCGTCTAAACAGAAAAAACAGGTAGTACCCGGGCGTCGGCCGGGGTCGAGTGGGGAAGAGGCTGGCGACCTCTACAGGCGCCCAAAACACCTGCATCTATAACAGCAAGCGGGAGATCCCGTCCGAAGACGTATTACATCCGCGAGAGCGACTAGGCGAAAGCGCACCCCAAAACTGTATCCAGAGGCGATGAATTTTGAATTTTCATACCCTTAAGGTGCAAATTTTTGAATTATTCGACTTAAAATTACCACCAGCTTATATGGAGAAACTTTCGCGAACTTACGTTTCTTTCACATTCAGGCAAAAGTGTCGGCCTAACATAAATAAATAAATAAATAAATTTATTGTCAAAAAAAAGTACAGACTGCTTATGACCACGTGGAGGGATAAAAAACTAATTTACTCTCCGGAAGCAAGCAAGGGACCATCCCATCAATTCCGATCAAGGGCCCTAAGGCAGAGGCGGATTCAAAAAATTCAGCAAAAATTCCTAGATAAGATAAAAAGTTAGCTGCGAGTTATAATACTAATAGAATGTCAATATGTTTGTAATTTTAAGCAAAAAATTACATGTAAGTTATTATCGAACTATAGATTATTCTGAGTATAGTGCTTAAAAATTGAAATAACACTAAATTCACGATTTATTGTTACAATAGACCCGCCCCTAGACAAAGCCTAGAGAACCTGTATGATAAATCCGCCTCTACCCGAAGGAAAACCGGAGAATGAAAACCTACTAAAATATACATAATGGAAATAGGAACGCAATGACGTTAAGATTTTCATATGTTACGGGATATTTACAAGAATAATTCACCAAAAACTATGGAAAATACTGTTCTTACGGAAATGGCAGCCGCATTCAATACTAAAAATCAGTAGAATGAATTATTAATTAATAAGAATGAATTTGATGAATATTTCCAAGTTCTGTGAATAGCTGACAACTTGAATCGAGTCAACGCGGATTTAATATCTTAACGCAACTCTAAAGGAAACATTGTAACGAACGCACAAACGTACGATGTTTCATTCCGATACAATAGCACTAAACGCGGGAGAAGCATTCGGTCAGTCGAATGGGGATGTGAATACACGTTGAACGTTATGGGCTATGTAATTCGACCAGAGAGCGAGCGAGCTATGGCTATAAATCCGACAGTAAACCTCCTTCGTGGGTTTATTTCGCGAGAGATTTTCACCGGGGCGTTAACGGACTGTGCGGGGCGAGGCGTAGGCTTAAAAACGCCCCCGCGACGAGACACGGAGTTCGCGACGAGGCTTCTCAGGGTACGAACATATGAAACACGATGCAACTGCGGTTGATGACGTAGCATCCACGATTATAAATGTTTACATGAGCGCTAAACAAAGAAAGTGATTTTGAGAATATCATCAATGAGATTATTCACACTCAAGAGTTGAATTTTTGTAAACATTTGCCAAAAAAAGAAGAAAAAAAAGTCGTCTATCACAAAAAATGTATTTTGAAATTATCACGCGATAACGCAAATGAAATGTTTGTAAAGGAAGAGAAACAGAAATTAACAAAGTTCTGAGACAACACCACTGAACTAGTAACAATTAATTTATGAATCAGTGTAATTAAAGAAAATCTTTAAATGGTACAGAAAAATCTGCGAATACATTTAAAGTTGTTAAAGAAGCTATGTTATAACACTCCCGTTTCGAAACATTTCGTTGACACACGATGGTATTCCGACAGAATCAAAACAAACCGTACAACTCAATGTCAACTCAGCCAATGTTACCTACGTATCAGCGGCTACCCACAACCAAGCAATTCAGAAACGCCAGATCAAATGTCAGCAATAACACGAAACAACCGCATCATCAAAATACTTCCGTCAATACATTCGTGCAACGCTTTCAAGTCACGGTGGTACGATTTGATGATGAAGGTGGTGTGAAAAAGGGTGTTTGATAACTTTCGGCCAGATGAATATGGTTCCGAACCGAGAAACGAACCCGGGATTCCTGCATTGATTGTAGGGGTGTCAATCACTATACCACTCGTTCACCCTTCCACACTTCCATCCAGACCGGGTTAAAGAATGTTATAACATATCGTCTCCACATGTAGATGCTACACGGAAGAAATATAGGCATAAATCGAGACGAGGTTTGATCCCACGACCTGAGGGAAGGAGATCTTCACTCGTGGCGCCACCGTGAGAAAAAAGGTGTAGGAGTGCGGTAGTGACGCAAAGCCTGCGGATCAAAGTGCTTCTAGGCTTCCGCTCGAGTGCCTCGCAAAACACAGCAGACGCGGTCGGCCAGCCGCTGCCCCATCGTCCGATCGCCTGACCAACCCGTCCACCCGCCCGCCCGCCCGCCCGCTCGCTCGTCTGCCTGCTACTTGCTTACACACGCACGCGCGCGCAGCGTCTGCGTCATGCAGAGCTATTTTTCAGGAGAACAGAGTATTGCAGGGTGGGTGGAACCGAGGGATCATGATGGCGACTAAGTGGTCCAGTGTTCGAGAACTGGTCGTCACGGCTGTTATAAATTAATGGCACAGAATTTCAATAAGTGAAACTACTGTTTTCCGTAAATTCAAAACCAAATAACAGATATAATATAGATATACATGGTCATTGACGAAGAAATATTTCAACAGACATACAGTGCCAATTTTGAAACATCGCAGAACAGTTCGACCATGTTAAGTAATTTGAAATAAGTTGCAATAAATTCACTTGTGAGTAGTGAGAAGATGGCAAAATGAATTGATTCATGAAAATAAGTAACTTAAAAAATTTCGTTTTAGAAATGTGATGTAGTCTCAAGTTTGATTCAACTGAGAGTGCAAAAAATTCTAGGTTATATTCATACAGAATGACAGAAAACCACAACTCGGAAATCCGCAAAAGTAATAAAAACAATAACTTGAACTTCTTGGTAGATCTTCATAACATCACACAAAAAAACAATATTTATCAACTGTAACACCACAATGAGCATGCGCACACTTCGCGCCGAGGACATCAGAGCAAATAAACGACAGCAATCGGTCGAAAGCACACACGCCATCTCACGTACTTACACCAAAGTGCTACAAGAGGGTAGGTGCGGCAGCCACAAGAGATTCGCACCGTCGGTCGGGGACCGAAGACCCACCGAGCGACCGAGGGATGGGCAGCGGCGGGGCGGACGTCGGCGACGCGACTGCGGCGGGTCGCGCGCGGCGGCGGGGAGGTTGTGGTCGTCGGAGGAGGTGGAGGCGGACGGGCGGCGGCGGCGGTGGGGCGACAGAGGCAGTGAGCGGCGCGGGGGCGTGGGCGGGCGGGCGACGGCGCAACGACAACCTGTAGAATGCGCTATGCCACCACGCTCCACGCAGCAGTCGCCCTTGCCAACTACGACACCTCTCGTTCTTACAATGACGTCAATTAACAACCCTTATGACGTCGGTTGTTTCGAAGCAATTTTCTCTCGTTTATATTTTAACTGTTCGTAACAAACACACGAAACATATCGTATGGAAGGAAATTTGATGGGTGTGAACGGTACGCGTGGGCGAGAACGGAAAGAGTCTAGGATGGACACGTGGGGGCACCCAAGTCCCGGCGGAGAACCACGCTGCCGCACGCACACCTCGCACGGTCGAAGTTTCGCAAAGAGTGCGGGGGTGGGTGCAAACCACCACTAACGAAGTGCTCTACTCGCACATCGTCACGCGCGCCGCAGGTGGCTCAACAGCGCACGCCCGCACATGTCCCCACGCCAGGAAACAAAACAAGTAAAACAAAATAACACACACTCGCACTCACCTTCAACGGGCCATGCTGACCGACGGGAAGTGTCAACTCCTTCCGTTTCACTCGTCCCGTAACAACTATGTCACGCGACTGACACACGCACAACTGCACTGTCACACGACACAAGCCCTTTTCTTTTCACCCTTTTCGTCTCCCGAGTGTGTTCCTCCAAAGACACTTTTTTTCTTTCCCTCCCTCAACACTCGTGGGTCCGATGTGAGTTGGTCATCCTGTAGCGATTGACAAGGTGCAGAGAGCAGCTCACAGTTGAGAGGTGTAAGCGTAGATCGTATCTCGGCACCTGGGATGGGACGTCGCAGACGGGCGAAGCGCGGGCAGCAGCGGCGCCGTGTGTGCGACGCGGTGCGGCGTGCGAGTGCGGCGCGCCCGTGTTGCGATCACCAGCGCTCCCTCAGCTATACTGACCGCCAACCACCGCCGTCGCAGTCACCGCCGTCGCCGCCGCCACCGCGATTCGCCCCCTCGCCGCCGCAGCCACCGTCCGTCGCCCCACCAGCCCGAGCGCTTCGGGCCACTTCGGCTCGCGTCGGTGGGTGGCGGGTGCCGGGCGAGAGGCGACGGTGGCGGCGCGCGAGACGCACTGCTGGCGCGGGCGCCGCCGAGTGCGCTTCGCTGCGAGTGCGTCGACGGACGCCGACCAAGAGAGTCGGCACGACCGCGTGCGCCGTATCACTACGTTCATACCCTCACGCGCGCCGAGGTCTCGCATAACAATCCAACATATCATTGGCATTTCCACGCTCAGGAAGACGGATACACGAGTAAGTTGTGGATGTTTCGAAAAATATTCCCCTTTTTATTTCTTCCGAAAAAAAATAACATTACAAATACATTGCCTCTAACCTCACAAAAACGTATTGCCAAACGAAATTTTATCAATTGATATTCCTTGGACCTGCCCATACTCAAATTGATAATTTGTTGATTTATATGAAATTAATGAAATATTTGTTCCAAACGATGGAGTAAACTCAAATCATCGGTCGCCACGATCAAAGTTGTGGTCGTATAAGAAGCGAGTACAGCATTCGTTTGAAGCATCGGTTTTCTCCGTCACATGCTCACTGACGCGCGTAACTAATTACGCGGCGGGGGCGGAGTCTTCGCGCCAGCTGTCGCGCACTCGTCGCCAGAATCACCTCTTCTGCCACACGCTACATCACGACGTTCGAGAAGGTTTGAGAGAAAAGAATTTTTGAAAATGTAGAGCAAGGAGCGTGTGGTTAAGTGACGTAGACATACAATTGCGAACTAATGAAATCAAGGATTTACACGGATCATGCTGACACTGATATCTGTACTAATAGTCGAACATACGAGAAACGATATGGACCGCAAAAAGGACGTTCTCCACAAATCTAGCTCTACATCATAAGAATGATTCACAAATAATATATATTACAATTATATATTATATCTGATAATGTAAAATCTGATATTCTAAAATGCGAAATTTCACAAAAAAAATTAATTTCCTATCTCTTTTCGAAGATTATTCATTCTATCCTTTATTCAAAACCTCACCCCACATGCAAATATAAACTATAATGCAAGAGTATTTTTGGAATTTTTATTTTTATTAGAGATATTATGTACGACCGGTTTATTTCATCAGTGTAGTTAGTTTTCTTAAAAGCTAACACATACAAACAACGCCATACTCTGAAAAGACTGAAAGAATTGAAATTTCTGTGTACCATGACACACCACGACACGAAATATCCCGCTGAGTAAAATCCCCATAACACATATTCACTGATATTCTAGCGATGTCGGGAAGTTTAGTCGTCCCCACAAAATCATTTATTCGCTTCATAGGGAGTCTGTCGTATAAATCTCTCAGCGTCCGCCCTCGCGCTGGTAGCCACCGCTGTCCGAGGAATTCCGCTCCCACACCTGTCCTTGCGAATCGGGCGGCAGGCCGGGCCGTACAGCGCGGGGGCGGACTAAACGACTACGCCCGCACGGGGCGGAGGTTCCCCGATCTCTTGAGATACACCCCTTAGACAACCGTAGGTGCTGATAAATCAACAACGAGCCCAGGGCGAGATTGCGAAAGTTCTGGTGGTCATCAGGGGGCATTCGTATGCTCGACACTACGGACCACGTCACGAAATTGGACTGAGAATGAGAGCTATGATAACGGGGCCTTCCTATTATGAATTGTTTGTAATTAACGGCTGTTCCATAGAAAATGATTCTGTGATAACCACGATAACACGTAGGAGATCGTGAATGTACATATTATCGGGTACCCCAAATATAATAACACTGTCACGTGATGCCAACAGCAGATTTGGAGGGGGGGCGTGACAAAAGTATTTTTATAGTAACTCAAATTATTTTTATATAAACGTACTTTAAGTTAATCCCCAGAGAAGAAAGACAGGATTTTTCTAAACCTTTGTATCTTACATCCCAACTTTCGGATGTGACATCTCAACCTTAATAGCACTGGAGTATAAGATTGGGATGTCATATCCAAAGGTTTGGAGAGATCCTTTCCTTCCTATTGATCCAGTTCTCACTCCCAAAGTGTTTTCTCAGGGTAATTATCTAAGTAGAAGAAAATATTTTCATATACATTTCAAATATATGTTTTGGTTTCCCCTCACCTCCAATATAAATTGTGAATGTACCGCCACTACATATAAATAATATAATTTATAGTAAAAACCAGCAATTTCAAACTGTGTATGACCTCGTGAGAGATAATAAACTAAGTAACTCTTCGGAAACAATTAATTCCGATCAAGGGTCTAAGAGCAGTGGTGGATTTAATACTTATAAAATAAATTATTTAATAAATGCGTACTGTAATAATTTATTATTCTTAAATGAACCTTATATATTAAGGTCAGTAAAAATTCCAAATCAATAATAACCGTATCAAAAGACATTGCCATCTATGGAAAAATCCCACCACAACCCGGAGGAAAACCCGGGCCAGGATGACCCAAGGAAAACCCATTATACTCCATCATTGGACTCGGTCCTCACACGTGGGCGGTGCGAAGGTGAGCGGAAGACCACGACGACGACGACGACGACGTTGCGTGGGCGGTTCGCGCTTCGAGGACGTGCCTTTCACCTGGCGGTGTCGGTCAAGCCGTTCTCGAGTGCGATCACTACGCCACCGCACTCCACAGCGTTCCGCGTAATGAGAAAACCTAGTTCTTCGCGTTTCAGTGGAGTTTCGAGATGCTTCACAAGTCCTTTCTCCTGCCGCCCTCGAACTGTGTACATATTCGCCTTAGCGGAGACCACGGTGGTTCCCTGGAGCAAGGACATCGTTATGACTTCAAATACCGCGATCTTAACATTTCCAACGGTTTTGTTTTCACTCTAATTTGACTGACCCCAACACACCAACAGGGAGGAACAAGAAATTGAAATTCTTATTTTTTTCATCCATGGTGCTCTAATTTGCCTACCTCTTCCTTTTCAAGCCATCCGGTTTTAACCGTATGGAAAGAGTCACATTACGACATTGAACCCCCGAATACATTTACTCAAAAATATAGCTCGTTAACAACTCACCGCATTTTCATGTTTTCACGTACATTCTTAAATTTGTATCAAAAATTAAAAAAAAAAACATTTAAGGACTATTCGTAAAAATATTTTTTTAAATTCGTGCCTGCGATAGAATGTATACTCATCTATTTTATCAATTAACAACAAATGACCGAATAGCACACACCTTCGGCACAACAGATAAATCATACGTTAATGATACTTTGTAGTATGACACAATGAGCGGGCTACGATTCTCTTTGACAACTCAAGAACCGACAAGTCTGAATAATTATCAAAATATTTTTCTGGCGAAAGTACTGCTACGCTCCCAAAGTCAATCTACCAATAGCATGGTATTGCTCATGAAGTTCGTAGGACACGTAAGAAAGTCTCGAAGTAAAAGGTAGTAATGACAACGACCGACAGCAGCGAATACATTTGTTACCTCACAGATTGTTTATCCAACACGTACATGATTTATTTATTTTTAAATGAACACTAATATGTAATAGTATGTTTGTGACACGATATTGTTCGTAATTTAGGAAGATAGATTGTGATCAATATAACAAACTCATTGGCGAACCCCGAAAGAGCTCCCTACCTATTGGCCATAACTCACACGTAAGAAATAATGAACCAAAAACAATTGCTTTCGAGAGTATACAGCAGCGCAGATAAAGACTATAATTGTAGCAGAACGAATCTCATAATTCCCCTGACAGCCAAAGCAACGAGAAAACCGAACAATCATTTATCACGCTACGGTCTCTAATAGAACGGACAAGCAAAGCTAATACGCCTACCGATGGAATTCGGAGGCAAGTGCCACACCTTACGGTTCGGTAGCACAACACTTGATTGTGCGACTACGCAACCTCGCTACCGCACTCGCCCAACTACAAATCTTATCGAAAGCTGTAGTTCCACCAGCTGTAGGCAGTAAAACAAACCCGCAACATTGACTCTTTCGCGAGATATAGCCCTCCGAATCGTTTGTTTGAAGTGCGTCCAGAGAAACAACTTTCGTCTGGCGTCTTGTTATAGCACTTTCCTACTCGTGAAAGAAGAGCGGTACGTTTGAGAAGATGAGACGCCAAACGCGTTCGCCGCGCGTCTACCCCACACCAACCACACAAGCACACCACATTGACAGCCTCACGCCAAAACAAATGCCACCACCCTCGCCGCTACCTCTTCAACAACAACAGTGTTCGCAGACCACCCCAAGAGAAGTTTCTCCAAAATATTCTACAACACTGTAGCATGTAAACTAATTACATGTAAAAAAAATAAAGAGAACGGTGTAAACATTTTGAAGTATGTTAGTTGTAAAAAACAATTTTCCGGAAAAAGGATAAAAAGAAACAGATGCACTGGTGAAATTGAAAAAAGAAGACATAAATAATCACGTAGTGACACAGTTGCACACGGATGAATCACGTGGTCTCTGGCCAATCGAAAAAAAATCCGTGTAAAGAATTGAAATTCAATGATTCCTGAAATGCAATAAATTCCTTATTATTATATTCGTTATAACAATATTATGTTGCTACCAACAGTGTCCATTAAGTGGAATTTTGAACACACAGAAAATAATTGCGAGATTGTTTTGGATTTCAGTAAGACATCTTTAATGAATATATCAAATCTAGGTCGAGGGCTATCGTGAAATCAAGCGTACCAAACTCCACCGAGAACTAAATCGGTAAATTCACTTTCTCGTCGTCCCGATTTTCTTCATAGCCTTTTTCATCAATCTCTTGTTTCATTCCTTTATTCCCGAGGGCAACCTCCTCATCTTCCTCCATCTGTCTCAGGAGTGTGGGCGTAGACGCAGCACAAGAAGGAGGGCGCCCGCAGTCAAAACACTTGTGTTGCTACAGTGGCGACGACGGTTAGCCGAGATCTCTCTCGCGCGCGCGCGTGCGGACGGGCGGCCGGGCAGGCGGGCGGTGCGGCGGCAGCATCGTCACAAAAAGACAAACGCCGAACGCGAGCGGAGGCGACGCGATCTTCTTCTCGTCGTGAGTGATGTTTACGTCGAGACAGAGAGCGAGCTGGGGGTCCGAAGGAGAGGTTCCCCGAAGGATGGCATCTCGCGGGCGCTTCCACGAAGCGGCGGTGGCGGCACAGTGGCTGCGCGAGCGCGGTGGAGTGGGTGGCGAGGAACGAGAGGACGCCAACAAGGAGTGCAGTGTTCGGCGCGTCGCAGGCGGCCCGCGGGGAACTTCAGAGCGCCGGCGCCGGCCCCACTTTCAACACCGGTAGCGGCTCGCGCGCACAGAGCCGTCCTTTGGTCGAGCGACTTCTGGGAATACGAGACGCGCGCTGCCACCCGCGCGGCCACTTCGCCGTCGTCGCATCTGCTGCAAGTGGTTCTTCATTCCTGAGAGGCGATCGGCCAGCGACGGGTAACTGAGTGGTAACATGAACGGCGTGGAACAAGCATGAGCGGAGATATGGATAGCATAATGCCAACAATAATGTTTCCTGTCATTGTTAAAGGAAATAAGAGCTCCAAGACTTCTATTCCACACGAGGACTTTCGCTTGACTAAACAAAATTACCCCATTTAGTTGTTCTCTAGAGTGTTCGGTTCGATTGGCCATCTGATTTATTGCATCGAAGCTCTTGTTGAGTCTATAGCAATAAATAACTGAATACAATTAATGGGTATTGGTATAAAATAGCGAATAGATCAGAAGTTCGGTGTAAAGCAAAAATCTAATATATGAAAAATGATCGTCGCAATTTTCTATAGAACAAGAGATTACCAGGATATAAATTTGATAGAATGTATCATTAGTACACACAGCAACAAACAAGCATGATTACGAGTAAAATAATTATAACCATTTATTTTGTGCAAATTCATTTCATTTTTCATTAAATAATCAGAATAATATAAAATACTTGTTGAATTAACAATTAGTTTTCATACATGAAATAAAACGAGTAAGTAGACTTAAGAAGTCACAATAATGTGTGTGGGTCACGGGATGTGAAATTCTAAATTAATCGTCTAGTCGGATGGTAAAAGGAAATTGATAGAATATTCTGATTGCACAAGTGGTTCCAAACTACGTTCCAGAACGGAATACTGTCACGAACGATATGGTAGAAGATGGAAATGGACCCCTAATATGAATTTGTTAATAAATTAAGTGAAATTAGGCTTGAAATGACACAATAACAATATGGAATGGGATATGTTTTTAACCGCAATGTCTTTTGGGACACACTATATATTTTATATAGAATATACCCCACAAGTATTTAATGCGATTCGACGATAATTGTAGAACATACCCCACAACGATTCGACGAAAAAAAAGGAGTGGAATGATCCCGAAATGTTCCACGTCATAAGTATTTTGAGAAAGATTGCAACCACATATTGGTAAGTATTTTAATACTGTCAAAGTCGACAGGAATCTTTCAAAAATAGTGGTCGTCTACTGTTACCATCGATGTATTACTACTGGATTACGCGCTGGTGAGGCAGCATCGGGTCTAAAAAATTCCCATTCCTTTGCAGGCCAAGGAGGCGTAACGTACGCTTCCGTCCAACTAAGATGCATACTCGAGATTAAAAAAACTAGAGAAAGGTACGTTCGATTACGCAAAACTAAACAGTAAATTGAAGTTTGTTTATTTAAGTTTCATCTGAAGAACTAATGAAGTAAGAGTCATACGGAGTACCCGTTTTTTCCATAATTTCTAACGGAAAATTAAATTTGAATGAGTTGTGTGGAAACAGAGATAGTTCTTATTCTAATAAATCATGATAGTAGTTTTTGAATGTCCGGTGTACAAATATATATTTGATGGATATCAATCAAACTTGCCGAATTTGTCTGAATATCTTATCCCATCAATACCCATCAATCGCGAACGAATATTCGTCAGAACGGTTTATGCGGTAATAGCAGTTCTTCGAGCATGGGCGTCGTGAAATCTAACAACGTGAAATTGTGTGATACGACCTGCAAGACGCCAAGTCAAAATCCTATGCAACGCTGGACGAATTCTACAAGTTTTCTTGTAAAACGTGTGTACTCTTACTTTAATCGCCTAACGTACATGGAGTAACTGAAGTGCTTGTTGGGTATCCACAAGGGACATGTTTTGGACCGCATACCGATGATGGTACCGGCCCACTACTGGGTAATCCATCGATGGAGGTGACCGACACTGGTGTGGATTCGCCTTCCCCTCCTCGTCGCTGGACCGCATCCTCCAGTTTGATGCTGGAGGAGGAGTACGCGGGGGCGATGCGCTACGACTCCCACAGAGAGACGCCTCGTTGTACGGCGAACATCGTATCACGCACGCGAGATGATTACTCCTGTTTTTACGACCTGTATTATTAACGAGGGACATCAATAAGCCAGCTAAGTGAGTAGACGGTTTAGTCGATTCAACAGCGAGGCCTGTCATATTGACCGAAATTTCGCTGTTCGGCGTAACGTAATGAAACGAGCGTAATGAAATTATATGAATAAAACAACATTTTTTTAGTTTGTAACGAGAATGAAATAATAAAAAAGAAACATGTCATTACATTCATCGCAATAAATTTGTTGACGGGATTAGACAAATTATTTATTGTTCTTCGCAAAAAGAAAATGTAACAAAATTTAGAAACGGAAACAGTATATGGATGCAACACATATTCACATTTATTACAAAATACATATTAAAAGTTAGCCACCCCGCAATCAGTGATTTAGTCACAATAACAAAACACTATGGATGTAAGAACCCTAGGTTTGGATGTGCGAGATTCAAATTCAGAAGAAGGAAAGGCTTTCTTCAAACCTTTGGATATGACAACCCAACCTCATAGTTATGATACTGTAAGGTTGCGATGTTGTATAAAAAGGTTGGTATCTCTCATCCAAAAGTTGATATGTTACATCCAAAGGTTTAGAGAAATCCTTTCCTTCCTCTATATTCGGATTTCACAACTAAAGCTGTTCTCTCAGTGAAAATATTCAGTACTGCTGTAGTATCCTTTGGAAGAGTGCACCTCTCTTCACCCGTTGGAATAAGTAGGAGCATTTTCTGTGGTGGGATCGGGATCAAGACAATGTGGATATAAGAAATTTTTAATCAGAATGATCTCACGACTGACCATATATTAATATGATTGGATCGTAGAACTATTTTCAATTGCTTATCTCTTATTCTTCTGATCGCCACAGACGCTAGCGACACGTAAGATTCCTTTAAAGAAATAACCTTCATATGAGCTCCATCCATAAATCTGTTCTTAACTCAACTTTCTGGGATGTGCACCAGAACTACCCGAGGTCGGCACGCCCCCTATTCACACACACACACACACACATTAGTCATGCTAATGCTCCCAACGTTGCTAAATTAATTGCAACAGAAATCCGTCTATTAAAAGGACCGACCCCGTTAACCCTGCCTGATACACTGAGCAGCCGCCAACCATGATAATCCAGATCATCGTCCTCAAACCAGGAGCCAACTCGTGTGCGCGAGCACGTGTTACACCGGAAGGCGCATCCAACAGTAGAGAAAACCCTCCCTTAAAAACAGGCCGTTACACACCGCAACAAACAGTAAAACGTCCGGGCGGAAGTGAGTGTCCACCCCGCGCAGCTGCCATTCCCCGTGACACAGTTTCTCTTCTTCGTCTCCTCCTCCTTCTTCTGCTTCATCTCGCGCCACCATTTGAATACACGCATCCGCCACTTCCTGCGCGAGAGAATGAAGAGGAAACGAGGAGGCGTGAAGGGATGTCACATCGTCCGCGACCACCCTCGCTCGCTCGCTTTCCCTCCCCTAAAGCCACTTCCCTTCCCCCGAGCGTCCCATTTGGAAAGTGCGAGGGATTGCGTTGTTGTCGCCTTCATCGACATGCAGGCGCCGGCGCGGCGGCGGGCGTTGGGAAGAGGATTGTGGTCGGGGGCAGGTCTTCGCCCCAAATAGCGCTGAGTACGTGAAAGGGAGCGCGAGGCCGTCGCCGCCGCGTGTTATACCTGCGAGATACCGTCACGACGGAGAAATATGGAGAAGGGAGGGAAGTACTACATATGGATAAATGTTGGTGTTATATACTAAACCAGGCAGAATTATACACAAGCACGGACCTAGGGGTGGCAGTATTTGGGGGCGACATCCCGTCCAAATACTATTATTAATAGCTATTAAGTTATAACATTAAATTTATTATTTAGGGTAGGGCGGATTTTATACATCATCTCTAATTTAGTTATTTTAACAGTTACGAATTATAAACAATATCTTCCGAATAATTTAAAGACTCGATAATATTACATAACTTTTTTGTATTCAATTGATATTATAAAATTTAGTTAACTATTTTTTTATCTTATCTTCGAGGGGTGCAGAACAGATAAATCTGTCTCTTCCCCACGGCCCTTGATCAAAATTGATGGTATGGTCTCTTGCTCGCTTTAGGGTAGTAATTTATGTAATTGTCATCCACGTGGTCGTACGCAATTGTAACTGCTTTTTCCCCATAAATTTACTTATATGTTGAACTATTCTCAGTTGATCGACAACAAATAAGATATTATTTATCCATTCTGTGAATAAAACTCCTTTGAAGTCTCTGGACGCGTCCCGTTTTTCTCAGAATTACCGACATTTATCATATCAAATTATATCGAATCCCTAAAAATGAAATCATACAATGATGAAATTAGATCCTTACGGAAAACATATTACAAGGAAATGCTAACCTGTAAACAAACTATACCGTCAAATTCACCTTTTCCAGTTCCAGCTTTAAAAGAAATACTGATGATCGTTCTTGTGAAATCAATATTTAGTTATGACGCATTCGCTAAAAAAAAATAAGAAAAAGAAAGATAACAACAGACCACATTAATAAAAAGTATAATTAAATTATTTATACGTTATTTCTAACACCTTTATATCGTAATAATTCTCCATTTTGCTTCTAGGGAGTTACTCAATAGCTTCGTAACTTCAAGAAATTTACTTCTCTTCAGAGAGGTTTTGTTACGGAGTCGCTAAAAGTATGCTAATTAATAGTCTCTTTGGAAGATCCTTTTCAGAATAACTATGGTAAATAATAGCATTACATAATAGTTGCTACAAGTTTATAGTGAACCACAAAAATTCTGGGACAAAACCATTAAATCTAAATTAACTACGCAATAACACGATCAAAATCACAAGAAACTACAAAAACTCAATTATGAGTGGAAGAAAGAGAATATATAATCCAGAATTATTTTTCTCCTTTTATTTATTTTTCTGGACAATAAATGAGATAAAGCCTCGATATACAAATCAATGAATGTTTGATGAAACTGAAAGATTTTGTTGACGCGACCTTTGGGGCAATGGCCACGGGATGCGAAGCAGCAGTTTTTCACGCGTCACAACACAGGTATGGATCAGGTAAAGAGCTGTTGGTGATTGTCCCAAAATCGAGAATAATGATTATATATTCATGAAATATACGTGGAATTAGAAATGTTCTTAAATGCAAAAATAATTGATTGTGTCTTCCTTGAGAGTGGTAACGACTGGTAAAAGACGCTGCCTAAAATACAGTCGGACGATACGGGTTTAATGAGTTTATTTGATACACAGAAGCTCTCGAAGTTATGTAAATCCGAGTTTCTTAAGAAAAATGGGGAGGAGATAATACCAAGATACATCAAAAGTCTGGAAAGAAGCAGAATTAAGATATACATGAAATGAATATAAATTAGAAAAATCGTTTCCAAAATCTCACAAAGAGCACAAACTGGGGAATGGGTGGGGTTGGGGAAGAGATCGGTGGAAACAGGTCGCGGTGGCGTCACCGAAGGAGTCAAGAAGTTGCCATTGCGTGGGGAGAGAGGTCCGTCGCCGCCGCATTACGTAAACTCTGTGGCGGCGGTGGCGGTGGCAGCGGGCGACAGTGGGGATGGCGGACGGACAGCGTGCGGCGGCGGCGACGGCGACGGCGGGAGTAGGCGGGGGCGGCGTAGGAATGCCACAACCAACGTCCTCCAACATCGCCGCCTCTGCTCCTCGTGTTGCCATTATCGACGGATCGTCCTCAGCAATTGGAGCTTCATCATCATCATCATCATCATCATCATCTTCTTCTTCTTCTTCTTCTAGTTCTCAACTGTTTTGTGACGCACAATGGGATAGCGATTCTCAATCGTTTCTTGTCAGCGATGTAAGGAAACGAAAGAGAATACGCGTAACTTGTTTGACACGAGGCGCTTAGTGCCACATGATACGGGCATGTTTTTGTTTACATACTACGTTCTTTCTATACTGAACCAAAGAAAGCTTTGTTCTCGAACAGTGGCGGCGATTGGGAATCAAAAATGGGGGGGGAGGGGGGGGAATTTCATTTACATGACTTTTCTGAATATTTCCTGTATATTTGCTGCATATAATTTTTTTAAATAATGAAATAAATAAAAGAAAAGACAATTGGTGATTATCACATCAAGGATGATGTAATTTTTTTGTAAATCCCGTTTTAAATGGTTAAAATGAAACTTTTATATTTCCTTTAAAAAGTGGGGGGGGGGGGCTAATCGCCGCCACTGTTCTCGAAATACGACTCGCCATGTTTTATTAAGTCCTGTCGAACAGGCATGAGGGAACCGGGGCCCTTAAACGTATCTTCACTGTTTCTCAAATAAAACCACACACAATTCAATTAATCTCCAATTATGTTTATCAACACAGACATAACGTTTAAATACACTAGTTTCTTATATAAAAAAACAACTGAATTACAAAACTGAACAGGACGAATTGGCAAGTCCGGGTGTGACACGTAGCTCACATTGATGAACAAAATGTTGTTTCTAGTATCAGTAATCGATAATGTAGAGAAAATACCACTTGGGTATTCAAAGGATCCTCCCAGGAACCGATTTTCGATACTCCATAGTAATTACGTTAAGACTCTTAAGTTATAAGTTACAAAGGAAGCATCTGTCACTTTTCATTATGCTACAGGGTTTTCATGGATTTAATAAAGAGTACCTTCAAGTACAAAATCCTTCACAGAGTGGGAGGTCCGATATAATGCTAGGGACGGAGAATAATTACCACCGAAGAGGGAAAATGTAGGGTTTTAGGCTCATTATACTCGAAACATAACAAAAGTGGTTAGTTCATATCTGTCGATTTACCCCCAGGAAACTTCTTAGAAAACTGACAATATCTTATTACATTCCCCCAAATACACGCAACAAGCGATGAGTCTATAGAATCGAAGCATCAGGTTTCCTCAGCCACTTCCGCCTTTCCACAGCCCTCCCCCTCTTCTGGCGAAGTCTCGTCACCCCCACAGTATGAGCAAACTAAGCAGGAATGCGGCAACTACACTGCATTGGCCTGAGAACTCGCCGAAATACTCGCTCTGGCATCTTCCCCCTGCCTTAGGAAACATTTTCAGGAAATTATTTTCAGAAAACGATTGCATGTTCTGACCCAGAAATGACATTGACGCAATAGCGACAATGGAATGGTGCCTGGAAGGTACATTATCTGGAACGGGGACTTTGAGAATTAACAGGTAGTTTAAAGGAAATTATGAAATAATACGCAACATAAAGGAATTTTCGCACCTCCAATGCACACCTATTCTATAGCATACTGTGTCGATGTGAATGATGGATGGTATATGTTGATTTGGATTTTGACACTTTTTTGTTGTTGTGATGACGGTGCTGTCACTGTTCGGATTCAATAGAATGATGAATGAAGGGGATAAAATAATGAATTAAATTAAGGAGAAAATGAACATATCTACACCCTGAACTCACAAACATTAATAAGAGTATCACGACTTTTCCATTTAGGTTAAATAATCTCCACCAGTGGCGGATCTAGACCATAATCAA